>CM076580.1:1213685633-1214256360 GCA_034641835.2 Pinus albicaulis | reverse complement strand
ACGCACTCAGCGGCCTTCTCAACAGCTTCCTCGCCTTCCACGGCCTATGGCGTCCCTCAGTATTTTCGCGAACACTCGGCAAACTTATGGCGAACTTTCAAGCAATGCAAGTATCTTAACAGCAAATTTAAACACAGAGTACTCAAATGCGGAATTGATGATAAAAAATCTCTCTTTATTGATAAGCATAATGCTTCACAATCAGATTACAGACTTTATGGATTCAGATCTGTATCAGAGATCGACTGTGATGGCTTTTACTGGACTTATGATACTCACGAATGAGCGATCTTTACCAGAGGCTTCCTGGCTGAATCACAGACTCTGTCTCAGAGCTAATAACACACAGACATATAATTACAGACTCAATCTCAGAACTGGCCACTTTAGGTTCTGATGTATGCCGAGCACATACATCCGCAGGCTTCTTAGTTCTCCTAAGTACTGTGAGTTCAAACTCCGTGATGCAAGCAGATCGCAATAACTTGCGCAGATGCAGAGCAGGGAGCAAAACTCGGACTCAAAAACACACAAATGCAAAAAGACTCAAACTCCAAATGCCGATGGTCACAAATGAGCCTTACCCCTCCTTATATAGAATGGAGAGGGGGACAAAAATTCTTGTAGACCATCCGATTATTGACACTTGGCAGTAGGATCATCGTTTTTGGGTAACACATAATGTGACATCCGCACGGAGATCCTAACCTACCGACATATTTTAGTGATAGTGGGTGAGTGTACACTGTGGATACCTTACAAGGCCCACGAGGAATTAAAGTACATAGTGGATGCTTTTCAAACAGAGGAAAAACCCACGAGAAAACTCTGTCACAATAGACCCGTGACTACGTATCATTATTTACAATGGGAAAACCTTTTTAGTGGGGCTCCCGAGGACCACTTGTACTGGTTGATGCTGCAAGAGTATCCAAGATCGTGATACCAGGATATCTCAATCCGTAAAACTCATTGTCCCAAGCCTTCGTATAGATTCGTCGGACGATCATGGGCTTATTGAGGACGATCTGGTGCTTGATCTTGGTCATGAAAAGCCATTGATAATGCATCTGCATGTAGGATTTCAAGATAGGATTCACCATTTTATATTCTAATCCACCAATTTCTCCCACTGGCAGTGGATGGGGAAAGCACTCTCCCATTGGCCCTGATAATAACTGCATAAATCACGACAATAGGTTTTACAAAAAATTTGGTCCATACTATATGGACCGACACCATAGTGATGCCACCACGTATACAATCACATGGAACAATGTACCATGACTAAATCCAAGTAGGGAGCAAATTTCAATTTTGTATAATGGGTCTCATCTCTCTTCCATCTTTGTTTAATAAGTCCCACCATGCTCTTTATCCTGCAAATCATAATAGTGTCGCAAAATTAGATTTGGATTATTATTCAATCGTCATGTTAAATTTTCCAGTTATATAATGAAGCAGATTCTGTTCTGTTTATGGTGAAGGATTTATAATATATTCTTGTTCTGTCTCCGCGTCTAGTACATATGACGGAGAGATCCCAAAAATCTTGTGAGAGTGACCGTTCTGCTTCTTCTAAAGCTGCCATGCTGTGTGAATACATCATGTCATGTATCCACCTGCTTCTTTTAGGATACACTCTCCTTCCAGGTACCAAGTGCTGAAGGTCATTGTGACTTTGAAGGTTTGCATCAAGCACTTGTGTATTTCGGAGCTGCCAAGTTAGCCTCCATTTTTCTGCATATACAGGCCATGATTCTTCATCTGGAATATATCTGATTTCTTCTCTTTGATAGGCCTGATTCCATTCTGTGAGAATGACCATAACATGTATTTCTTCATTTTCAGGGTCATCTCTCTGTTCTTGGTGCTGGATATATTCTCTGCTCAAAAAGTCTGGAATACAATTTTCAGAACCTTTAATATGTTCAACTTTAAAACTGAAATATGCAAACAGAGCTTGCCATCTAGCAAACGTTGCATCTTCTGGGTTCTTTATTTCTTTTGTTAAAACTTTTTCCATGGCTTTTGCATCAGTTTTGAGCAGAAAATCTTCAGAAAATCTTTCACTTTAAAACTTTATAAATAAATATATTTAAACATAAATAAAAATATTTTAAAAATATTGACGGTTGTCACAAAGTTAAACTTCGTACTCCACTTTATAAAACATTTAATGCAATAGTACATCGATCATAATTAACACCTCACTTACTTCTGTTTAATGCATTGATAAAAATTATTGGGGTGGTATTTGAATGTTTGTAACGAGCACTCTGCAAACGTATTTTCAATAGGGACCAGTTAACAGGGCTCTCCAAACGCATTTTGCATAGGGACGATTCCTTAACAAAGCATTCCTGCACCAGTTTTTCACATAAGGCGATAACCAAAGTTATTTTTTTTCGAATATGAGCAATTTTCTGAATTTGTTTTGTTCGTATCATGGATGCAGATTTTTCACTCATATTTGTATTTGAGCGTGAGTAAGATAGTTGCAATAAATAATAATTTCCTCTGGCATGTCGAGTTATACAGTTCCATAGTTTCCGTTCTTCGTTTTCTACATGTATTAAGTTTTTGTAAGTTTCCTCTATTAAATTTACAATTGAGTTAATTTTAAATACCCATCGAACCTTCATTTCTTTTGTACATGAAGCGATGTTTTCAATGTAGTTTAATACATTCTACAATTTCGATTTTGTTACACGAAACAGATTGATCACCCAAATTCTAAAAGAGAACGAGGATTTACAAGTGTTCACATTTGCTTCCATATATTCTAGAAACTTGCCAGTGTTTCAGCCCTCTGAAGCTTCTTTAACATTTTGGCAGGTATTTGGTGAAATTTTAATCCTGTTGTTGCCCATAATTTGATCCATAATTTGATGATTTTCGACCCCGAGTTGCCCAATTTTGAGCGATTTATTTCTTGCTAATGTAAAGTAACTTTAGTATTCTGTAAAGGGGCTAAATTTAAAATGGTGAGAGTATTAAATAGCTTTATGTCTTCCTTAATTGGGAATGATTTAGAAGAGTTCAAATTGCGGCCCGTCTTTTACGCAGTGTGCCAGAGATTTTGAACTGAAACACATTCACAACAGTAAAATTTGAGCAGGAGGATTTCAAGCTAAATTGCCGTTTAAAATTGAGACCTTCCGGCAACGGAGGTTTTACATGAAATTTCTATGTTGATCAAGCAACTGGGGAAAGGGCGCAAATTGTTTAGGCTTCATGTGCATTTTCTGGTTAAAAAATGTTGTGAGGTAAAATTCAAATCAAGTTCAAGTAGTAATTCGAATATGTACAAAGCTTGAGTTATTCGGCATATAATTCGAAGGCCATAGACTCAATATTGGCAAAATAAGATCGAATTTCAACTACAATCAATCTTCAGACAATACAAATTTAAAAACAACGGCTGAAACATAGAATCGAAATAGGACCATGCCTATTTTTACAACCGCTGAACCTGCGAAACAGCAAAGCAATAAAACAAAACAAAAATTATTTTATTTCTTTAACAAGTCTGTGGAGTTTGCACTCATTAAATGATCTTTTGATATGCACGAATTTAGCTAGTTTTCAAGCAGTAAGAGCATTTCTTCACTGCGACTGAACAACCTATTTCACCTTGGAGGCACTAAATTAGAAATGGGAAAGTGGGATCGTTGATGATGCCATGGAAATTTTGGATGGTAATGTTGTTTCGTGGACATCGATGATTACCTGATATATGCAGGTGGATATCTTGATGTATATCTAGAATTTTTGTTGAGATTTTATGGATTGCAATGATTGGTTGGTTTACACATATAAAACTTGCTGGAGGTGACTATAGAATAAGATTTGCTACCTTGAAATGAATGAAGTGACAGAGAGACTAGAATATGATATCTTTTCATAGAAAAAAGATATAGAAAGGTTGTTAGTCAAGGTGAGACAAATATTACACTAAAGTGTTACAATAGCACTTGAAGCGACCCAGAAGAATTCCAGCCCTCACGGTAGATATAGAAATTAGTGTGGAAGCAGGTGTTATAGCTTCTTTTTGACGGTTAAGAATGTCTTTAAGAATGTCTTCTAGCATAGACTAGTGTATGTCAATTTCAAAGTAATAAAATTTAGTAAAGTAATAATTTTTACATCAAAGGAGATGTTAAAGAGAGAAATCAAAGTTCGATTTGCGTAATCATCCATTTCATATTTTCATAATATTTTAAGTCAACCCATATCTAGGCTATTAGCTAGCATTTTGAAATCAAATAAATAAACCCTTCACAGAGGTTAATAAAAAAATTATATTTTTCTTTCTAAATTGTAAAAGATAAATTGAAAGTATTTAGTAAACCCATTACTTCTCATGGATAAGAAATGTTAACCATTGAAGACAATCATTTCAAAAAATCTTTAATTTCATATCTTCATACTACTTTAAATCAATGATAGGCTTTTACGAAGGCACCGTTTAGGTGTTTCTGGTTGGTCAACAAACTATCTTGGTCTACTTTGAGGGAGCATAGGAACATCAGGCAAAACAAAATGTGCGGTGAAATTAAAAAAAATCCCATGATTGTCATCACAATCCCCTACACGTTCTATGGCAGGATGCTATCTTCACCTTCGCTAGTGTTATCACTGTTTGGATATGCTCTAACCACATAATAAAACAAAAAAAATTGCATAAACTTGATTCTCTCCTGCACCAAAGCTAATGATTACCTTCAACTTGTAGGCCAATAATCTAGCAAAATGAGAAAACATTTTAGAGGTTTAGTACCAAAGACTGGGCTGTGAAAACAAATAGCATGATTGGGATCAATATTTACCCAAAATTTTCCCCTGCCCAAGTTGTGAAATAGCTTTTCTTAGATCTAAGGAGCTTGGCCAACCTAAAATCTGTAACCTTAGCATTCAATTGCTTATCTAGGAGAATGTTGCTAGATTTTATATCTCTATGAACAACCTTGGGATCCAATGCTTCATGTAAATATGCTAACCTGCACACATCCATGACTATAAATCAGTAACAACAAATGATGCATAGCCATTTCATTTTACAATTTTTCAATTTATTTCTAGTTTCAAACAATTTACATATATATCCACACCATAGTAGCTCTCAATATTAGGTGATATTAGGCATCTGTTTCGGAGGTTGAGAAACTAATTTTAGGATGGGGAGAGTTGAAATCTCATCAAGTATATAATATATTATATCTATGGGCTATAGAAAATAGAAATTTGATGAAAATAGCGAGACTCATAATAAAATTAGTGTTTCATTTATTCTCTCATTCCTAGAAAGTATGATTTTATTCATCTGGCAACAAGTAGTTTAAATTTGAGTAATGTTTGCATTTGCACTCCACTTATTAACATTGGAAGTAGAACTCGAATCAAGCATAAAAGGATAAAAATGACCCTACCATGAAGATAGAGTTCAAAGGCAAAATTGATTGCAATTGGAATGCTAACCACATAGTATGCCCAAGATTTGGATAGGCACCTAACTTTTTCCATCCACATCATCTAGAAATACCTACAAAGGTGTTGAAATTTTAGAAAACATGACCTCTGAGGTAGGTGTGTGTGGGTGAGTGTGATTCTAGATTATTCCAGATCTGAAGAAATCTATGGGAAATATTTTCTACTGGATATAACACCTTGGATGCCATCCAAAATGGTTGAGGATGCAAGTAGCAGCATCATGCTTGAAACATAGTCAACTACCTCTCCTTTGTTGCTATAAGCATAGCCCTAGACATTTCGAATAGAGAATAAAGTAGCTCCTATCACGAGAGCTTCAATGGCTGACATATAAAGTGTAACATGCATTGAGAACTGTGAAACACATGGGTGTCCAGTTCCTATTTCATTGGGAACACATGTACTAGAATGTAAAAAAATAGAATTGAAATTTTGGACAAAATTTAACGCTGGAAACTGAATATGCTTAGAATATTTTCTTAGTGATATTTTTGAATTAGTTGTATCAACCTCACAGCAACACAAAATAAGAAAAACTGAGCTCAGAACAAAATTAAATGCTTATTACCAGTGGAAAAACAAATGGCATTATGAAGCTTTACGTATAATAAAATTTTCAGCTATGAAAAACTTACGAGATGGAGAGAATTAACATGTCAAGATGTGGTTTATGCAATAAACCAGAGAGGAAAATAAGCATTTCAGAAAATTCGTACTCCAAGTTGTTGACAAACATAGAGGTATTAACACAAAACGTAACAAAATAGCATGACTAAGAATATCATGTGAATTTTCATACATAAAATTGATTCCTACTAGATAAAATTTTGAAAATTTGAACTCCTTGAAGCTAGTAAAAAGTAGTAGAATAAGAAAAAATAGAAAATGTGATTGAAGCAATACAACATTTTTCTGATTCAACTACTCTCTAGAACCAAAGGAAAACGACTCGTACTCAAGAAAGCTATGATATCATATAATGCTCATCTTGAGAAGGAGAATTTGGAGATGGGTTTGAAGCACAACAATGAAGAGAAACACTGTTAAAGAAACATTTGAAATTAAATTGAATGGCATAATAGTTCAACAAAACATGACTTGCATATAGAGAGATATACAAAATTTCCCAATAGTTCAACGAAAAATGAATGCACTTGAAGGTGAATAAATATACATGTGTACAATAGAATTTTGTGATGTCATGTAAATATAACTGGTAGTGAATATCTAATCATATATACATGATGAGGCACAGCATCGGCAACACCAATTGATGTCTATTGTGACTCCACGGTGTGAAAGTCGTCCTTGCCATTCAACACGCATTTTGCGATGTGCATCTCTTTCTTGTATGTGGATTGATTTTCCTATTATTTTCTGAATCTTTTGTAACAAGGAAATAGTTGTACACAAACAGTACAGAGGCAATGTTTGTGGCGAAAGGAATCTCATTGGTATGTCATGTAAGGTAAGTTCTTGTTGCTGAATTTCTCAGCAACATTCATAAAGCATATTTAAGTAGTGTGCATCCATATCTATTGGCCGTGAAGAAAGAGAAATAGTAATTGTTAGTGGAAGCAGATGATGAAAATGTAATAATTATAGAGTAAAAAAATACTAAAAGTAAGAATAAACATTTTTTGAAAAATAAGAGAAAAAACAATATGGGATCAAATGTAACTGCAATTAATTGTGTCTGGAATTTGGAAAATCCTGAAGTGATGTTTACCATTGGTAAAGATGAAAGGAAGAGTCTATTGTTGGTTAGAGTGTACTTCTACATAGATTTTGATGCGAGCAATGATTCTTCTTACTTTCTGCGTTGTAGCTATGGGTTCTCTTCCATTCGTGATATGAGTGAGAATGGAAATGTTGAAATGATTCGAAGGTCCGACAAAGACCTTACTCTTGAAATGACGGTGAATGTTAAACCTTGGCATTCTTTAGGGCCAATGTCGACTGTTGCTTTCTCTAATGTTATTCCTTGTGACTTGTGTATTGTTAAAGCACATGTCATTTGAAGTGGTATTTGTCGGCATGCACCTCTTGTGATAGTGGAAATGGGTACATATGTTGCGTGTGAAATGTCCCATGTTGTTCCTTTGTATTGCTTGAAGTCGACTCCCACAAACGATGGCAATTTTGGGGGCTTCGAGTCAGGTGCATAAAATATTGAAATGAATTTTCCAAGTGCATCATTTACAAGGTCTGCATGTACCCACAAATTGCTGGTGAGCATAACTTTTTGTTCATTTCATAAGAGAACCTTTGCGTCTAGTTGTTCTTCTTCAGATGTAGTAAAGGTTTGTCGCCGTTGTTTCTTTGCAAAGCAGAGCGCTACTGGCATGTTAACTATTTTAGCATTGTTTTATTATGCAAGGCAACTGAACTGTTTGTTGCATATAGGTGCATGGAGTCTTCAAATGTTTGTTTCTCTTCATGCGTAATAGAGGAATTTTTCCTCGACATTAGGAGGTTCCAATCTTGAACTGTAAGTGTTCCATTTATGAGATTTGTGAGAATTCGGCGAAAGGCAACCTGGGAAGGGTCAACATCTTGTTGGCGAAAAATAGTTGTAAACGTTACAAATGTATCAAAGCTGCGCCAAAGTGTCGTGGCATCATACAAAGGAATGTCTTTCACAAGTGGCAACTGGCCTAAATCCCTCACAAGGATAATGGAGTGATTGTCGAATGGTGTATTTTTAATGAAGGGGAAATGCCTCTCGTAGGCAATCATCAATGCGGGAAAGAATTTTTGGTCCAATGAAACTCATTTCATCAATGAGGATGTACTCTACATGGCAGGGCTACTCTTTCAAGTGTAGGAGCGATTGTCCTTCAAGAGGTTGCATTGTTTGGATACAGATGTGAAGGGCAGAGTGGATTGTAAGGGCCTTTATGTTGAAAGCTGCAACGTCGGTGGGTGCAAGTAGCAACAATGGGCTTCTACTTGTTGGGGAGTCTTCCATGAATACACGTTGCAAACATTTAATCAAAGAATATTTTCATGTCCTAGTTGTCCCTTGTATGATGATTCTGAGTGGGGGTTTTGGTGAAGGGTTTTTTAAGTGAGAAATAACAAGTGTGAATTTTTTTTGTTGGGTGGGAGATAATATGTGATTTTTGCTAAGGATTGAAAAAGGACGATGTTGGTTTTGACTATTTGAGTGGTTGAATTCAATGAAATTTATGGTAGTTTCTTGCAAGTGGAGAGGTAGAGAAGTATGAGACCAATTATGGTTAACATCAAAGTCGAAATGGCCAATGATTTCAAGGCTATCAATTTCAACATTGTAGCTTGGGTGAAGATGAGAGAGGATTTCCCGTTCATTCATTTGCATGAGGTCAAGGGGGAGGTCAGGAGGGGTAGACACAACAGTATATTGATCTTCATATTGTGGAGTTTGTGGGTTTTCAATTTCGTGATGAACATGCCATGTTGTATATGTCCCTTTCTTTTGTTCCTAATGTGTAATGATTTCTTAATTGGTGGATCCAATGTCATTGGGTAGGGTACGGAAAGGGAAATACAATATTAATTTAGCCCAAAAAAGAGTGGCATAAGTAGGATCATTAGGGGAAGGGATTGTGGTGTACCGTGGCAAGATATGGACAATCATCGGAGGTAAAATGTGTTTCCATTGGTTTTTTTGTACGTGGAGGAGAAAATGACCAAGAGTGTGCCGCTTCAAGGAGGGGCAACAATTCTAATGAAGCAGGTCTATTCATGTATGCAAGAATAAAGGGTGGTGCTGACAGGGGATTTTTAGAAGCATGTAAAACATGTAAGAAAATAGTTCTATTAACATTCAGAGAAACAAATGTGCGCCTGCAGATTGAGAGTGGTAGATTCTGTAACATATGAAATATTTCTTATGCCCCAATGTCTCTATATGCTATGGTTTCTGTAAGGAGTTTCCAGACAACAGTAATAGTAGGTGCTTCTAGAGCGACATTGTTCGAGGCGTGATAACATTTGGCGGTAGCTTTTGGATTTTGCTTCTGCTTTTGCTACATATTTTGAAATGTAGCTTAACACAACATGGTGTGATAGAACTGGTTTCCAATCAACATTCGCTCTCCAGATGGAAAGTAAGTCGACATTATGGATGTTCAATCTGTCATAGTTATGAGCGTGCTTGTAGGTTTTCTGACCTTTGTTGTCTATGAAAAGTAAAGATGTGGGTTTTAACTCCCACGATACTCCATAGCAACAACTGAGAACATTTTCTTTTTTGCGAAGACAAGACGATTCATGACACTTTGTATGCCGTTGGACAAACTTGACAAGCTCTTCATAGCCTTCAATTTGAGTTGACGAGCTCTTCATAGCCTTCACTTTGAGTTGACGTGAAGATTGATGTTGTGTCGAGTAGACATGGGTTGTGCTCTGCTGATTGGTGAAGTACATAATCGCGATGTTGTGGTTGCCGCGGGTTCCAAGCAGTGATGTAATGGTCAAAATATTTTTAGCATTGAGAACTTCTGTTTCAGTGTTCCAGTTGAGGGCTTCCATATTTGGTGCATCTTGCAACCAAAGAAAGCCATGTATGTGTGCAGATCCTTTATGTTGTCATTCATACCTGAATGCAATATTGAAGGTCATTATTGGTTCAGATGTATTTGTAATGTAATATTAGGTGTAAAGAGGAATGGTAATACAAAAATACTTGCACCAATAATCAACTGCATGGAGGCCTTTTTGTAGGACTTCTTTGAGAAAAATTGTAAATTTGCAATGCATATATTGGGATGTTAAATGTGGGCTGTTAATTATATTTTGAATTCTCCACTTGTAGTGATTGTTCGAATTTGAGGGAACATTAGTATGCATAATATTGTGCAAGTCATTCCATTTGGTATCAGCTGCACTAAGGGTGAAGAAAAATGTTGGGCTTCCAATTTGTTTAATAATGTTAGATAGCTCATTACGACGCTTGTTCTAGAAAGAGCGTGTAACTCATAGGGTTGAGCCAAAGTGCATGACCTATTCGGGAATTCTTGAATTTTCGAACTCATGAAGACATTGTCGTAAATTTGAAACAGTTGTTGGAAAGTTGTTCATAATGTATTTCCTAACAAAAACATTGGCATTTTATTGGCTAGGGTAGCACATTACGATGTTATATAGGTAGTAATGAAACCTTGGATGTTGGACAAATTGATTATCATGGTAGTATAACAGGTGCAGAGCATATTCATGCATCTCAACATTTGTAATTCTTCGTTATCTAATCATGGCAATGACTGTAGGGAAGAGTGTGGGGGATTCCATAGCAAAGAGGCCCTGAGTGGTGTATTCATTCATAGGTGATAGAGATATTGTAGGCCATTCGATTGAATTTGTTGAGTTTGGTTGGGCGGAGTGCAAATAAGCACGAATGTGATCAAGTTCACTACACGGGTTTGGGAGAATTGGAAAAAATGAAGAAGGTTGGATATCTAATGGATTTAGCATGGCATCAAGATCATAAGTAGAATTTACTATGGTTTCCTGGGGTATAAAAGAGGATGTGGTTACATTATGAAGAAGAGAAGAAATATCTGTAGGTTGATCTGGTAGTGCAGAAATTGCAGATGGGTTGAGCTTGACATCTTTGTAGTAGGGATCTTTAGTGAGTTTGTATTCAAGTTCTGCAAGTACACATGATTTGTACACGAAGAATTCATAAGTTGTTTCAGAAGGATTGTGCCTTTTCACAATTAGGATGTCCAATTCAGAAACCATTTGAGGTACGAATTTGGAAATAGTAGCATGTCTTGAGGGAAGCTGATTGTATGGCCTTTATATTTGTATTGACCACCACAGGCATGGGTTTCTTGTAGAATTGGATTTACACGTGCAATGAGAATTTCCTCAACTTGATTTAAATTTTGAAGGACATATGATTGTTCGCCAGGGTCCATGTTGTTCATACGAGTGAAATGATTCGTAGATTTAGATGATGCAAAACGAAAGCAAGAAAGTTTACCATGTGAAAGCTTTGTTTTCATACCTGAGTATGATTCTTTTCATAGTGTTGAAACATGCATTGTAGAAATTTTATCTATTCTTTGTCGAAAGCGGTGATGTTCTTCATTAAGGGGGGGGGAGTTATATTGGTTTTGATGAAGGTTTTTTTTTTGGTTTTTATAAAGAAGTCATCAGTGTGAATTTATTGTATCTTTATTTTGAGAATAAATAAGGCACCTTCATGCTTTTTTATCCACTTTTTGATCGTTGGATGACATATCTAAGAAAGTACAAATAATTTTCTGTTAGGCAGGAGAGACGTGAGAAATTTAGAGTGAAACAAAATTGAGTTATGAATGCATAGGAAATTTCTGACATTTTTTTAACAATTTCAACTTTGTAATTGACTATCATAAAATGATAGAAAGAAAAGGTAAATGGATAAACATTTGATTTATAAACATATACATGTTCTAGTAAGTTTAAATAGACTTTGGCAAACATGTTGAACAAGAGTATTGACAAAAAAACACGCTATTGTAGCATCAAACTTCGATATGTATATTATGTAAATTGTAAAAGGGTAAATATACATATTTGCAATTATTGAAAAAGAGTCTTGTAAAAGAAAGTGTTTAGCACAACAACATGGTTGTATTTTACAATGGCATGAAACAAAGATCTATACAAAGATGTTATTTCATGTACAGAAAAGTAGCATTTCGTGCATATAAGAAGGTAGCTCAAAGGTGACGAATAATAGATTGCTGTGAAATAGTTAATGATTCAATGTATTTAAGGACCTCCTTGCATGCAATTTCATATTGAATTTCCTCTGAATTTATCAGTATTGTTTCCAAATGCTCGACACCATTGTAGTACTCTGTTTTGATGGAAACTGTCAAAAAGGAAGCGATGACCTGAGATATGACCACGCATTTCTTGAAGATTAGTTGGTTCGATAGAGAGAAGGAACAACTCTTTTGATGTGATGCCTATTAGTTCATTAAGTCCCACATCATTGAAATTTGTGACATTTTGAAGGTGCTTGGTGTGGTCATGTAACTCGAATTTAAGTTTGTAACTATAGTCACATTCTGGGAACTCACTGTTACACTTTGTACAATGCCAAAGATTGTTAGAATGGTGCACTAATTTTTTCATGCATTGATTTCTGTTGAAATCTAATGGACATGCAAGAAAATAGAAGTCGTCCATGTGTAGAGAAGTCACGGTGGTACGAACCGAAACCTATATTTCCTTCTCAGAGGCTTCCATGCAAGTAATTTCTTGAATCATCTTTTGTGATAAAGCTCAGTTGGAAGTGACATTATTGTTTCTACTCAAAGATGGAGACGAAGAGTTGTAGCCTCTTTCACGGAATGAAGTATGGATTTGTTGATTTTCTTCAATGTTTGGATTTATGACAAGAGTGGTAGTGGAGACTGTCCCTATGGTGATTCCATTAATTCAGTTACATGACCTCCCTTGATACCAAGGATTGGTGGGTTTCCAGAAGGGCATAATTAAGCAAGGTTCTTTCCTATAGAGTCACATTGATCTTCCCATATTGTTACATCAATGCTAAAACTTGACTTGTCCTTTAACGTGAGTGTTTTTATTAATGTTTCGGTTCTATCTCTTTTTCGAATTGTTGAAGTAGGTGAGGTGGAGCTAACAACACCAATAACATCTATAATGGTATTTGGGCTTGTGGACATGATTTCAGCGATTGTTTTGAAATGAAAGCATTGATAAGGGAAGGTTGGATCATCTTCCAAACATGGTTTGACAGTCGACGCAACAAATAAGTAAATCTCCCATTTGTTGTTTAGGTGGTTGTAGTTTGGGTTTGTTTGTTTAATTGTTCCATTTGAAACAATATATAGTTGCCCAACTTGGATTAGGTTATAAAGGGATTCAGCCAATTCAAAAGATGCAGAAAGGTGAATCTCATCTCTATCATGATCAATAAGGTCAAAGCCATAGAATTTTCCGAAGCCACGCTCAGTGCTGTAATTTTTTAGGGTTCTCTTTGCTGATGCTCTACCTTGGATTGACCAATACTTTTGGTAGTGATTGAGTGCCTTGAATGATACAATTGTAGCTATGGTCATATTCGTCGGAGTTACAATAGAGGGCATAATCTCTTGTGCCGATGAAGAGCTTGATTAGGATTCGCTTGCCTTTGCGTGTAATAGCATTGATGATTCCTTAACCAAAGTTGCTTTATGTCGCACAACCTAAAGTTCAAGAACTTGAATGGACCTGGTGTGAATTAAGGGGAAAAAAATTAATGCAGAATCCTTTGTTATGCAGGAATAATGCAAATACAAAAAAACAGAAGAAGTTGAATTCATAATTTAATCTTACGAAGAGTTTTGAAACACTGTGCAAGCTGCTTTTTTAAGCGAAATGACTGAGCCGATTTGGATGTCTTCAAATGCAACTTGTGTGCTATACGCAGATGGTAGAAAATTCCTTTGCTGATGCGTCCTGTTAGAGAGAGTGATGTGGAAGTGCGAGGATGTAGTTTTTGATGAGATAACAAAGCCGATGTTGATTATTTGGAGTAGAGGTTGAATCTCAGTGGAACCATTCAGCAATAGAGGGATGGAATTCTGAGTCAAGTTTGGCTCCATGATATTATCAAAGTATAACCTTATTTTTGTAATGGTAATATCTGTAATTCATTTTAATGCATTGGAAGAGATATTAAAACATAAAATAATATGTAAGAGAAGCATGAATTAGAATTGAAAATATAATTTATATCATGATTAGCTCAATATGCATTCTAACTACCTTCTTCTCCTCTTCTACAAGAGCACTTCTTTAATCACTATCTAATAGATCCGTTCGTAGTGAACACTTACTAGATTTCCAATTAGAGGCAGCACCATAAAACCACCAAAAATTCCCTTTCCTTATCCAATTCCACAAATACCATTTACTGGGAAAATGTGCCCCTGCAACACCTTTTAAGACTGGTCCTAATGAAAAACCACCAAATAAGCCACAAGAAAAGGGGTACGTCTCAGGTCTTCCTCCATCAGCATTTTAAATTTTGGGTATTTCTTCAAAGGAATTCAATTTAGGTCATGGGAAATATGCAGGCAAAAGTAATTGGAGTTGTATTGTGTAAGATCACTTGCATCACATATATAACGATTACAAGTGAAATATGCTACACAAGGTAGGACATTGAAAACACTGATGTTGTTAGTATCAGAGGAAGAGAAAAGGTGACAAAGTAATTGTATGATTTTGCAGTTGGTATATCTAGGTAATCCGAAGCTAGATCTAGAATGGGTACAAATATAAACTAATGAGAAACAAAATTTTGTGGATATGAATGTGAACAAGGCATAGGTTAAACAACAAAGGCTAAAACTTGTCTTTGAATATTGTCATTTTTTTGAGGTAGGAACACTATGTAGGCTCAAACTTTAGAGGTAGTACAGAATATTAAACGTCCATTCAAATTTGACCTTGGTCTCTAACATTTATTGTAAAACATACCTTCAAGATTAAACATAGGAATCATAATGAAGGCATGCCTTCCTAGTCAATTTGGAATTTGGGTTTGTCGCTAGTAGATTTATTTTGGTGACAGGGATATTCACAGTCCAAAATAGTCATCAAGAAACCATCCAATTCTAGTAATTGGTATCATCATGGATGGTGATTAGAATTTTGTCCATATAAAATGATAATAGTCAGTTGTACCTTCTTCAAATAACCAGCTCTCAGGTTGAGGTGCACCATCTTTAGATTATCATCTAGTAGCTACTCAGCGTTAGATAGAACAGAGGGTATGTTCTAAGATTTTTTTTAAGCTCAATTTATTACAGAAGTTTGTGTTTTCTAATCACATACTTTTGAGGTTAAACATCACACCACTAATTTGGTAATCATTGTGTGCTACAAACTACTGATAACACTGTAAATATACTCCGAATATCCCTCTTTGAAGAACTATGGATCACTTAGTTATTCACTTTCCATTGATACTATTTGAAATCAGTTCTTCTCTCCTAAAATAGAGTAACAATTTGACACATGATTAGAGTCATGATCTTGTTTGCAAATATTACTTAGTGTTATTTCATTATTCTGATCTAAGCTACTTCTCATGACAGTGCCACTCCTACTTAATTTTTACAATCGTAAAATAGAGTATTCCTATTGGGCTGGCATAAGTATGATGAATAATGATATGTGAATTCATATTTGTAAATCATTGTGCCATTTGTTTTTATCTCTATTGATTGAATTTGAGCACTTTTGAATGGTCCACTGAGCAATATCTCATTTCTAGGAATAAATTTGAATATGCATTCTTCTCCTAAGTCGACACATATTGCACTTATTCATAATTGATACACATTTTTCACACACACACACACACACACACACACACACATATATATATAGTTGTTACTTTAGAATGAATAGAGTTGTTGACCAAATATTTTACCAAGCCAAACTAGAAAAGCCTTTCCTCTTTACTACATGATCTAGCTTAGTTTGAATCATAAGAAAACCCTTAGGTTAGGAACACTGGTTCCACCAAATCCCTTGTTATATAACTTAATGATTTCTGGACCAATACAAGAGGTTTGGCAATGACAATATATCTATGGGATATTGAGGGTTTTTGCATGGCTGCAATGGGATTATTTGCATTGAAGGTAAATATTTAGAAAAATAGACCTAAAATATTGACAAAACTAAAGCTATTTTAAGGAACACTCCCCATTGACTGGGAAAACAATGAAGTACTGTAAAATGGTGTTGTGCCATATATCTAGAGAGGTTGCTAGCCCTCCATCAATGCAGTAATACATCGGATGTTTAAAAGTACAAGAAAATGCAAAAATTCTTATTGAAGCTAATAAAACCTCATAGCCCAAGCACAACAATCCTACCCCTGTTATTGTGGTTAAATTTTTGCTGTCAAGTAGAAAAATAAGGTGAGTGTGTCTAGTATAAAAACAAGGAAACAAATTAAGTTGCACTTCAACTTCAAATGAGACACATACAAGTTTAAGGAGGAAGAAAGCATCGAATCAAAATTGTGACCCATGAAGCTCGCAATATAACTCAAGTAATAATAGTGCAACGCAATAATGAATTTCTTCAGGAATATTACTACAGTGACCAAAATACACAACTCAAAATAACATTTATGTAATTTTCCCTTATTTTCTCCTAATGATGTATTTAATGACAAGTTCTAAATATAAAATTTAAGAACCTATTAAAGCTATAATTTCTTAACCTACAATTGAATTAGATTTTACGACATATAGGATACAACAATCATCTATGCATTACTTTAGTGGGAGAATTTTTTTAACTGTTGGAAGTTAACATCAAATGAGGAGACACTATGCAACATGACAAAAAATATGGAAATTTATAATTTATTTGCTCACAAGGTTTGCTCTTCTTGCCTTAACACTTTTACCACAATATAATGGAGCAACATTGTAAGAATCGGTGCAAACCTAAAGACTTGGAATCTAAAATAAAATTAAATAATTAATATATGTTGTGAGATGCTTCAAAATCTAATAGATGACCAAGGGGTTCAAACGTATGTTTAGTTATTTTCTCATCCTTGGTTTGTTGAAAAGTAGTAATTTATAACTCGGTTTAGGGTATAATATCTTTCATTCCTCACAATCTCTTGGTCTTAAAATTTACAGATTAGATTTAATGTGAAATCGAAATGTGAACTAGAGGTTTTTTATAACTACCCATATTTGGGCACACTAATGCTTCAAGAGCTCTATGTTAAGAACTTTTGGCAGTAAGGATGTTAGTTCTTCAGTTCCAGGTGAGGATTTTACTTGAACAGAAACTGATATGTTTAATTTGAACCCTAGTCTCCCATGTGAATATCATAATAAACTATAATAAAGCTTACAAGCCAAATTGTATACTCTAAAAATGATCCTAGTGCTTTAGAATTAGCTATGAAATCTGAGTAAAAGAGCATCCTGAGGATCCTTAGTCCAACGATGAAGCCCGTGAAATCTGGCACAAGTTATTCTTGTTTTACAATATAGACAATACACATTAGAGAATAAACATGGGTAAAATTTTGAGGTGTAAAGATATAGGAGTGTTACAAAGTTCATAAATTTCAATGGGTGCTTGGTTTAGTGACAATGGTGGTCTGCTTCATTCTATCATGTAAACTATTGCACTCCCATAGAGAAATATATGGGTGGGATTCTAAAACCCATTCTTCCTAGGTGGACTACCCATTTGAGCAAATGAGACCAACTCATTACTCATAATCCCATATTTAAGTTTTAGGAAAAGCATACATGCGAGTAGACATTGGTTCCACCAAATCCCTTGTTATATAACTTAATGATTTCTGGACTAATACAATAGGTTTGGCAATGATAATATATGTATGGGATATTAAGGTTTTTTGCATGGCTGCAATGAGATTATTTGCATTGAAGGTAAATATTTAGAAAAAATAGATCTAAAATATTTACAAAACTAAAGTTGTTTTAAGGAACACTCCCCACTGAGTGGGAAAACAATGAAGTACTGCAAAAGGGAGTTGTCCCATATATCTAGAGAGGTTGCTAGCCCTTCATCAATCATTTAAATCTAAATTATTTATTAAAAGAAATTTGATATGCCCAAGGCATATAGCTTGCCTTCAAGGCAAAACATATAATCTTTCTTGATTTTCTCGAATCTTATATATACATAGATAGGGTTTCTTGATATGCCCAAAATTTATATATGTATATGATAGCAAACTTTCTTCTTTCTGAGACTTGCATTTATTTTCATTGAACTATTGTGATTTGTAGAGATATGGGAGACTGGAAAAGAAGTGGTGCCATACATAGGTCCAACCCCACCCGAAGGTTGCCATCGTTATGTATTTCTCGTTTTCAAGCAGGTGGGTTTTGAACTCTGGAATATTCCATAGGGAATGTTTATTTTCTTTTCTCTAGTAAAAGAAATTAAGGCTTCCTGTATCTGTAGAAGGCAGAGATAATGGTGGACACTATTGAAGACAGGAAGCTTTTCAAAGTGGGGAATTTTATGAAGCAACATCAATTGAGCCCTCCAATAGGTGGATCGTACTTCTTTGCCAAAAGTGTGGATGATCTGGAACACACTTGAAATCAGCCTCCTTCTTGATGTAATAGCATGACAAGCAGTCTATGCATATGCAGATATTCTATATACTTTCTGATGTAATATGTAATAGCATTACACGCACTTTATGCATATAGAGATATCTGGAAGAGAGAAGTTGTTATATTTAACTATACAGAGTAGTAGTAAATCTCCCTTGAAATAGAGTAGTAGCTGGGAAAAAAATAAAAATAGAGGAGGAAATTGCTTTTTCTTTATGAAAATCAGCTATCTCGAAACATCCCTAAAGAATTGGGTGACTTTTCTAGTCTAACTTTCCAGATCTGGAAGCATAGAATAGTCACAATTTTTTTTGACATAATGACCGAAAGGGATGTCGTTGCCTGGACTGCAATGATTGGAGAACATTCACAACATGGGGAAGATGAGAAGGCTCTCGAACTCTTTGAACAAATGAAATCTGAAGGAATCAAGCCTAATTATGTAACATTTGTCCGTGTACACTCTGCGTGGAGCCATGTAGGCCTAATTAATGAAGGTTGGGAATACTTTGAATCCATGAATAGAGATCACATCGTTGTGACAAATGTGGACCACTATGCCTGAATGGTAGACATTCTTGGTCATGCTAGATGCCATGCCATTTAAACCCAATGCTTTGGTATGGAAAATTTTTCTTAGAACTTGTAGGATCCATGGTGAGATGGAACTTTGGAAACATGCAACAGAGTGTATTTTTGAGTTGGAACCAGAAGATGTTGCAACCTATGTCTTGATGTCCAATACAAATGCTTTTTTTGGCGATTGGGACAACATAACAAAAATAAGGAAAATAATGATTGATAGGGACATTAAAAAGGAGGTTGGACAAGCAAAGTGGGCGTAAGCCCCATTCTTTGTCTGAACAATTCTACAGATGGTACCAAAAATATATAGGCCAGGGGGTGTAAGTCCCATTATGTTGGTGGAATTATTTAACCAGATGCATAATCGAAATAGTTCACATTGCTTATGCTTTTTCAACAACCAAAGTGAACAAGCAAAGTGGAATTATTAGAAAGGAGGTTAGACAAGCAAAGTGGGCGTAAGCCCCATTCAATTTCTGAACAATTCTACAGATGGTACCCAAAATATATAGGTTGGGTGGGTGTAAGTCCCATTCTATTGGTGAAATTATTCAACCAGGTGCATCATCGAAATAGTTCACATTGCCTATGCTTGTTCACTATTTTCAACAACCGAACAAGGACTGTTACAGGTGAAGTTGGGACTGTGGTTGAACCATATGCATATAAATTTATCGATAAGATACATAGTGAAATTTTGGAGGGACATCCGCCATCTTGTGTCACTTGTTTACTAATAATAAGGAATAATCAGAAAACAGGTTAATTATAGGCACTAAACAGCTAGTAGAAGCCCGTAGCATAAAAAGTGTTAAAAATACCTCATTGAGCAACTGTACTTCCTCATTCTTGAGTTCAGTAGGTGCTAGTTTGAAACAAGCCCCTGGTCTCCAACTGCAGCTACGTGACTCTGTGCAGAAAATTTCAAATGGGTCGTCGCACAGAAAGAGCATAAGCACAGAAGAGTAAATAAAAGCTAGAAAGATAAGCACAAAAGAGTAAATAAAAGCAAGAAAGAACAAATGAAAACACATAAATTCTAACCTAATCGGAGAGGAAATCCGATCATCGTGACCATAGTTTCTAGAAGCTGTTGGTAGTGCAGGTCCTAAGCCCGAAATTTGTTGGTCGTGAAGAGTAATGGGGAATTGAATACAATCGTTGTTATCTCTTTTCTCATTTGCAATGATTTCTGTGAGCCACCGTCCGAGTCATTGCCATCTACAAGTTAGCGTATTGGCCTAATTATTTCTTGAGCGTGGGCCGAAGTTAGGTTAGAAGTTAGGGTGACATGGAATTAATATTACTATAACATGATGCGCACTTACACTAAAAATCTGTGACATGTCAACCCAAGTTGCTTCGACATTCAATTGCAGATTTCAGAAGGAGCATAATTTTACTTGGAGGTTATTGGAGGAATTTATTAATCTTAAATTATCTGAGCACATGCATATTACTATAACCATATTATTATCCGAGCACAGGGTCCATTTTGCACAGGTGTTATTATCTGAGTGCTGGCTCCATTCTGCACAAGTGTCAACTGAGCGTGGGCTTCATTTTGCACAGGTGTTATTATCCGAGTGCAGGCTCCATTTTGCACAAGTGTCGATACCAGAAATGAAATGTCGATTAAAAAAAATTACCCTCGTTCAAAAGAAAAGGCCTATCACCTAATTATATACAAAATTATTATTTCTATATTATTTTTCAATTTTGTTAATAATTAAAATACAAAATTTAAATTAATTCAATTTCTTTAAATAATATTTTTCTTTAAATATATTTATATTTGAAATATATTATTTTTAAATTACGTGAATAATTAAAATAAAATTTTTAAATTGATTCAATTTCTTACCTTTATTTATTTATTTAAATAACATTTTCTTTTAAATACGTTTATATTTGAAATATATATTTTGTCATGTTTTAACGAGTTCAAAAAAATCAGTTGTTTTCACAATTTTCACTTAACAAGAATTATTAACATTATAAATTATACTTATATTTATTTTAGAAGCTGGAGTTTTAAGTTATCGCTGTGATAGCGCATCAGTAAACTTTGCAAAGTTGGATCAACTTGGGCGGCTGTAAATTACAGTAATCTGTAATCTGGTTATCATGTTAAGGGTAACATTATTAATATATTTAGACAAGAGACTCACCGTTAAGTGTAAGTGTAAGCTTATTGATATTTTTAGACGAGAAACAACGTCACGTCAAGTCAAGTGAAGTGGAATGTGAGAGTGAGTACTAATATTCTTAGTCAAGAAACTCACCATTAAGTTTAGTGAATTGAAGTGTAAGAGCACTAATATTCTTAGTAAAGAAACTCACCGTTAATAGTTAAGTTTATGTTTACATGCAGTATCATGCAGTATTCTTTGTCAAGAAACTCACTGTTAAGTTTATGTAATCATGCATAACATGGTGCAATTACAGTTAACTGGAGGCGAAGTCTCCGTCAATTCACCACATCATGCCTATGCCAATATATATTTCGATATTATTTTTTAAATTGAAAAATTAGGTTATATATTATCTACATTCGTTTTGTTCCAGATGGTTGATGGTTGCAGTGTGTGGGAGTTGAGCAGTGTCTTTCTTCCTTTTCCTAAGCTACATGGTGTTCATGATCTCACTTCTTCACTTCAACCCATGCGGTTGCTCAACGATTAGACGATCCGTGATCATTGATGCACCAGTTTTCAAGGAACTAGGTAATCGATTGCGAACTGGCCGTTGCAGAATCTGTTTGTGGGTAACTGGGGATGAAGGTCTCTTTATTAGCTTTTCTAAGATAATTATTATTTCCGTCATCTACTTTAGAATTCCAAAAATAAGGAAGGCAAGAAGCAAGGGATATGATTCAAGCTAGTGCTTTAAGGTTGGTGCTGGAAATGATAATTACCTTGAAGTGTTTTCCAAAGCTAATAATCCTCCCATTATGAAAGAGACTTTGATAACTACTTGCTATTCTGCAACGTCCTATTGGTAATCTATTACCTATTTCATTGAAGAACATGACTAATCTTTCATGGCATATTCGAATCTTTTGTTATTATGGAAAATATTCTATTATTTATATCTTCTTGTTTGAGGTTATTTTGGTGTAGGGTTATCGTTTGAGTTTGACGGATAGTATGATCGTTAATATGCAGGGTAAAACCATATCCCTAACACAACAGATCTAGAGAGCCTCAGATAGGCGTCTTATTCCCAGATGAAAAATATAAGAGAATGAAAAACTCAATGCTATAAATTCACATATAGTGTACTAATATACCCTGAGGACCTAGTAAAAGTTAAGTAAATGAGATAAAAAGCTCTTGCGGTTTAGAAACGCAGTGAGCTTCGTAAGCTCTAGACATCCACAAATTAACCCTGTTAATATTCAAACTACTGAAATGAAGGAACGAGCAGAGAAATATATATATACTCTGCAACTAATGTACCTAAATAAAGTTCTACGGGGGGATTCAATATAATGATACATCAATATAAAATAGTGGTATATAAAACTGAAATAGATACAGTGTTATTAATAGAAACCACGCAGGATTAACCTCTGTTGAAAACGATGAACGCTTTGGGGGCATTCTAGAAATAAACACAACGCTTATGAAAAGCAAATACGACACTTACTCATTTGATGCCTCGGTGGGATACGGAGATTTCAATCAGTGCTGGAAGTAGACAAAAATAAGAATTGAGTTAGGACTGGAATAAACGAATATTGAAACCACAGAAAACAAACAAAAACTTGTAACACCTCTTACTTCACAATTTTTATTTTTTTTCTAATTATAGTAACATCTTTTACTTATTATGATTTTACTATAATTACTCATGTCGCTCATACCTTATTTTTTGTTTTTTTACCAATAAGGTAGTATCTAATTTTCCAAAGTCCATTACAATTTTCCCTTCAGAGAAAATTCTTTCTCTCTTATTAACATGGAGACGGAGATCTAACATATTCACATTTATTCATCTAAGGAGATAATGTTTCTATGAATATTTTTACACACCCCTTCATTTATTCATTACCATGAACAATGGTTTTGATTACGTACTAATTCCTAACCATGGATTATTATATACAAAATATCCACTAATACCATAACTTTTTATCCTACTACTTTCCATATTACATTTTAACATTTACGTCTAACCATAGAATTTCACCTATGTGTGTGAATTGAGTCAGATCCCCTTTTAACTAACTCTTTAAATCTCATAACTGTATTACACCATGGAGGATATCCCCCAACACACCCACATGTTTCAATACCCCCACTTTACATTTATCCATAGTATATAAAACTACTCTAAAGTTACGACTACCCTTAAGGAACCTACAACAGTTTATTGAATCTAGGTACAACTGTCCATCAAATTCTCACTATATATAAATTATGGTCTTGTATATGGTTTTCATGAACCCCAAAATCACTGTATCTGCCAATGTGAATTTCGTTCCTCCCATGTGGCATAGATACGATCTGCTCCTTGCTATATAAGCATTTATGTACTATAATATTTTTTTTATGCAGTTTTCAATAACCTTTGCAATGAATACATCGTCAAAATTCTCAGGAAATCTTATTTTCGATACAGATTCATTGAATTGATCTGAAAGAGTTAGTACTAAATTCGTATATCTTGGTGAACGAGATGTTGTGCATTAGGTACTTTAGGATTAATGTGAGTTTATGACAACATCCTCGATCACATGGGTTTCTAATGATGCTAGTTGAGCCGCGGGAACCTCGTCTTTACCACAGATCTTTGACATTAGGACGATGTAGATGTAAAATTCATTAGGGTTTGCATATCCATAAATGACTTCAGTTTAGACGTAGGTTTATTTCCTTTGCTCATTTTTTACTGGAACCGTTTTATCATTTGGGTGAAACCCTCCATTGTTACCAATATGGCTCTCTGATGTTATCAAGAGGAGGCTCATAATGCAGCGTAAGCATCCTAACAGAGATTCTCGTATCTCCTTTAGACGCTACTGACACTTTTAATTTCAGGTAAATCGTCCCTATACGTTTTTGGTTCTAACTATCCCCCTGATAGATTTTGGAGGTTTTGTTTGTTTTCTGTGGTTTCAATATTCGTTTATTCCAGTTCTAAATTCTTATTTCTGTCCACTTCCAGCACCAATTGAAATACTCGCATTGCACCGAGGTATCAAATGGGTAAGTGTTGGATTTTATTTTCATAAGAGCTATGTTTATTTCTGGAATGCCCCCAAAGCTTTCATCGTTTTCAAGAGAGGTTAATCTTGCGTGGTTTCTACTAATAACGTTGTATCTATTTCAATTGATATACCACTGTTTTATATTGCTGTATCATTATATTGAATCCCCACGTAGAAATTTATTTAAGTACATTAGTTGCGGAGTATATATATATTTCTCTGCTCGTTTCTTCATTTTAGCTGTTTGAATATTAACAGGGTTAATTTGTGGATGTCTAAAGTTTACAAAGCTCAATGCGTTTCTAAACCGCAGGAGTTTGTTATTTTATTTACTTAAATTTTACCAGGTCTTCGGGGTTTATTAGTACATTGTATGTGAGTTTATAGCATTGAGTTTTTCTTTCTCGTAGATTTCTCATACCACCCTCATTTAGATAAATGTCTAATTTGATGTATTGGAGACTTTATTTGCGGCATTCATGTATTTGCTAAGTTTCTAAATTTACATGTTAGAGGTCCACCTTTCTAGTTGCATTAAGTTTACAACGTAGGCGGATACTCTATGAAGTTCGCTCCACTAATGCTTTCTGCAACAGAATCATCATTCGAGAACCATGAAAGGTATGATATGATTTATTGATGATTAGTATATGTTTTAATTAATTATCACTGTACACTGTGTTTTTTAATTTTCGAGACATTTTTTTCGTTTCCAATGTACTCGAGGTTATGATATTGATTTTCGTTGTCATATCGCCATTTTATGTTATTATCCCCTGACCCTAGATATATCTATCTTCCAACAGATAAATCTAAAGGTTCTGAGGGCTACTCACTTAGTTTCCTTACTGCTATAGAGAGATGTTGTCATTCCTCTTATGTTCGGACCTTCATAGGTTTAACTTGACTGAACGCTGGATAAATTATTCTATTGGTTTTTTCTTAAATTAATTGTTCGATTTATTTGTACAGGGTTTAATCCCGACTTTTATTGTGACAGATCATTCACCTTTGCGGCTGTTGACAAGGTAATATGTATCTTCTTGTTTCTTTACGTTTTTTGTTGTTATTAAATATTTGGTTACTACATCCCTAGTACTGACTTCCATTGAAATCTTTGTTACAAGCAATTTCACTCACTTGTACTTGTAATGGGATAATTTTGTTCCAGATTTTCTCCAATATTAACTATGTTCCACCTTCTTCTTCACGTTGGTCCCACATCTTGTGGAAGATTCGAAATCAATTTATGAGTCCATACTGTGATTTATTAGCTTACTTCCATATGGAACTTAGTTTTGTAGACTATATAAGTGAATTATTTGCAACTCTATAAAGGACAGAGAACTCTGTAATTATTATTGGATATTAATGACTACTATAAAATCTGGAATTTATTTACTCTTCAGTGGGGAGTTGAAAATATCAGTTATACAAATTTTTACATTCTTATACTATCCCTTTGTTCTTTACAAACATGTTTTCTATTTTGTTCATATGTGAAATAAATCAGCATGCATATACATATCTGAATGTTTTTCTAGTTATCAATATCTAATACATGTTTTATATTCTTCGATCACTGATACAATACATAATTATTTTACTAATTTAATGCATTAAGGTTATTACTATAGTTATGCATTCACAATTATACATGTATCATTCTCAATAGTTTGTCAGTACTGTTCTCTCTTGTGTATACTATTCTTCCATGTGTCAATTTCTGTATACAGATTTTAGTATAGAAATTTAGGAACAATGCTGAAATGTTATTCAATGTTTATGTATAACAATTTTTGTCTAAATTTGTTTCAGTCTACAGTTGACATCATAACATTAGAATAATTTAATTTATCATAAATCTTTCTGTGAAGCACCTAACTGACATCATAACATTAGAATAATTTAATTTATCATAAATCTTTCTGTGAAGCACCTAACTTTAGATCTAGACTCAAAATTTGGTTATAGAAATTGTAAGATTTGTTCTTCTATAGATTATGTCTGTGCAATTATACGAAATTAACTATTTCTTTTATAGTGAATTTTGTTAAATATACAAAGTACCAAAATAAAATTATAACTCATAATTTTTATTTCCTGGACACAATTTTAAACAAAGATTTTCATATAAACATGGTCATTTATCATTTCCAGTAATTCATCTCAGTATTTAGATTTAAAACCATTTCAAATTAAATGTGCATACCACTAAAAGTAGACTAGTTTACTTTCAACCTGAGAGCTTTTTTTCCACGGATCACCCCAAGCAGAGATATTTTTCTCTAGTGATAGAAAACCCTTTGTCTATCTTGAATCATCTTATTTAAGCTCGCTTTTCCCAGCATGTTTCTCTTAACTGCGTCCAACTAATTTATGATGTTGTATTCTTGTTTGCCTATGATTTCCCTTTTTTTCTTCCACAAAGGTACTTTTAACGCTAGCTTTTCTACTTTCCAGCTTTATTCCACCTCATCCCAGTAATTTCCTTTTTACTGGGTATTTTTTAAATTTTTATTTTCAATTTAATTTTAGTATTTACTTCATTCCTTCCAAGGATTGCTATAAGTCTCGGAAAGTCTTACAACCTTATTCATCCTCATGGATTGGGTTTCCAGATCTCTAATCATAATCTAGTCATTGAACATAAATATTCATTTTATTTTATTAATTTGAAATAATAAAATAAATCTACACAATTGTTTTCCATTGGGGTCCACTGAACCCTTTTGAACTTGTTTAAATGTTTAATAAAAACATAGAAAATGTCTTAGTCCCCAGTTTGCTATGCTTTTATTAGACATTTGAACAAGTTCAAAAAGATATAGTGGACCCCAATGAAAAACAATTATGTGGATTTATTTTATTATTTCAAACTAAGAAAATAAAATGGAAATTAATGTGCAATGAATAGATTATGATTAGAGATTTGAAACCAAATCCATGAGGATGGATAAGGTTGTAAGACTTTCCCATACTTCCAAAACTCCTTGGAAGGAATAAAGTAAATACTGAAATTAAATTGGATATAAATATTTAAAAAAATACCCCAGTAAAGAGGAAATTATTGGGAAGAGGTGGAATAAAGCTGCAAAACAGAAAAACTAGCTTTAAAATTATTTTTGTGGAAGAAACAAAGAGAAAGCCTAGACAAACAGGAATACAACATCTTGAATTAACTGGACTCAGTTAAGGGAAATAGACTGGAGAAAAGTAAGCTTAAATAAGCTGATTTAGGATAGACAAGGGGTTTTCTATCCCTGGAGGAAGAGATCTCTGCTTAGGGGTGACCTATGGAGAAAGAACTTTAGGGAGGTTGGGAGGCAACTAGTCAAACCTAAATGGTATGTACATTTATTTTGGAATGATATTGGACTTAAATTTTAATGTTGTGCTGAACTACTGAAAATATAAAGTAGTCATGATTATATGAAAATTCCAAGTTTAAATCTGTGTTTAGAAACTAGAAATTTTATGAGTTATAATTATATTTTCGTAGTCTGTACATTTAACAGAATTCACTATAGAGTTATAATTTATTTTGTATAGTTGCACAGACATATTCTGCAGAAAATCAATTCTCAGAATGTTTATAACCCAGTGATGGGTCTAGATTTGAGGTTAGGTACCTCACAGAAAACTTTGGGATTTAATTGACTATTCTAAAGTTCTGATATCAACAATATACTGAATTAAATCTGAATAGAATTTACTTATACATGAATATTGGATGCTTTCGTAGTATTGTTTTCAAATTTATATACTAATATGTATATATAAGAACTGAAATGTGAACTAACAGTATGTAACAAGACAAAAAAATATATGTAAGAGAAATTTGTATTGACAAACTATTTAGATTGATACAAGTATAGGGCAAGCCTTATTTTCCAGTCTATTAGCCCATTAATACTCTTAAGAGTACTAATGGGCATGTCTATGCCATGCCACCCATTCCATACTTGCGGTCTTCACCTTTAGTCTCAAGCCATCGAAAATCTGATCTGCAGCGCACCATTAAATCTCCAGCCGCCATTAAAATATTCGTTGCATCCATAATTCATATTTCGTCACATCAGGTAGTTAATGCAGATTTAATGTCAATGTCACATCCTCCGTTTACGATTTCAAACGTCCTTGTTTACTATTTCAAATTGGCAATGGTGCCCAAGTTTCTTGAAATTAATTGAAATATTTCAAACTGAGCGCCCAATATTTTGTTATTTTGTTATGCTTGATATGGTATCAACTCTCATAGCAACCTGACCGAGGAGCGGAACCAGTCCATGCCCTAAGGTTTCATCAGCGAATCCCCAGACGGAATTTTCTGCCTCTTGCTGAAATAGTCGACACCTCGGACTGAGAACACGTCACCCACCCATTGACACCCATGTCTGGATTCTCTTGTCGGAGTGGCCTTAATTTCTGGACTTTCTCCTTCTAGTCTCCCCTCTCGCACTTTCCCATCTCCGGACATGACTCTCACAAAGATCTCTGGTTCGAGTGGAGTGACAGGGAATGTATGGTTGGAAGAAAAGTGTGTTGAGAATAATCATATAATTTGGAAAAGTGAAGTGTGTTGAGAAGAATCATATAATTTGAAGCAAAACATAATTGGTAATAGAGTGCACTCTTTGCTTTCTCCCTTGAATTTCTCCATTTGCTTCTCTTTATAGTTTTATAAATAAAAGTGTTTTGTTTCTTTGTCCAGACCACCATCGTCCCTGGATGCCAACAATTTTGAAAACTATCTAACAGTTTACAGAGTATGAAAATTTTGAATAGAGATTTTTTTAGCGAAGACTATTTTTCTACTGCCTTGAGATTGGAAATCGTCGATGGGATGTTGATGTAATGCTTTTTGAGGCTACTACCTGGATATTAGAGAAGGATGTCGGATGTAATTAACGCAAACGTTCTTTATTTATGTATAGCATGTGCTTCAAACATATTTGCATAGATAATATTTGAAATTTTCTTTTTAGACCAATTTGGCAAACTTTGCAATGTAATATTCACCATTCTTGTATGTTTGGTATACTGACGTAAACGCCATGCAATTTATGAGCAACCTAAACTTTATATTTTTGAATTTGAACCACTATATATATATATATATATATATATATATATATATATATATATTAAAGTCAAAACATTTAAGTTATTTAGAAATAAAAAAGTTATTCTCATCATTTTTATATTTAGAACTTAAAAAATATCTTAATAAATCTCTTTATTATTGACTATTTTATTTCTCATAAATAAACATCAATATTATTTAAAAAAGACTTCATTTTCTCTTTAAATTTTCACTTTTAAAATAACATTGATATTAATTTGATATGATAACATGTGATTAATTACATTATGATTTTAAAGTTATTTCTCTTCAATTATTTATATAATATTCTATATAGCTAACATAAATTTGTTAATGGTTTGAAATGATGCAAATTTGAAACATTATAAAAAATATAGATAATTGCATCTTAAATTTTGAATTGACATTCATAAAATATGATTTTAAAACATAAAAACATTACTTACTTTCCAAAAATTTAATAAAATTTTAGATTTTTTTTATTCTTTTTATTAAACATACAAACCATTTTGTGCCTAAACAATTTGGAATTTATTTTTCACTCAAAAAAGATAAAAATTTAGAAATATTTTAGTAACCAATAGCTACTTTGATTTTAACCACTTCACTCAAAAAATATCATTAAAATTAACCAAATTCCATTAAAATAAAATAATCAAATTTAATGTTTTATTTTTTTATAGAAATTCTCTAAAAATTTCTTTTCGCTCAAAAAAAAATATAACTTGAAAGGAAAAATATTTTAAATATTTTTATAACTCATAAATATTTGGATTTTAAATACTTTATTAAAAAAATATAATTAAGATTTACCAAATCCCACTTAAATAAAAATGTCAAATTTTCTATTTTGATTTTAAATACTTTATTAAAAAAATATAATTAAGATTTACCAAATCCCACTTAAATAAAAATGTCAAATTTTCTATTTTGTTTTCTTCAATATGAATTCTCCAAATTTCTGTGCACCCAAATGATCTAATCCACAAAGATAAAGATAAATAATTAGGCTACAAATATAAATGGAGGGAATCTTGAAAACCTCTCGTAAAATTTTCCATTGAAAAATCTATTTTTTAAATTCATGTCTTGTCTTGGAAGATTCCGAAAAGGGTTAACTTGGATTATTAAATTAAAATGATGTAACATTTAAAACTAAATCTTTCAATTTCTTTTTGGCGTTTACGTTAGTATACCAAACATACAAGAATGGTGAATATTACGTTGCAAAGTTTGCCAAACTGGTCCAAAAATAAAATTTCAGATATTACTATGAAGCAGATATATTTGAAGCACATGCTATACAGAAATAAAGAACGTTTGCGTTAATTACATCCGACATCCTTTTCTAATATCCAGGCAGTAGCCTCAAAAAGAATTACATCGACATCCCATGGACGTTTTCCAATATCCAGGCAGTAGACAAATAGTACGTCTTGGCTGACAAAATCTCTATTCAACATTTTCATACTCTGCAAACTGTTAGATAGTTTTCAAAATTGTTGGCATCCGAGGACGATGGTGGCCTGGACAAATAAGTAGAACACTTTTCTTTGTAAAACTATAAAGAGAAGCAAATGGAGAAATTCAAGGGAGAAAACGAGGAGTGCACTTTGTTACCAATTATGCTTTGCTTCAAATTATGTGATTCTTCTCAACACACTTTTCTTTTCCAAATTATATGATTATTCTCAACACACTTTGCTTGCAACCATACATTCCCCGTCACTCCACTTGAACTAGAGATCTTTCTGAGAGTCATGTCTGGAGACGGGAAGGTGCGAGAGGGCAGACTAGAAGGAGAAATTCTAGAAATCAGGGCCACTCCGACAAGAGAATCCAGATATGGGTGTCAATGGGTGGGTGACACGTTCTCAGTTCGAGGTGTCGACTATTTCAGCAAGAGGCAGAAAATTTCGTCTGGGGACTTGCTGATGAAACCTCAGGGCATGGACTGGTTCTGCTCCTCGGCCAGGCTGCTATGAGAGCTGATACCATATCAAGCATAACAAAATAACAAAATATTGGGCGCTCAGTTTGAAATATTTCAATTAATTTCAAGAAACTTGGGTGCCATTGCCAATTTGAAATAGTGAAAAAGGATGTTTGAAATCGTAAACGGAGGATGTGACATTGACATTAAATCTGCATTAACTACTTGATGTGATGAAATATGAATTATGGATGCAACCAATATTTCACTGGCAACTGGAGATTTAATGGGGCGCTGCAGATCAGATTTTCGACGACTCGAGACTGAAGGTGAAGACCACAAGTATGGCATTGGTGGCATGGCATAGGCATGCCCATTAGTACTCTTAAGAGTATTAATTGGCCAATAGACTGGAAAATAAGGCTTTCCCAAGTATAGTTACAAATGCATTACTATAATAAGGAAATTTGTGCATGTTAGCAGAAAAAGATCTTTGAACTATATCAATAGTAGAAATATATAAGATATGTATTAGAGTTCATTAATTTGTAAAGAACTCAGGTATATATGTACACTGAACAAATTCTTCATTTGAACCAAATAGAAAAACTGTTGCGAACAACATGTTTAAAATATATTACTACAATATTAAAGTATAATTGGAAATTTCCATTTCACTGAAGGGTAACCATAGTCCAATTATATGACAGTTATAAATATCCAATAAATAGTTATAGACAATACTCTATAATATATTGAGCTGCAAACAGTTAAATTATACAGTGCTGGAAACTATAAGTCTCATATGGGAATAAAATAGAAAATATCAGTATGGAGTCATGAATTGATTCCAGATCTTTCACAAAAGTTGAAGACCAACCTGAATATGAAAATGGATATAGTTAATATCAGAGAAATTGTGAAGCTAAATATTCCATTACAGGTACCAAGGTGTGAAAATTACCAGTAATAGAAAATACAATGGGTGTCAATACTAGTTGAAGTTATAACTAGAGAGTTATTAACAAACAAAAGTACCAAGAAACGAAATATACATCTTACCTTGTCAACCGCGAAAAAAAGAGACGGATCTACCATAATAAAAGACAAAGTGAGATCCTGTACAAATAAGTAGAAAAAGTGAAATTAGAGAAAAACCCAGTAGAAAATTTAGCCAAGGTAAAATTAAGCTAAATATATGAAAGTCGAAGACACGAACAAGGATAACAATTATCTATATCATTATAGAAACCGAGTTAATAAGATGCAAACCTTTAGATATCTCTGTTGGAAGACAGAGATATCTATAGTCTGGTGCTAATCACAGAAAAATGATATATGACAACAATAAACCTTTGAGTAAGTCAGGGATATTGTAACCTTAAAATAATCCCTTGAACCGAAACGTAGAGAGTAGAGGCAAGTAACATGAAAATAATTCGATGCTTATCCAAAATTCAGAATATACCTTTTTCTAGTTGCTGGTTCGGTTGGAGAACACATCCGTGGAATAAACGTCACAAGGTATCCATATGCGTTATAAACGCAATACAATTAGAGGTTGATCTCTAAGACGAAATAGTAGAGTTGTTGAACATTTATACATGACGCAAACAAAGTTTCAAATACCCTGAAACGAACGTTTATTTAAATGGGGACAGTGTGAGAAATCTAAGCAAAAAAAAAAAAAACCTCAATGCTATACACTTCCACCCAATGTTCAAATAGTCGCTGAGGACCTGATAAAATAGAAGCAGTGGGATAATAAGCTCTTGCGTGTAGAAATGCATTGAGTTTTCTCGACTATAGATTTCCTCAATTTAACCATTTCAACATCTAACATTCTGAAATGGAAGAACTAGACGAGAAATTTATACTCTGCAACTAATGTACATAAACAAAATTATAAACAAGAATTCAATGTAATGATACAGAAAAGCCAAATCATTGCATATTAAAACTAAAATGAAAAGCGTGTTCTGGTTAACCCCTCTACTGGAACGATGACAGTTTGAGGGTATTCCAAAAATGAACACAGTCTTCAAAACAAACGAAAATCTGAGACTTACCCATGTGATGTCTCTGTTAAAAGCTGAGTACAGCCATCAGTGCTGGACATAAACAACAATAAAAGAAGTCAAGAATTGAATGAATGAATAATTGTAGTCCCATAAAACAAATGAAACCCCAGAACATATAATGTAAATGCTACGCATCAAGAACGAATAGGAATGATTTACCTGGAGATAGAAAAACCAGCAGTGTGTGCATAATACATTAGAAATCTGTGTCGGGATACATAAAATGTATTTCCGAACATACTCCCACTACTAACAAAGAGCCTTATGGGCAAAGGTAGAGGGTTTCAACCAAGTAGTAAAACGACTTTAACAAAATGAACCGAGGAATTGAACCATCGTATAAACCAATGCCATTTATGGATGTGGAATAAGAGAGTGGCCTGTACCTAATGATGTGTCTTCTGTGAGATCTTTCATGGGAATTGTAGGATATTACAGGAGGTTTGTAGAGAGATTTTCAACCTTAGCTTACCCTATTACATCTCTACAGAAAAAATGAGTTAAGTTTGAATATACTGAAAAATGTCAAACTAGTTTTGATCAACTAAAACTGAAACTTACCACAACACCTATTTTAAAGATTGATGATCCAGATCAAGAGTTTGTAGTATGTACAAATGCTTGTGGAGAAGAGTTAGTAGGAGTGCTACTACAAGAAAACTTTGTTATAGTCTATGAATCAAGAAAACTCAAGAAACATGAACATAATTATAGTGTTTATGACTTAGAACTAGCTGCTGTAATACATGCTTAAAAGATGTAGAAACATTACCTTCTAGAGAAAAAGTTTATATTAATGACCAATCACATCAGTTTAAAGTATTTCTTCACTTAAACCGAGTTAAATGCTAGGCAAGCTAGGTGGTTGTCATTTCTTAGTGAGTTTGACATGGACATCAAACACATTAAGGGGAAGGAAAGAAAGATTGCAAATGCATTAAACGGAAATGCTTTGCAAAATGTGAGTAGTGTTGGAAGTAGTGCCAAATTTGACATAGAAGTACTAATACAAGAAGTAGTGAGACAAGACCAAAATTAAGAAAAACTACAGGCACAAATTCTGAAAAAAGAGATGAAAAGGTATACATAGAATCAGAGGAGATTGATTTGTTATAAAGATAGATTATACATTCCTGATGTATACTCCTTAAAGAAAGAGATTCTGGATGAGTATCATAAAAGACCTTATGCTGGACATCCTGGATACCAGAAATTAGTTTCAGCTTTAAGAAAATATGTTCTAGCTCGATATGAAAAAATATGTGGCGAATTAATTGGCTAAATGTATAGAATGTCAACAAGTAAAGGTGGAATATCAACATCCAGCTGGATTGTTGAATCTTTACCTATCCCAGAATGAAAGTGAGAAACTGTTTCCATGGATTTTATTACTGGTTTACCAAAGACTAAATACCAACATGACTCTATCATGGTTGTAGTGGATACTTTGACTAAAGCTGCTCACTTTATACCTGTACAATCTACATTTGGTACCGCTCAAGTAGCAAATGTATTTATGAAGGAGATTGTAAAACTGCATGGCATTCTTAAAATGATCATATTAGATAGGGATGAAAAATTCACTGCAGCTTTTTGGAGAAGTTTATTTGGGGGCATGGGTATCAAATTAAATTTTAGTACTACTTACCATCTCTAGACTGATGGCCAAATAGAAAAAACAAACCATATTTTAGAGAACATGTTAAGGATGTATGTCATGGACATGCCAACAAAATGAGAGGGCTATCTACATTTAGTAGAATTTTCCTATAACAATAGCTACCAAGATTCAATAAAGATGAGCTATTTCGAAGCACTTTATGGTAGAAAGTACCATACCCCTCTAAGTTGGAGTCAGCCTGAAGATAAACTAATACTTGGACCGAAAGCCTTGCAGAAAATGGAAAGAGTTGTGAAGGGAATTCAGCAAAATATCAAAACAGTACAGGACCGGCAGAAAAATTATGCAGACAAAAAGATGATCCAAAAATAATTTTTATCATAGGTTATAGTATTTGAATAAAATAATTATTAATTTAATATATTAAATTAATAATTATTATTCTAGAATATTTAATATATTTGTGAGATATTTAGAATTAGAAATTTGTTATTAAAAATTAGGACTCTAGAAAAGAGTCGTTTCCTAGGCTCTAAGTTAGGAGAAAAGTTAGTAGTTTGGTTAGAAGCTCATTTATTGTAAATGGACACTTGTTTATTTTCCAAGTGATCCATAACTAGATTAAGTTAGAACATAGAGCATATAAATAGGTTAGTTTCCTATTTTCATTTTAATGTGTAATGAGAGAATGTGAGAGTGAGTTTACGTGTGTAAACTCCTGTAATTTTCCCTGTAATCTTTTTGCTTGATCAATAAAGTTGTGTGTCTAAGGACACTTCTACTCTTTCATGTGGTATCGGAGCCACGGTGACGCTGTGAGGAGGAGATTCCAGCTGTATCAGATCGTGGAAAACTCAACTCCATTGAAGTGATCAGCAAAAGATTGCCAGCATTTTTATGAATAGAACCAGCGTTCTGCGTTTTCTGAAGTGGATTATGCATTCCAGCATCAACAACGTTTTTGGCATCGACTTCTGCAACATCGTTTTAAAGAGCGTTTGAAAGGATTCAATCCAGCATATGAAAGGTGTTCATTTCAGCATGTTGGAACAGTGTTTGCATTTTAATTGGCATCGAATTTCATTGTCAGCGTTTTAAATTGAGCCAGCAGCGTTCAACAGAGTTTTTAATTTCCATCGACAACGTGAATTAAGAACATTGTTTTTTTTGTAATTGGTGTGTTTTTTTAAATTTGTAATTGTGATTTGCAATTAAAATCACATTTTAATATGGAGGAATAAGTAGAAATATTTTTTTGGAGCATTGTAATTGGAGTAATAAGGGTATTGTTTTTTGGAGTAATAAGGAGTTTTTTTTGTTTTGTAAATTTGTTTATGGAGTGACAATGTGACTCAAAGTAATTTTACTTTGAGGGGGGGTAATTTTTTTTTACCAGATTGTGCAAAAGCACCATTGTAAAAAGTCAAATTTTGAAAGTTGCCTTGTAAACATTTGAGAACTTGACTAGAGCCAAGTGCAAAGCTCAGTCAATTTTCTCCTGTTTCGACGACTGTTCGAGGGTCAAGGCCAAGCCCCGATAGTTCGTTTTTTTGTGTCGTGTGTTGCTGTTGTGTTGCGCATCTTGAATTTTTTGGAGCTTGATTCGTGGTGTGAAGTCTTAACACTACAATGTCTAAGTTGATAAATTTCTTTTCTGATTTCAACAAACTTGAAGGCTCAAAATCTTACAAAACATGGCAACGCCTCATCGAAAGCACTCTTGTTTATAATGAACTATGGCATGATATTTGTGATGGAGATGTAAAGCCAAATAAACCTATAGATGCAGCTGCGCTAGAAAAATGGGAAGTTAAAAACGCCAAAGCATTAGCTCTCATTAAATCCTCTGTCAATGATGAAATGTATGTCCATATCGAAAATGCTGAAGATGCATGGTCTGCTTTGAGAACTTTTAAAGAGTTGTTTGATACTCAGCCTCAATCAAAAAGAGTTGATCTACAATTAAAATTGTTGCATCAAAAATTGACTGAAGACGGAGATATTCTTGAATACATCTCTAGACTTAAGAATATTAAGCAGGAAATTGTTAATGTTGGTTTTCAAGCAGTTGATGATAGTTTTATGGTCACAATTTTAATTGTTGGGCTTCCTTCTTCCTACACACATTTTTTGGAAACTCTACAGCTAACTGGAAAGTTAGAAAAGCTAAAGTTTGATGAGCTCTGCGAAATGTTGACTCAACATGATAAAAATTTTGGGAAGAAAAAGAAAGTTGGTGAAGATGTTTTTCTCATAGAAGCCAGTACTAGCAACTCCCCAGCTGACAATTCCAAAAACAAAGGCAAAGGTAATTTTAATCAAAATCAAGCAGCGCAAGGTCGTGGTCGTAGTCAACACAGAGGAAACAACTCCAACAGAGGCTCAAATTCAGGCAGAAACAATTCTCAAGGTAGAGGCAACAATCAAAACAGAGGATCTCAGCAAGGCATAGGACAGAATCCAGGAAGAGGACAATCTCAAAACAGAGGACAAAGCAGAGGTCGAGGACAGTCTCAAGGTAAAGGATAGTCTCAAGGAAGAGGCACTGATTTAAGTCAAATTGTTTGCAGGCGATGTAACAGAGTTGGTCACTATGCTTCAGATTGTCGCACATCTATCAATAAAATTTCTAAGTTTCAACAACCTTCAACATAGTTTGCAAATGATCAAGATCAAGATGATAATGACTCAGAATATGTCTTCACTTCTTCACCAACAATCCAACTTTCCTCTTATGTTAAGAGTGATTATGAAGATGCTTGGATTTTGGATTCAGGAGCAACTCAGCACATGACCTGTAGACGAGATTTCTTTTGGAATTTTCAAGAGTGCCATCTTAACTCCATCTTTCTAGCAGATGATACAAAACATACGCCTTATGGAAAAGGTGCAGTCAAAGTTTTTCTCCCTGACATTGGAGAAAAAATAATTTCCAATGTGTGGTATGTTCCCACCTTTAAGAAAAATTTGTTGTCTTTGGTCATGATTCGACAAGCTGGACATCAAATAATTATGGAAGATGGCTTAGTTAAGATTAATTCAGTCAAATAGAACTTCCAAACAGTGATGACAGGATATGAAGACGGAAAACTGTTAAGGATGAAAGGGACAGTTATTCCAAGGCATTCTGATTTTGCAGGGGCAGTTTCTACAGGAATTTCACCTATAATATTATGGCATGTAAGATATGGACATTTGAATTTTGATAGTCTTTCTCAATTGTAGAAACAAGGGATGGTTAAAGGACTTCCGACTTTCAACAAAGAAAATGCAAAATGTGAAGCTTGCATTTATGGCAAACAGAGTCGAGAAAGTTTTCCAACAAGTACATGGCGTGCAAACAGGCTGCTGCAACTAGTTCACAGTGATGTGTGTGGTCCACTACAAAGTTCATTAGGTGGTTGCAAATATTTCTTGCTATTTATTGATGATTTCAGTAGAATGACTTGGGTTTACTTCTTGAAAAACAAGTCAGAAGCATTTGAGAAATTTAAAATTTTTCGACAACTTGTTGAAAATGAGGTCAAAGAAAAGATAGGTACTCTCAGGACAGATAATGGGGGAGAATTCAACTCAAATGAATTCAAAACTTATTGCAGTGAAAATGGCATCAGAAGGCATCTTACAAATGTTTACACTCCACAACAAAATGGAGTCGTAGAAAGGATGAATCGCACATTGTTAGGCATGGCGAGATCCATGTTAACTTTCAAAGGGTTAAGTCCAACATATTGGGCAGAAGCAATCCATACAGCTATCTATCTAAGAAACAGATCTCCAACTGCTTCGTTAGAAGGAATCACCCCTTATGAAGCTTGGTTTGGTTTCAAACCTAAAGTTAAACATCTTCGAGTTTTTGGATCCATCTGTTATGCCTTAGTTCCCAAAGAAAAGAGAACTAAGTTGGATTCAAGAAGTTTAAAATGCACCATGATTGGCTATTCAGATGAAAAGAAAGGGTATCGTCTTTTGACAAATGGAAAATTTATTGTGAGTAGGGATGTCATTTTTGATGAAACAGAGAGTAAGAGTGCTGAAGAAATCGAAAGTCTTCTTCACAAGTTAGAAACTAAGGGCAGTAAAAGGAAAGGAAATATGCAAAGTCAACCAACTTCACCAAATTGGTATGAACTTGATTTTCCTTCCTCTGAAGATGAGTCATCCAGTCCATCTACTTCAACAAAATCATCTAGGTCTTCTAGCAGGTGAATCGCGTCTCGATCGGCGGCCAGTTCTTACGGTGATTCTCGAGAAGGGTGGAAAGTTCATCAAATGGATGTAAAAAGTGCTTTTCTCAACGGGGACTTACGGGAAGATGTATACATGACACAACCACTAGGGTTTGAAGTTAAAGGGCAAGAACATAAAGTCTACAAATTAATCAAGGCTTTATATGGATTAAAACAAGCTCCCCGCGCCTGGTATGCCAAAATGGATGAATACCTTCGCAAAGTTGGTTTTCATCGCAGTGAATCCGATGATACTTTGTATGTGCGCCAACAGGGAAAATATCTGGTCATTCTCATTATGTATGTTGATGATTTGATCATTACAGGAAACAATGATGATCACATTGAACAGGTGAAAAAGGAGTTGCATGCAGGTTTTAAGATGACATATTTGGGACTACTTCACTACTATCTTGGGGTTGAAGTATTCCAACGTCCACATCAGATCTTCATTTCCCAAAGAAAATATGCAGCAGAAATTCTTCAGCGATTTGGAATGCAGGATTGTAAGCCTGTCCTTACCCCTATGGAACAAAACTTAAAACTTTCAAAATTTGAAGGGGGGGAAAAGGTGGACAACACTACTTACAGACAGTTGATTGGCAGCTTGATTTATTTGACAACCACTCGTCCTGATCTATCTTATGCAGTCAGTATTCTTTCACGTTTTATGCAAGAACCACTAGACAGCCACTGGAATGCAACCAAAAGAGTTCTTTGATATATCCAAGGAACAAAAGATTTTGGTCTTCTTTACAAAAAGACTAAAAATTTTGTACTTGGTGGATTTTCAGATGCCGACTTTGCTGGCAGTATTGATGACAGGGCATCAACCTCAGGTTACTTAATGAACATGGGGTCAGCTGTAGTTTCCTGGAGTTGCAAGAAGCAAACTACAGTGGCCACTTCTTCAGCAGAAGCAGAGTACATTTCAGCATGGGAAGCAACATGTGAGATTGTTTGGTTACGTCGAGTTTTACAAGACTTGGGGATTCCTCCAGCAGAAGCTACTTCATTATTCATCGACAATCAATCAGCAATAAAGCTTGCCAAGAATCCAGTTTTCCATTCAAAGACAAAGCATGTGGACACCAAGTATCATCATATCAGATATCTCATTGCAAAGGACGTCATCAAACTAGTATTTTTCCCTTCAGAAGATCAGACCTTCGACATTTTCACAAAACCTCTTGGTAGAATAAAGTTTACTAAGTTCAGGGATGAACTTGGTATCTGTTGCAATGTATATTTGGATCATAGGGGGGAATGTTAGATGATCCAAAAATAATTTTTAACATAGGTTATAGTATTTGAATAAAATAATTATTAATTTAAGATATTAAATTAATAATTATTATTCTAGAATATTTAATATATTTGTGAGATATTTAGAATTAGAAATTTGTTAATAAAAATTAGGACTCTAGAAAAGAGTCGTTTCCTAGGCTCTAAGTTAGGAGTGAAGTTAGTAGAGTGGTTAGAATCTCATTTAATGTAAATGGACACTTGTTTATTTTCCAAGTGATCCATAATTAGATTAAGTTAGAGCATAGAGCATATAAATAGGTTAGTTTCCTATTTTCATTTTTGTAAGGTTTAATAGAGAATGAGAGTGTGAGTTTATGTGTGTAAACCCTGTCTTCTTTTGTGATCAATAAAATTGTGTGTCGAGGACAGTTACGCACTTTAAAAGAGAATTCACATAGAATTTAGTGTGGGTGATCATGTGTACTTAAGGATTAACCTTAATAAGAGTACTTTTCACATCGGAAGTTGTGAAAAACTAGCCCCACGTTTATGTGGACCTTTTGAAGTACTGGAAAGAGTTGGATGAGTTGCATATAAACTAGCTTTGCCTAGTCATATTAAGGTTCACGATATATTTCATGTTTCATTATTAAAATAAAATGTGCATGACCCTACTCATGTTATTGATTTGAATGGGATACAGGTGGAACTAGAAGGAGAATTATTTCCAGAGCCATTTCAAATCTTAGTATGGGAAGAAATTGAGCTCTAAAATATGACAGTGGCTAGGGTGAAAGTGCAGTGGAGGCACTTTGCACTCGAAGAGGCTACTTGGGAGCAAGAGAAAGATACAATGGAAAAATATCCATCATTGTTTAAACAATGATTTTGTTTTATTGTCTTTACAACACCAAGGACGGTGTTTTGTTTTTGGAGGGGGAATATGTAATATCTCTAATTTGCTATGTTTTTATTAAGTATTTGAACAAATCCAAAAGGGTACAATGGACCGCAATGGAAAACAATTATGTGGATTTATTTTATTATTTCAAGTTAATAAAATAAAATGGAAATTAATGTGCAATGACTAGATTATGATTAGATATTTGGAAACCAAATCCATGAGTATGGATAAGGTTATAAGACTTTTCTAGACTTCCAAAAATATTTGGAAGGAATAAAGTAAATACTAAAATTAGATTGAAGATAAATATATAAAAAAATACTTCAATAAAGAGGAAATTATTGGTAAGAGGTGGAATAAAGCTGGAAATAAGAAAAGCTAGCTTTAAAAGTATCTTTATGGAAGAAACAAAGGGAAAGCCTAGACAAACATGAATACAACATCTTGAATTAACTGGACGCAGTTAAGGAAAATAGGCTGGGGGAAAACAAACTTAAATAAGTTGATTCAGGATAGACAGGGTTGTTTATCCTTGGAGGAAGAGATCTCTACTCGGGGGTGAACTGTGGAGAAAGTGCTCTAAGGTTGGAAGACAACTAGTCAAACCTAAGCGGTATGTACATTTATTTTGGAATGGTATTGGACTTAAATTTTAATGTTATGTTGAACTACTGAAAAAAATAAAGTATCCATGATTATATGAAAATTATGAGTTTAAATGTATGTTTAGAAACTATAAATTTTATGAGTTATAATTATATTTTGATAGTATGTACATTTAACAAAATTCACTATAGAGTTATAGTTCATTCTGTATAGTTTCATAGACATATTCTGCAAAGGAACAACTCTCAGAATGTCTATAACCCAGTGATGGGTCTAGATCTGAGGTTACATACCTCACAGAAAACTTTGGGATTTAATTGACTATTCTAAAGTTCTGATATGAGTATACTGAATTAAATCTGAATAGAATTTACTTATACATGAATATTGAATACCTTCATAGTATTGTTTTCAAATTTATATACTGATATGTATATATAAGAAATGAAAGGTTAACTAATAGTATGTAACAGGACAAAACAATATACATAAGAGAAATCTGTATTGACAAACTATTTAGATTGATACAAGTATAGCTACAAATGCACAACTATAATAAGGGCATTTGTGCATGTTAGCAGAAAAAGATTTATGTACTATATCAACAATAAAAATATATAAGATATTAGAGTTCATTAATTTGTAAAGCATTAAGGTATATATGTACACTGAACAAATTCTTCATATGAAATAAATAGAAAAACATTGCGAACAACGGAGTTGAAAATATATTACTACAGTAAAGTATAAGCTTGGAAATTTCTATATTTCTTTGAACGGTAATCACAGTCCAGAGTTATATGGCAGATTATAAATATACACTAATTATTACGAACCAAAACTCTATTATACATAGTAACATAATAAATTAAATTATCTTAGGTCTTTGAAAACTAAGTTCCTTATGGGAAAGAAAATGAAAAATAATAGTATGGAGTCATGAATTGATTAGGAATCTTCCACAGTTAGAAGACCAACTTGAATATGAAAATTGATATGAAAATAAAGTAAATATAAATTTACCCTAAACGATAAATCTGAATGGGTACCAAAATGAACTGAATTTAAATATTCTACCTTTAGGGTCCTATGATGTACTGGTAGGAATGGACTGGTTAGAGAAACAAAAATCCATGTTAAATTTCTTAGACAAGACAATACATTGCATAAATGAGGAGGGAAAACCTATCATAGTAAAAGGCAAACCCAAGCTCATATCTGTGAGACAAATTTCAGCACTTCAATTGAAAATAATTGCTAGAAAGGGTTGCCAAGTGTATTTTCTGCATGTAGAGGAATTGGAACAGTAAGCAGAAGATAATCCTTCAGAAACATTACATGTTATTAGAGAGTTCAAGGATGTGTTTCCAGATGAAATTCCTCATCTACCCCCTAGGAGAGAAATTGATTTCTCAATTGACTTGATACGGGAGCAACACCGATTTAAAGCCCCATATAGAATGAGTACTCCAAAACTGATGGATTTGAAAATGTAGTTACAAGAGTTGCTGGATAGACGTTACATCAGACCAATTGTATCCCCATGGGGAGCATCGGTGTTGTTTGTGAAAAAGAAAGACGGTACTTTCAGAATGTGTATATACTATCGTCAATTGAATAAGATGACAATCAAGAACAAATATCCTTTACCTATGATAGATGATCTCTTTAACCAAGTAAGAGGAGCAACAGTCTTTTCGAAAATTGATCTAAGGACGGACTATCATCAACTAAGAATTCAAGATGAAGATATAAGTAAAACTTTATTTGTGATGAAATTGGAATTGTTGAATTGAAAATTGTGTACTTTGGGTTGAAATAATAATTATTTTTGTGTTAAGTTGGTAATACACAAGAAAAATAATAATTGAAATATTGAGAGGATGAAAGTCTCGTAGTTTGTTAATACATATCAAAGAGGTTGGGTGCCAAATGCACGCTTTTCTTAGCAATGAGAAATGATTCTTAGCAATGAGAAATGCGATCTTCTTGTCTCCTACAATATAAGATGTGACAACTATTCAAAGGATGGTTCTTATATTGTCAGCAATATAATCTTTTATAATTTTACATAGATACATAGAGCTTTTGTATGAACTCTCTAGTATGGTATTCACTTAATGTTTTACACTATCAAGAAAGTAATTTGCCACTTCAAAGGTAAGTGGAACATATTTCCACTCATAAGCAAAGACACCCTTGTTATTTATAATTATGGATAGACAGTACAGTACATCATGGAAATAAACATGATATATATATATCAACTTGTAATGAAGTACGAAAAAAAGGAATTATCCCATATATCTAGAGAGGTTGTTAACCTTCATCGATCGTTTCAAACTAAATTACTTATAAAACTAAATTATTTATTAAAATAAGTTTGATATGCCCAAGCCATTTAGCTTTCCTTCAAGGCAAAGCATATAAGCTTTCTTGATCTGCCCAAATCTTCTATATACATAGATAGGCTTTCTTGATATGCCCAAAACTTATATATGTACATGATAGCAAACGTTCTTCTTTCTGAGACTTGCATTTATTGTCATTGAACTATTGTGATTTGTAGAGATATGGGAGACTGGAAAAGAAGTGGTGCCATAAATAGGTCCAACCCCACCCGAAGGTTGCCACCGTTATGTTTTTCTCCTTTTCAAGCAGGTGGGTTTTCAACTCTGGCTTATTCCATAGGGAATGTTTACTTTCTTTTCTTCAGTCAAAGAAATTAAAGCTTCCTGTATCTGCAGAAGGCGGAGATAATGGTGGACCCTATTGAAGACAGGAAGCTTTTCAAAGTGGGGAATTTTATGAAGCAACATCGAGTGAGCCCTCCAATGGGTGGATCATACTTCTATGCCAAAAGTGGGGATGATCTCGAACACACATGAAATCAACCTCCTTTCTGATGTAATAGCACGACAAGCAGTCTATGCATACACAAATATTCTTTCTGATGTAAGATGTAATAGCATTACAAGCCCTTTATGCATATAGAGATAGTTGGAAGAGAGAAGTTGTTATATTTAACTGTACAGAGTAGTAGTAAAGCTCCCTTGAAACATAGTAGTAGATGGGAAAAATAAAAACAGAGGAGAAAATTGCTTTTTCTCTATGAAAATCAACAATCTGGTAACATCCCTATAGAATTGGGTGACTTTTCTAGTCTAAATTGCCAGATTCGGAAGCATAGAAGAGGCACAATTTTTTTTTGACATAATGACCGAAAGGGATGTCGTTCCCTGGATTTCCATGATTGGAGGACATGCACATCATGGGGAAGCTGAGAAGGCTCTCGAACTCTTTGAACAAATGCAATCTGAATGAATCAAGCCTAATTACGTAACATTTGTCGGTGTACTCTCTACGTGGAGCCATGTAGGCCTAATTAATGAAGGTTGGCAATACTTTGAATCCATGAATAGAGGTCACATCGTTGTGCTAACTGTGGACCATTATGCTTTCATGGTAGACATTCTTGGTCACTCTAGATGCCAGGAAGAGGAAGATAATTTGATTAATCAAATGCCATTTAAACCCAATGCTTTGGTATGGCGAATTTTGCTTGGAACTTGTAGGATCCATGGTGAGATAGAAATATGGAAACGTGCAGCAAAGTGTATTTTTGAGTTGGAACCAGAAGACGCTGCAACCTATGTCTTGTTGTCCAATATGAATGCTTTTGTTGGCATTTGGGACAACGTAACAAAAATAAGGAAAATGATGACTAAGAGGGGCATTAAAAAGGAGGTTTGATAGGTCCCTATATTACTAGTATAGTCCCTTATTGTTGTTAGTGTAACCCTCTTATTCTTATTATTGTACCCCTGTAACCCCCATATTTTTATTATTGTTCCCTTAAATTATTATTCTTAGGTCGGCTAGGATTACATTGTGGCCCACTAGGATTGCATTATGGCCCCATGGACTCCTATATATAGAAAGGAGGTTTTGTAATTTGTATCATCCAATAATTGTTCATTCATGTAATGTATTGGAGGTTTTCCCCTCGAAGTGGCTTATTTCTAAGGCGTTGATATCTCTTTTCTTCTATTTTTGGAGAGTTTGGTTTCACAGCATTTGGTATTGGAGCTTTGGATTCTAGTTTTATTGCTCCAAATAGGTCATCGTGAATTTCGCTATAAATTTTTTTCTACGAAGATTCAGAAGCTAAAATGTTTAGGGTGCGAAGCCGAAATCCTGATGAACATCGTCAAAAAATTTCAGAGTTTGGTTCGCAATATTTTCGGAGATATGATCTATGGAATTTAGGTCTTCTTTCAGGTCATCGTGGCATTTGCGCTATAATTTTGTTTCTATGAAGGTTCAGAATCTGAAATTTTTAGGGTGTGAAGCCGAAATTCTGAGGAAACGCGTCAAAAAATTTCAGATCTTGGTTCACAATATTTTCAGAGATATGATTTGTGGAATGTAGTGCTTTTTCAGGCTCCAGAATTTCATCTCAAAGAGGTGATCGTGGGAAAATCTTCATAAATCTCTCTCTGAGCATCGGATTGGAGTGCCGTAAAAATTGGTTGCAAGTACACGGATTTTAGTTTCTTGGCTATCAATTTTAGAGCTGAAGAATGAAAAAGTGATACGTGGCAAGTCGTACAAGTTCACTTTACTGAACTAGTCCATAATTAGGTCATTGTGGGAGATTGGACATAACTTTGTCTTGGAGAATCCAAATCGGGTCAGACCTGTGGCATTCAAAAGATAACTCGAGGTTAGACAGCCACGTAGGTACCGAAAGTCAAATAATGAAGTGCTGCAATCATAGAGATAATTCAATTTCAATATCAAAGCTCCTCAAAAAGCAAAGAAAAAGGTGTTATTTTTTTCTTCTTAGTGCATAGAGTCTTGTTTGAAAATCAGGCTGATTGATTCCAAGGGCATATTGTAGAATAGATATCAGTATTGGGTTCTAAAAAATGCCCCATAAAAATAATTCAACACCCATTAAGCCTTCATAAGGCTCTACTATGACTCATGAAGATGAAGAATTGCAACATGATCTGTCAAAATTACAAGAGCAAGTGCAACAAATTTCACTCTCGCAAAAAGCAACAAAAAATGAAATGGAAGTTTTGAAGAAAGGCGTGGAAGTGAAGATGGACGGTTTGAAGAAATGCATGGAAGCTAAGATGGATGGCATGGAAGCTAAGATGGATGACATGAAATACAACATGGAAAACATGAAGAATGATCTAAAAACAGACATCGAAGGTTTGACAAAGTTGATACAAGAAATGTTTCCTAATGGTGAAAAGATAATAGAAGAACCTCATGATGAGAAAAAAATCAATTTTAATCGTGATTTCATAAACTCTAATGTTGGCGGGAAGAACCACCATATTCCAAAAATGGATATGAGGAAGTTTGATGGAAAGGATCCTGTAACATGGATACTACAGATGGAGCAATATTTTGATCTCCATAATGTGCAAAACACACAAAAGGTACGCATTGCAACTTTACATTTAGAAAAAATACATTTGTATGGTATCGATGGCTTTGCTCCCGTAAAAAAATTGTCACTTGGTCAATTTTTACGGAGGAAATGATAGCACATTATGAGGATACAAAGAGCAACACCTTCTTTAGCCAATTGATAAATCTCAAACAAAAGGGTTTAGTGGGGGAGCACATTGAGGACTTCAAAAATTGAATATAAGGGTAACTGATATTCCAGAGGAACACAGGATTGATCTCTTCATAGGTACTTTAAAGGATAACATCCAACATGAAGTTCGCGTTTTGGAACCTAATTCATTGGAGAAGGCATTCAGGTTGGCAAGAAAAATTGAATGTAAAATTATGGCGATGAGGAAGCCTACCACTCACTTCTATAAAGAAGGAAGTGTTGCTACACTGGAATTTCCTCTTCAGTTAACACACGTGATGAAGAACATGGGTGGTGAAATATAAAGGATAGTAAAAATATAAGGAGGGTGATGATTATGAAGAAAAAAATGAAGAAGGATGTGATTCAACCATGGAGAGTGATCTTGATATGATGACAGTAGAGTTGCATATTAAACTCTCAAAATAGAAGGACAAATCAAGAAGAAAAATGTAATAGTGTTGATTGATTCGGCTGACACCATAATTTTATTCATTTGTAAGGTAACGATAGATTAAATTGTTCTATGAGTGCAGAATGTGGTGATGATTTAATGATAATGAAACATAGTTGTAACTATTATCTCAGTACATACTTGCGTATGACTAATCCAATGACACACATAAGATGATGTGTGGGAGGTGATGAATTTACAATCTTTGGGGATGGTAACTTTTAATTTTCAAGAACTTTTCTTGAAATTTTTTTCAGAAGGAAAGGAAGTCGAATTACGGGGTATTGAAGGGAAGCCGGGAAGGATAATAAGCTCTAATGTCATGACAAATCTTCTAAAGAAAGAACAATGAGGTGTAATTGCACAATTATGCTCACTAGAAGCTCCGACATCAAAATCATCTATTTCTGCAGATCTCCAACAAGTCTTGAACAATCATTCCAAGGTGTTTGAAACTCCCAAAGGACTCCCACCTATTCGTGATCATGATCATGCTATTCATTTGATTCCAGGAAGTGTTCCTCCAAACATCAGGCCTTATAGATATCCTTACTTCCAAAAGAGCGAAATTGAACGTATGATTGCAGAAATGTTAGAGGCAGGTATAATTCAACCTAGTCGAAGTTCTTTCTCTGCTCCTGTAGTATTGGTACACAAGAAGGATGGATCATGGCGAATGTGTCCAGATTATAGGGAGCTCAATAAGCTCACCATTAAAGACAAATTTCCCATTCATGTGATTGATGAATTATTGGATGAATTACATGGAGCAATTTATTTTACCAAGTTGGATCTTCGTTCAGGATATCATCAAATTAGAATGAAGACTGAAGATATTCCAAAAACAGCATTTCGAACTCCTGAGGGTCATTATGAATTTTTGGTCATGCCTTTTGGCCTTACCAATGCACCGTCTACATTTCAAGGGTTGATGAATTCCATTTTCAAACCCTTCCTTAGAAAATTTGTGCTAGTATTTTTTGATGATATACTAATCTACAGCAGGTCTTGGAAGGATCATGTTGAACATGTTGACAGGGTGCTCAAACTATTGCAGGAGAAACAATTATATGCAAAAACATCCAAATGTTCTTTGGAGTACAAGAGGTGGAATATCTGGGTCATATTGTATCTCACGAGGGTGTTAAAGTAGACCCTAACAAAATTAAAGCCATTAAGGAATGGAAAGTCCCCACAACCATAAAGTAGTTGCGAGGATTTCTCGGGTTAACGGGGTATTATCGCAAGTTTGTTAAGAATTATGGGAGAATAGCAGCACCTCTAACAACATTATTGAAGAAAGATGCATTTTCATGGACTCCTGAAGCAACTAAGGCCTTTGAACATCTTAAAGAGGCAATGTGCCTAGCACTGGTCTTAGCTACGCCGGACTTCACAAAAACCTTTATTGTGGAATGTGATGCCTCAGGAAATGGAATTGGTGCAGTTTTAATGCAGGAAGGAAGACCCATTGCTTTTGAAAGTCGTCCAATCAAAGGAAAATATTTACAAAAACCTATTTATGAGAAGGAAATGTTAGCAATACTGCATGCACTAAAGAAATGGCGAACTTACCTAATGGGAAGACACTTCAAGGTAAAAACTGATCATGATAGTCTTAAACACTTTTTGGAGCAAATACTATCTTCAGAAGAGCAGCAAAAATGGGTCACAAAGATGTTGGGTTATGACTTTGAAATAATCTACAAAAAAGGAAAGCTTAATGTTGTTGCGGATGCACTCTCAAGAAAGAATGAAGAGGTGGAAGCATTGCTTTGTGCCATTTCTATTATCCAACCAGATTGGATAACTGAAGCAAGAGATGAATGGAAGAAGGACAAAGATGTATGGACACTCATTCAAAAGTTGTAGTAAGATCCTAGTACATCTGATACATTTAGTTGGAAAAATGATTCCTTATGGTACAAAGATCGCTTATATCTTTGTAATAATTCCCAACTAAAACAAAAGATTCTTATGGAATTGCACACTTCTCCTTTAGGAGGACACTCAGGATTTTTAAAAACTTACCACAGGGTGAAGAAAGAATTTTTTTGGGATGGCCTTAAATCTGATATTCAAAAGTTTGTGGCGGAATGTTTGGTTTGCCAGCAGAATAAAGTAGAAACAATTAAGACCCCGGGACTTCTACAACCTTTATCCATTCCAAGTCAACGTTGGGAGGAGATTTCAATGGATTTTATCACAGGTTTACCTAAGTCCGAAGGAAAGAGTGTCATCATGGTGGTAGTTGATAGACTTAACAAGTATGCACACTTTTGTGCATTATCTCATCCATTTAAAGCAAGTACAGTTGCTACTACATTTATGGATAGAATTCAAAAGCTACATGGAAGCCCGAGGGTTATTGTGAGCGACAGAGATCCCATTTTTACTGGAAATTTTTGGACGGAGTTATTTTCTTGTTTGGGTACTCAATTAGCTCATAGCTCATCTTATCATCCTCAATCTGATGGTCAAACTGAGATAGTAAATAAATGTTTGGAAGGATATCTTCGTTGTTTTGTATCTGATAAACAAACACAATGGGGAAAGTGGTTACCTCTCGCTGAATGGTGGTATAACACTTCCTTCCATACTGCAGCAAAAATGACCCCATTTATGGCACTTTATGGATATCATCCACCATCCATCACATCATCTTTAAAGGAAAATTCGAAGGTTCAAGCAGTGGAAGATCACATCGAGCATCAGCAAGAAGTTCTCTAACTCTTAAAGGATAACCTGGATTTGGCACAAAATCGAATGAAACAACAGGAAGATCAACATCGCAGCGAGAGAAGTTTTGATGTAGGAGATTGGGTATTTTTACGGCTACAACCATACAAACAAATGTCCCTCAAGCAAGCAAAGAAGGATAATAAATTATCGCCAAAGTACTATGGTCCTTACAAAGTGTTGCAAAAGATTGGTACTATGGCATACAAATTGGAGCTTCCTGCTTCTTCGCGAGTACATCCAGTTTTCCATGTTTCATGCTTAAAGAAGGTTATAGGTGAAAATCTTCCGGTTCAAACAATATTGCCAGAACTTGATGAGGAAGGAAAAATCATATTGGAACCTGAAGCGGTCATGGAAACAAGAACTCGACAGCTACGGAATCGATCAATTTCAGAGTATCTCATCGAGTGGAAGAACTTACCCACTGAACATTCTACATGGGAGGATGAGAATTTTATACAGAAGCACCCGGAGCTACTCAAGCATTGAGGACAACACTTTTTTGAAGGAGAGGGGCATGTTAGGTCCCTACATCACTAGTATAGTCCCTTATTATTGTTAGTGTAACCCCCTTATTGTTATTATTGTACCCTTGTAACCCCCATTTTGTTATTATTGTGCCCTTAAATTATTATTGTTAGGTCGGCTAGGATTACATTGTGGCCCACTAGGATTACATTATGGCTCCATAGACTCCTATATATAGAAAGGAGGTTTTGTAAATTGTATCATCCAAGAATTTTTCATTTATGTAATGTATTGGAGGTTTCCCCCTCGAAATAAATTATTTCTAGAGGCGTTGATATATCTTTTTCTATTTTTGAGTTGGTTACACGACAAAGTTGGACTTGAGCAAAGTGGGCGTAAGCCCCATTATGTTTCTGAACAATTCTACAGATGGTACCAAAAATATATAGGCCGGGTGGGTGTAAGTCCCATTCTGTTGGTGAAATTATTCAACCAGGTGCATAATCGAAATAGTTCACATTTCTTATGCTTGTTCTCTATTTTGAACAACCAAAGTGAACAAGCAAAGTGGCATTATTAGAAATGAGGTTGGGCAAGCAAAGTGGGCGTAAGCCCCATTCAGTTTCTGAACAATTCTACAGATGGTACCAAAAATATATAGGCCGGGTGGGTGTAAGTCCCATTTTGTTGGTGAAATTATTCAACCAGGTGCATAATAGAAATAGTTGACATTTCCTATGCTTCTTCATTATTTTCAACAACTGAACAAGGACTGTTACAGGTGAATTTGGGACTATGGTTGAACCATATGCATATAAATTTATCGATAAGATACATAGTGAAAATTCAAAGGGACATCCACCATCTTGTGTCACTTGTTTACTAATAATAAAGAGTAATCGCACAACAGGTCAATTATAGTCGCTAAACAGCCAATAGAAGCATGTAGCATAAAAAACGTTAAAAATACCTCGTTGAGCAAATCTGCTTCTTCGTTCTTGATTTTAGTAGGTACGGGTTCGAAACAAGCCCCTGGTCCTCAGCTACAGTTGCGTGACTGTCCAGAAAATTTCAAATGGGTCGTCGCACTGAAAGAGCATAAGCACATAAGAGTAAATAAAAGCTATAAAGAACAATTTAAACCACAAAAATACTAACCTAATAGGAGAGGAAATATGATCATCATGACCATAGTTTATGGAAGTTGTTGGTATTGCAGGTCCTAAGCCCGAAAGTTGTTGGTCGTGAAGAGTAATGGGGAATTGAATACAACCGTTATTATCTCTTTTCTCGTTTGCAGCCATTTCCGTGAGCCATTGTCAGAGTCGTTGCCATCTACAAGTTAGGGTATCGACGTAATTATTTCTTTAGCGCAGGCCAAAGTTATGGTAGAAGTTAGGGTGGCATGGAATTAATATTATTATAACATGATGTGCAGTTACCCTAAAAATCTGTGACAAGTCATCCCATGTTCCTTTGACATGCGGTTGAAGATTTCAGAAGAAGCGTAATTTTAGTTGGAGGTTATTGGAGGAATTTATTATTCTTAAATTATCCAGGCTCAGGCATATTTCTATAACCATATTATTATCCAAGCGTGGGCTCCATTCTGCACAAGTGTTATTATCCGAGCACGAGCTCCATTTTGCACAGGTGTCAACCGAGTGTGGGCTCCATTCTACACAAGTGTTATTATCCGAGCGCGGGCTCCATTCTGCATAGGTGTCAATACCAAAAAATAAATGTCGACTAACAAAAACTTCCCTCATTAAAAAAAAGGCCTACCGACCTAATTATATAAAAAATTATTATTTCTATATTATTTTTCAATTGTTAATAATTAAAATAAATTTTTTTAATTAATTCAATTTCTTACAATTATTTATTTCATGGCATGAACACTTCACCCATTTTCAAGAGGAGAAAGCTTAGTGACTGATAGGAAGAGAGCAGACCTTGAAGGCTTGAATAGGAAAGGTTTTGGCTGAGAATTTCAACCAAGACGAGAAGGAAACTAAAAATAGCAGTTAGAGAGGAAAATAAATTAAATAGAAATTGAAATTAATTATAATTTGATATAACTAATTTCTTAAAATGAGATAGCTGTTAGGGAATTTTATGTTACTTAATAGAATAAATCAAAGGTAGTTGAATCGAAGTCAAAACAAGGTTAAATAAATCAATAAATAGGAAAGATTTAAACAAGGTTAAAGAAATCAATAAATAGGAAAGATTTTGGCTGAGAATTTCAACGAAGACATGAAGGAAACTAAAAATAACAGTTACAGAGGAAAATAAATTAAATTAAAATTAAAATTAATTATAATTTGATATAACTAATTTCTTAAAATGAGATAGCTGTTAGGGAATTTTATGTTAATTAATAGAATAAATCAAAGGTAGTTGAACGTAAGTCAAAACAAGGTTAAAGAAATCAAAATCTTGCCATTAGAGAAGGATTATATAATGAATAATTAATTTGATAAAAATAATGGCTAATTCCATATACTAAGAAATTAGGATTATTGGATTCGTTTAGAGAATAATGAATAATTAATTGGATAAAAATACCTAAATCCCTATATGAAGAAATTAGGATTATTAGGCTTAATCACAAAGGTAAGAGTTAAATTCAAGATAGATAAAAAAAATAATTAGATTTAATATCTACAAGAGGATAAATTAGTTGATTAGAGGAATGGATGAGATGGAGATTTTTATTTTTAAATTTGAAATAAATAACCGATTCCATATATGAAGAAACTAGAATTATTAGGATTATTCGCAAAAGTGAAAGTTAGATTAAAATAAATAGAATGACAGATATAAAGGTTTAAATTTATTAATTTGAATAAAATATAATTTAATTTGGAGATAGAAAACCAAGCGGGGTTGAGATTTTTAAATTAAATAAATAATTGGAAACTAAATTTCGTGAATAATTAAAATAAAATTTGTAAATGAATAAAATTTCTATTATTTATTTATTTAAATAACATTTTTCTTTTAAATAAGTTTATATTTGAAATATATATTTTGTCATGTTTTAACGAGTTCAAAAAATCTGTTGTTTTCACAATTTTGACTTAACAATAATTATTAACATTATAAATTATACTTATATTTATTTTAGAAGGTGGAGTTTTAGGTCACTGTTGTGATAGCCCATGAGTAAACTTTGCAAAGTTGGATCAACTTGGGCGGCTGTCGAGTACAGTAATCTGTAATCTGGTTAACAGTATTAATATATTTAGACAGGAGACTCACCGTTAAGTGTAAGCGTATTGATATTTTTAGACTAGACGCAACGTCAAGTGAAGTGAAGTGTAAGAGTACTAATATTCTTAGTCAAGAAATTAACCATTAAATTTATGTTATCATGCATAACATGGTGCAATTATATTCACTGATATTGCGAGGGGCAAGTCTCCTTCAATTCACCACATCATGCCTATGCCAATATATATTTCGATATTATTTTTTAAATTGAAAAATTCTGTTTATCTACATTCGTTTCGTTCTAGATGCCTGATGGTTGCAGTGCGTGGGAGTTGAGCAGTGTCTTTCTTCCTTTTCCTAATCTACCTGGCGTTCATGATCTCACTTCTTCGCTTCAATCCATGCGGCCTGCTCAATGATCAGACGATTCATGGCCATTAATGCACTAGGTTTCAAGGAACTAGGTCGTGGGTAACTGGGTATCAAGGTCTCTTTATTAGCTTTTCCAAGATAATTATTCTTTCCCACATCTACTTTAGAATTCCCAAAAATAAAGAAGGCAAGAAGCAAGGGATATGATTCAAGCCGGTGCTCTAAGGTTGATGCTGGAAATGATAATTACTTTGAAGTGTTTGCCAGAGCTAATAATCCTCCCCAATATGATACTTTGATAACTACTTGTCATTCTGCAACGTCTTATTGGCAATCTACCACTTATTTCGTTCGATAACCTGACTAATCTTTCATGTCATACTTGAATTCCGATTTTTATGGAAATATTCTGTTATTTATATCTTTTTGTTTGAGGTTATTTTGGTGCGCCCTTACTGTTTGAGTCTGATAGATAGTAGGATCGTTAATATGCAGGGTAAAAACATATCTCTACCTGACGAGATCCGGCTGACCGGAGTGAAATGCCAATATTCCTAATTAGCGACGGCTAATTGGAATATTTGATTTTGTTAGTTTGCCATCTATAGTTTGTCAATAAATAAAAAAGTGAGTGAAGAGGGTCTAACTCACTTAAGTGAAATAAGACATCCTCCTAGTAGCACAATGTTGTGACAGTGGGAGCTCGAGGGGGGCCTACGTACACTCTAGAGTCTTCTGCAAGCTTCTGCGCAGATGAGGATGAGTATGTGGAGGAGAGAGAGGCTACGTTGGGTTTTGGAGGGAAACCAACGTTATAAAAGATGGAGGAGCCTCCTCATTTGATTCATTCTTGAGTTGATGATTTTTGAGTGAGACATTTGTCTTCTTGAGCACGCTGGCTATTTAGCTTGTCTGCAGCACTGTTTAGTGCATTGCGTGTCTCTGGTCAGAGATCTCGACCTTAGCCCCGGGGGACTTCGAGTGCTTGCTTGGGCAAGGTTGGTTTTTCAGCATTTTGTGAGTCGTTTCATTGTTTGGGTTTGTTGCGGAGCTGGAGCTTATAGAGACTGCGCAGTCACTGGGAGAGAGGATGCAGTCCATTGTGGAGGAGCTTCGGATTGGGGTTTCTGCGGGTGATTTAGCCGGGATTTTGAGCAGAGGGTCAGCTTTTGCTCATAGGAGGCTTTTGGCGGAGCTTGAGGCAGTGTTTCAGCTATTTCCATCTAGCCCCTGCGCAGAGCCTTGGAGGCCAGCGTAATTCACTGGGGAGGCATTTTCTGGTGATTTTCGGGGTTGGCCATTTTTGGTGTGGTTTCTGGATTATGTCTGGGTTGTTGAGGAGAGGAGGTTTGCCGATTTTCAGCTTATTCCGGCAAGGGGATCAACCCCTAGTCTTCAGTCCATTCCAGCAGTAGCAGCTACATGGTAGTTTTCCAGCAGCTGGGATGCAGTTCATAGAGTAGCCATTTCCGGTATTCTCTGAGAGTGTTTTCTCACTTGCCTTGAGCAAGATTAGGTGCCATCACTCTGATCGCCTATTGTACTTCATTATATTTTTCAGATTAATAAAATGGCTCAGCATATCTTCTCTATGTTTTCTGGATGAGTTGCCGTATTTGCCATATTCTCTTTCTATGATATTATATGTCTGCTGCCCTATTATTGTCTTTGAGCGTTCTAGTTCTATACCACTTGGTGCGTTTATCTTTCTCTCTTAGACAGAGTCTGGAAAGGGCCAGGTAGCCTCCGGATCTCGTCCTCTTTTTAGAGGTGAAATATCCGGTAAATGCCCTCCTAGTCTATCTCTGGTTGGAGTTTGCCGTGTTTTAGAGATATCCTCGAAACGGGATATTACAGTGGTATCAGAGCATAGTTCTGGCTCAGCCTGCGGTCTATGACATCGGGAAAGAGACCATACATAGGCAGGAAGTATAGAGACCGTGAGCGTAGGTTGGAGACCACCTACGAAGAGGAAGACTGTGCCCGGGTGGAGGACACAGATCAGGAGAGAGAGCCTGTGACGGACGTAGAGCAGGAGGAGCTTGTAGTAGATTTAAGGCTGAAAGAGTCGATGGTAGATGACACAGAGGCCAAACAGTTTGGAGAGGCACTCCTCAAGTCGGTGCAGGATTTAGCTAGACAGATTGAGGTGATGGGACAAAGGTTCACAGTTGTGGAGGCTAGGCAGCGTGAGACTCCTCGAGTTTTCCAGGTCGGAGAGGGATCAGGTACATCCCACCATTTGCCGGAGCAGGGTGCTGCTTAGCATGATACTCCTCAGCCGACGGCTTCATGTGCACCTACCCGCTCTACCATGCCCACTTTCTTGGGAGCAGATACAGGGGCAGGAGCCCAGCAGGAGGCAGAGCCTAGACACTTAGATGAGTATTTTGCAGAGTATCAGTCCTACGGGTAGGAGTTCAGGGATGCTCTTACATTCAGAGATTTTTTGCAGCGCCAGCGGGATAGTAGACCCCACGACCATCATAGAGGGCACTGGCATTATCATGATGGAGATTCCCACCGTGCCTCTAGTAGATTTCATTTGCCTATGTTTGATGGATCATTGAACAGTTCGGCAAAGTCTTGGGTGGAGAAGTTGGATATCTATTTCCAGCTTAACCAGATGTCGGAGACGGAGGCCATCAAGGTGGCGAAATTACATTAGGATGGTGAGGCCCAGGACTGGTGGTTGCATGGGATGGTTACACTCGGACACTCTACAGTGGCGACATATGCCGAGTTTACCAGGAGGTTAATGGAGCGTTTTGACCAGAGGGATCCGGAATAGCATTTTGTTGAGCTGACGAAGCTCAAGCAGACAGGGAGCCCAGAGACATACATCACAGATTTCTTGAGGGTCTCGGTGATGGTGCCAGATCTATCTGCAACACGGATGATCTATATGTTTGTAGAGGGATTGGCAGAGCCACTTCGAGGTCTAGTCAGATCTACTAGACCAGCTACACTCCAGGATGCTATTAGCAAGACCAGGGACTTACAGGATGCATTGCCCAGGACGCAGAAACCTTACCCCCAGAGACAGGGCTTCCGGCCCAAGGGGAAGGATGTGAGGGTTCCTCCTCCAAAGGGGAATCTGGGACAGGCACAGATAGATGATGATGCCAGGAGGGAGTTGAGGAAGAAGCGACTGTGCTTCACGTGTCAGGAGCCGTGGGCACCAGGGCATAGGTGTGCTGCTGGCAAAGCACACTTCATTGAGGTCTTCTCCGATGATAGCAGGGAAGAGGATGAGGAGGATGATGAGGAGGAGATAGGAGATAGTCAGACGGCCCAGGATCAGTTGCCGCCTCCACCTCCAGTGACAGGAGGTGCAGTGTTTGCACCCACAGGAGGGGCCCTTGCAGCTTTGCGAGGAGTCCCTAAGTATTTGACGCTGCGCGTACAAGGGACAGTACATGGCCAGCGAGTATCAGTCTTGGTTGATAGTGGGGCAACCCACAACTTCATTGACGCGCAGATGGTCGAGCAGAGGGGTATACCGATCGAGAGTTTTGACGGGTTTTCAGTCTTGGTCCCAGGAGCCCAGACGATGCAGTGTGCCCGGTATGTTCCAGAGTTAGCAGTGACGATGGGTACTTACACCGTGACTGATCACTTTTTCGTGGTCAACATACCAGATACCAATGTGGTACTAGGTGTTCAGTGGCTGATTACTCTAGGGAAGGTCACCACGGATTGGGAGGCCTTAGAGATGGAGTGGGATGACAAGAAGACCGGAAAGCATGAGAAGATCCGCGGGATGCATACTTACCCACCTCAGACAGTTTCGGCACACCGGATGAAGGTAGACTTCCAGAAGGGAGACATAGAGTGGGTGGTTGAGTTGCGGGCATCAGAGGCAGAGACCACCGGTCGAGTAGTTCATCCAGATATACAGGCCATCCTTGACAGACATGAGGTAGTGTTTGGGGATATGCCACCAGGTCGGCCACCAGATAGAGGGTTTGAGCATACCATCGAGCTTGAGCAAGGTATTCAGGCGGTGATCACTACACCCTATAGGCATCCCAAAGCCTATCGGGATGAGATTGAGCGGAACATCCAGGATTTGTTGGCTCTTGGACACATCAGACCGAGCACGAGTCCGTTTGCTTCTTCTGTAGTGCTGGTGAAGAAGAAGGACGACACCTTGAGGATGTGCATTGACTACAGGGCCCTGAACAAAAAGACTCTGAAGAACAGGTACCCTATACCTAGGATCGATGAGTTGATGGATGAGCTGAGAGGAGCTAAGTTCTTCTCGAAGATTGATTTGAGATCAGGGTACCATCGGATTCGCGTGAGGGAACAGGACATTCCCAAGACCGCCTTCAGGTGTCATTATGGGCACTTTGAGTTTTTGGTTATGCCTTTTGGGCTGACCAATGCACCAGCCACCTTTCAGTCTTGCATGAACCATATCTTCCGCAGTCATCTGAGGAAGTTTGTATTGGTTTTTTCAATGACATACTCATATACAACAGGACTTGGGAGGAGCATCTCTAGCATATAGAGGCAGTACTACGCATCTTGGAAGAGCAACAGTTCTATGCTAAGCTCTCCAAATGTGAGTTTGGGATGACAGAGATGTCGTATTTGGGTCATATTATTGGAGTGGACGGAGTGAGAGTCCATGAGGAGAATATTAGAGCCATCAGAGATTGGTCGGAGCCGAAGAACGTGACGGAACTTCAAGGGTTCATTGGGATATGTACCTATTACAGGAAGTTCGTCAGAGGTTTTTCACAGCTTGCTGCACCCCTTATAGATTTGACGAAGAAAGGGGCATTCAGTTGGTCAGATACAACGCAGCGAGCCTTTGATAGGCTCAAGAAGGTGATGAGTAGCTGCCCAGTGCTTGCATTGCCGGATTTTACGCAGCCATTTGTTTTGGAGTGTGATGCGTCGGGAGAGGGGATCGACGCAGCATTGATGCAAGGAGGTCACCCTATAGCCTTTGAGAGTCGGAAGCTCCTTCCGCACGAGAGGTTGTATCCTATATACGACAAGGAGATGTTGGCCATCATGCATGCCTTGGCCAAATTCCGGTAGTATCTGGTAGGGAACAGGTTCAGGGTGAGGACTGAACACAACAGCCTCAGTTTTTTTTTGGAGCAGAAGTAGCTACAGGAGAGGCAGCAGAAGTAGATCAGTAAGATCCAAGCATATGACTTTGACATTGAGTATGTCAAGGGTAAGAATAACGTGGTAGCAGATGCCCTTTCACGTAGACCAGCCACGTTATCTCTTATGAGCTTGGATACAGATTGGAGGGCTCGACTTTTAGTGGAGTACTCCAAGGACAAATTTGCATGTGAGGTGCTGGATGGACAGGTGGCGGATGACAGGTACAGGGTGGTTGATGAGATCATCTACTACAGGGACAGGATCTTCTTGACTGAGGGATCTCAGCTTAAGAAGAAGATACTCCAGGCATCACATGATTCTCCATTGGCAGGCCATCAGGGGTTTACTAAAACCTACAGGGCCATTAGAGAGAGGTTCTCATGGAAGGGCCTCAAGGAGGACGTACTCCAGCACATCAGGGAGTGCGATGTTTGTCAGAGGAAGAAGGGGGAGATGAGCCATTCCGCAGGTTTGTTGCAGCCTCTTCCCATTCCGGAAGGGAAATGGGAGAGCATATCGATGGACTTCATCACAGGGTTGCCCATGGTGCAGGGCAAGGATTGTATCTTTGTTGTCGTTGATCGGCTGACAAAGTATGCGCACTTTTTCGTCATATCCGCGCATTACACAGCAGCACAGGTGGCCGAGTTGTTCTTTAGAGAGGTTTTCAAGCTACATGGTCTTCCTAAGACCATCATCAGTGACAGGGACAGCTGTTTCTTGGGCGGATTTTGGCAGGAGCTTTTTCGACTAGTGGGGACGGAGTTGACACCAAGTACCAGTTACCACCCATAGACGGATGGATAGACGGAGATAGTTAACAAGTGGCTGGAGGGCTACTTGTGTAACTATGTCAATGGGCAGCAGCGAGCATGGTTGAGATGGTTGCATTTGGGGGAGTATTGCTACAACACAACACATCACATGTCTATTGGTATGTCACCATTTTATGCTTTGTATGGGTACCATCCTTTATCTTTTGCTGATGTGATGTTCGGTGCCAGCAAGGCTCCTCGAGCCAAGATTTGGATCCAAGAGAGTCAGGACATCCTCCGAGCTCTCAAGGACAATATGGCTACAACACAGAACCAGCAGAAGCTGTATGCCGACAGAGGTCGGGTGGAGAGACAGTTTGAGGTAGGGGACTTGGTCTACCTACGATTACAGCCATACCGACAGTCATCGCTAAAGCAGAAAGGGGATGAGAAGCTCAAGCCTCGCTTTTACGAGCCATACAGGGTGATACGCAGGATTGGGCAGGTTGCATATGAGTTGGAGCTGCCCCAAGGAAGCAAGATACACAACATTTTCCATGTATCATGCTTGAAGAAGGCGCTGGGACAGCAGGTGATAGTGACAGAGGAGCTACCACCTACAGATGATAAAGGGCACTTGGTGTTGCAGCTGGAGGCCATTATTGATACCAGGGAGAGACGGTTACGGAGTAGGACAGTCCGGGATTTCTTGGTGAGGTGGAAGAATTTTCCGGATGAGGATGCCACTTAGGAGAGCGAGAAGATCTTGCAGCATCCATCACTTCAGTTGCTTGAGGACAAGCAACATTTTGCCGGGAGGGACTGTAATATTCCTAATTAGCGACGGCTAATTGGAATATTCGATTTTGTTTAGTTTGTCATCTATGGTTTGTAAATAAATAAAAAGTGAGTGAAAAGGGTCTAACTCACTTAAGTGAAATAAGACATCCACCTAGTAGCACAATGTTGTGATTTAAGTGGATGTCAAGGGGGGGCCAAACACCACGTAGAGGAGGGGGGCCTACATACACTCTAGAAGTTTCTGCCAGCTTCTGCGCCGATAAAGATGAGTATGTGGAGGAGAGAGAGGCTACATTGGGTTTTGGAGGGAAACCAATGTTATAAAAGATGGAGCCTCCTCATTTGATTCATTCTTGAGTTGATGATTTTTGAGTGAGACATTTGTCTTCTTGAGCACGGTAATTGTTTGCTTGTCTGACCTTTTTTTAGTGCATTGAGTGTCTACGGTCGGATATCTCGCCCGATCTCGCCCTTAGCCTTAGGGGACTTCGAGTGCTTGCTCGGGTAAGGTTCGTTTTTCAGCATTTTGTGAGTCGTTTTATTGTTTGGGTTTGTTGCGGAATGTTTGGAGTTTATTGTTTCCTCTCTATGTTTTCTGTATGAGTTTCCGTAGTTGTCGTAGTTGTCGTATTCTCTTTCTATGATATTATATGTCTGCTACACTATTATTGTTTTTGAGCATTCTAGTTCTATACCACCTGGTGCATTTATCTTTCTCTTAGAGAGAGTCTGGAAAGGGCAAAGTAGCCTTTGGATCTCATCCTTTCTTCAGAGGAAAAATATCCAGTAAATTCCCTCCTAATCTATCTCTGGTTGGAGTTTGCCCTATTTTAGAGATATCCCTGAAATGGGATATTACAAAAAATATCTCAAAGATATGTTTCAATATTTTTAAACATTTTCTTAACTAGTCATTGCACCATATGTTGCGGCGGAAACCTTTGTAAACGGTAGCATAAGAAAAAGAGTAGTATAGGGGAAATGTTCTCACATGAATTTGAAGCTTCTTCTTTACTTCTTGTGCATGTACAAGCTCTGCCTGAAAATAATTGGCATCACATTGGTCTTCCAAATAGGAAATTCACCAAAAATTATATCATGGTAAATTATTAAAATTATCATATTGATAAACAAGTAAATTCGAAGGAGCTCATTTCTATGAAACCAAGCCTTAATTTAGATATATTAAAAATATATCATAATAATTTAACAAAAACAAGCCTAAAAAAATGAAACGAAATTTAGCAAAATTTAAAGAAACTAGTTCAATTTTTTTATTAACAGAGCAAGAACAAGCTATCAAACGAAATCTAAGTTGTTCCATGAATGACTCTATATGCCCAAACAACACCAAACTCGATGATTGTCCAGATTTATGGTAGCCAAGACAGACTACCTGATGTCTGTGGAGGGAATCTGATTTCACTCTAAAACTTTACATTAATGATAATAGAAAAAAAGTAAATGGTACTTTGTATGGAAAAAAGGTGGAAATTCAAATTACATAACACAATGAAACCTAATATTGCATAATAATTCAACATAATAAATTCATACTAAGTCACATGCATAGTAACACGAGATGCAAGCTCGACCGATTGGAAACCGCATTGCCACGGCTCCCAGCTCACGGGGGCTTGAGGCTGTAAAGGCTTTCCAAAATTGTTGGGAGCTTCAAAGGGTACTTTGGAGCTTTTTGGGAGCTTCACTACTACAAATTTTGACGTTTCGGGTACTTATTTTGAGCAGATTTTCACCTTTCGAGTACCTATTCTAAGCAGATTTTCAACTTTTGGGTACCTATTTTGAGTAGAGAGGGTACCAATTGTTTATTTCATAACTAATACATGATAGGTCAGGGGATTGGACTGCATGGGCTTTGTAAAGCAATAGAGACGTGGAGATCTACCAAAGATTTCAACAAAATATATACAGTTGCTAGTCATTCCTTGGCAGCTTCTGTTGCAAATCTTGAAGTTCAACAATTGCAAATAACTCTACTTTCTTGAAGCCTATCTTGAAGCTTTAATGATAAGATTCAACAATTTACAATGATGGCCCAAAAGAGAAAGAGTAGTGTGTTAATCAGTTTCATTCTATAAATTTCCAAACTTGAATTTCAAAATTGAATATAATATAGTGTTACATGAAATCACATAATAATGTTTAGGAGTTCCACATGTTTCTTCACTGGCAAGGAATTTCATTGGCAAGTTGTTGATGGATTGATACTTTGATTTTTTCTGGTGGTGTTTCAATGTCCAATCTTTTACATATTTCAATGCAAGATGGAATCTGCATGGTGGAATTTAATTTGCACCTTTAAATTATTTTATTTTTATTTTTAATATATTATATTATTGCCGCTCCCAACTTAAAGTTTCCTGTAAATTTGAGCAAAGCTTCTAGCCGTACCGGATACTCGTTTCCCAGGTACGGAAGTACCCTGTCTGCAGGGAACTCGTCACTGACATAGGTCACATGAAAGCCATTGCAAAGATGCCAAGAAAGTCACTAGAAACCTACATGGAGCTATTGACTTTGGTATTAATTATTTGAATGTTGAGTTGACTTGTTATTCTTATTTTGTGCAGGTGATCCAAATGATAGAAAAATAACCATTGGATATGGATTTCATATAGGATTAAGGATTCTATTTTGGAGCTGTCATAAGTATTTGATTGTTTCATTGTCCCCTAAAGGTAAGTACAAATCATTGTGCATTGCTACTTAAGAATGTGAATTCTTAAGATATAGGAGAAAGGAAAGTAGTAGCTACAACTATCAAGTGGAGAAATAAAGTTCAATAATATTTACAAATAAGCCATTTTATCAAACAAAATAAAAAAATATTAAAAATCAACATCATTTTATAAAGAAAAAAATCAACCAATAAAAATTGATTTAATTTATTTTAAAAATGAAAACATCACTAATATATTCACTAAGTCTTTGGAAAAGATAAAATTTATAACATGTGAGATTTGTAAATACATACATAATTCATATTTTAGGTGATTAGAAAATAAATGAATGAATGTGATTAGAAACATATTATTAGAAGATTGTAAGCAGATTTTTAAGATTCTTAATATTATAAATAAATTTAGAAATTATTAAAATGTTGACATAATAATTAATAAATTATGTTAAATAAATAATACTAAAAATAGTAAAATAAATTTAATTACACAGAACTTATTGGAGTTGTCTACTAAGGTGGAGGAATTTCCATGACTATTAAAAGTGATCAGAATGAGGGCAAAAATAAATTAAAAAATATTAGTAGTAGTGTTTTAGTCATGTCTTTTTTAATAATGAAATAAATTCAACATCATCAAAAACCTCCAGAATTCTAATTTAGATATAAATTTAAAACATATCAAATTTTGTTATAAATGTAAAAGATTTAATTTTAATCACTTCATGACTGACAAATTTAAGTTAGCCCTTGTCAAGGGCGATCAATATTTCATAAGCTATAGAATATTTAATAGCTCACTAAGAGATTCTGACAGTACCATATGGCCATCCATCCAGCGAGGCGACCATCTAGCCATGTTGCATGAATTTTGATTTTTTGGCGGACTCCGTCGTTCCTATTCCCGTGGTTGGTGATGCAGTTAATGCATCCGATAGCGCCACTTATCCATACATAACCGTGGTATGGGTCATTTGTCTGCTAAGATGTCATTGCCTGATGACCATACAATAGCGACGAGAAGGCTCATGGCCATAGCATACATGAGACTGTCCAAAAAATATGTTTAAGCTCATACATGGCCATGATGTCCATCTATACATAACGTAATCCAGTGTGGGATTGGATTCAAATTTGAATTTAAAAGCGCGCTATTTTATTCATTTGGATTTCCCCTATTCAGAACGTGCTGCTTCTTTGTTATTTCTTCAGGCTACCTGTAGTTCTGGTATGGAGGCAAGCAAAATGGAGTTGGCCTTGCTCAAAATTTATAGAGAAAGGGGTGAAGTTCCGTAGAACTGAGAGTAGGTGAATATGGCATGGAATCTGAGTTGGGCAACAGTACAGAAGGATTCATAGAGAGATTTACAGGCACGGAAGGATTTGCAGGATTGTTGAACTTTTGGTCAGTGAAGCATTGGATTATCGAGCTGAGCTCTTGCAACTCTTTTTTAAACCTGGGCAGCTCAGAATCTTGGAGGGAGGATACCTCTGCAACTCTTCTTTAAAACCTGGGCAACTCAGAAACTTGGAGGGAGGAGACATCATTATTATTTTGCAGGCCTTGGGATCCTTTGTTCTCGTTGATGATCATCTTCTTTTGTTCCTTCACTTCATTATCCAACGTATTGTAGGTATCCAATTTATTTTGTATTTCATCATTATGTTGTGGATACCCAATTACAGCTTTGGAACCTCTGCCCATATATCTGTTCATTAAAAAATGGATGTTGGGGGATCCCGCCTCTGAGAAGATAATAACCCCAATCTGGGCTTCACAAAGAACATAATTCGAATGCTTTCTTCATAATTCTCGCTTTTCTCTTTGAAAAACACGACTGCCTTGCACATGGGTCCTTTATTTTCACTGTTTCCATCTTTGTTCTCGTCATTTTATTTTTGTTCAGATTTAACAATGACGAATCTCTAAAATCAAAACAACAAAATACCGCCATTCATTCATTCCAGCAAAGGAGTACAAAAATTTGAAGCTAATTAGTCAGTTATTTATCAAATCTGGAAATATTTTCTAAACCTGTAATTAAAATAAATAAATAAATAAAGGAGGAGTTAGAAATATTCTGGAATCTGCAATTAAATATGTTCATCATGAATAAATTGAAAATAATAATATTATTTGAATTGGAAAATATTGAAAAAACCAGATTTTAGATACATAATAATACTACTATCTGAATTTGAAAATATCAAAAAGGATTTCAGATTGATAATAATACCATTCCGTGCAGCTTGAGTTTAGATAGATAGATAATAACACCATTGCCTGAATCGAAGAATGGTTTAATTGAATGGTATTTCTTCTTGATGTTTCAGATGCTAAATTGAATGATATTTTTTCTTGATGTTTCAGTTGTTTAAATACAATAAGTCCCCGCATTAAACATTCAATAATATATTTTGCAGCGCTGTTTTTTTAACATGGTTACTTTTTTATTTTTGGACTTGTAATAGTTTTGTAAGATTGGTTGAATATGTAAAGTGATTTCTTGATAGCCATGCACAAACGCTTGAGAATTCTGGACTGCAAGATGATGGAGTAAAGACAGAGTTAACTACCTCGCAATTAAAAAATATCAGCGGTGTAGGAAAAATAACCAACACTCTTTCTTTGTTTGCATATAAATTCTATTAACTCGGAAGTTTGACTTGAAATGAATTTTATATCAGATCTGTTGACAGTTTTATTATTGGCTGATCGTGGATGTAGGTTGTATTTTTAGCGAATGGAGTTATATATATATATATATTTTAACATGAGATTACTTTTTTTATTAAAAATAAATAAAAAATTGAATAATTAAACTTTATATAATATTTGGATAAATTATTAGCGGATGTATCTGAATGGAGTGATATATAATTTTATCTATTTTTATTAATTATTACATAACTTATTTTTTTTTTATAAAATGAAAAAGAAATTGAATAATTCAACTTTTTTGGAGTTTAATTAGATTAATTTTAAGAAATTTTAAAATATATTTTTATTATTTTTATTGATGATGAAGATCGTTATCGTGCGCTAAGGCTAATTCGATTTATCAGACCTAATGCAACCTATCAGAACTTAAGAGGAGAAAGAATCTAAATTTTATTCTTCAAAATCTTAGATAATTAATCACATCATTAGGAAGGGAAATAAACACTCCAAGATCGCTATAGTTGGGAGTGTGGCAGATATAGGGAATTGAGGAGCACATATGAGTAAGAGTGAGACAGTCTAAGAGGAAGTGCTTCCGAATCTCATGAGAATTAGTTCTTATAGATTTAAAGTTGAGTTAAAACATTTTTTATATATTAAATTTATTTTTAACTCTTCTTTAATAAAAAAGTTTTACTAAATTTATTATTTTAGTAAAACAATTTCTATCGTTTTATTTTTAACTCATCTTTATGGAATTTAAATTACTAATTTAATAAAGATAAAGTCTCACACAAACATTTAATAAAAATGAAAGCTTCATACAAACTTTTACCACATATATGTTTCCAAATATTTCCACTAATCATAATTAAAAATACTTATGATGAAATGTACAACTTCCATAACTACTCTTGAAGAAAGTAAAATACATTTACTTTAAAACAAATCAAACCAATCTTCAATAGTCACTAAACAATTTACAATTTACACCTTATAAATTAAACAATAATTCTATAATTACATCGTAAGTGGTTGTTATTTGAAAACAAATTCTCTAATTGCCATAATTTATATGTATATCTAATGTGATACGATTGAAAATATGTACACCATCCGATTAATAGTTAGTAAGTAAAACACTAACCAATAGTTAAAAGGCTTCAAATAATAATAGTTAAGACATGGAACTGTATAAGCCATTGAGGAAAAACACTACAGACATTCTTCGCATTACTTTTGAGGGATTTGGCTTGAACAATTTTGCTTTTCATTTTCAACTGCAAATTGTAAGGCCTCCAGAAATTGAGTAGATTTTTACTCTATCTCACTTACATCCTCCTCATTAAATAGGAGAGAATAACTTTTGCGAAGGTATAGTTGCCATGGGTTTTGAATCAAACACCTCTAACTACTCCCTACAAGGGAGTGTGACTGGTTATGATATTTCTCGTTTTATTTCTCATTTTATCATTTTCGTGGGATATTTACGCCAAAGGCGTTCCCTTTGTTAGCTTTGGTTGAATGTCACTGTTCACTCCAGCCAATGAGAGGGTTTTCTCATCGTCCTTCTAGCCAATGAAAATCTGGCATTTGGCACCTCCTCCTCCTACCACCTCACAGTTTCTTATCAGCGCAGAGTTTCAAATTTTTGTGTCTCAGACACGCAATTGAACAGCGACTGCTCCGCATCCTCCTCTGCGTCCGTGCTGCTGTCGCGTCGTCCCTCTTCCATGCACAGCATAGAAACTGCAACTAAACCGGATTCGGAGATCTGTATCATCACTTCAAACTTAATCACCTCAATTTTATGACAGTCGGTGCATTCTTTCATACATTTTCAGTTAAATAGTTACAGAGTAACTACGATGGTGTTGCCTGTGAGGCCAGCGAGATTCTATGGCAGCAGCCTCCCGAGGCCCTTCATCTATGGCCCTTTGATCCCCCGTTGGGCATGATAGAACCATTCATGAGCTGCGCCAGGGACGCCCACTGGTCCATGGGAGGCATCGGCCTCAAGAGAAAGCGAATGCAGGGGAAAATTGAAGGGAGCGTGAAGAAGCTCAAAGCCGAGGAAGAGAAAGAGACCAAAATAAGAAATAGGGACGACAAGAAGGCCGAGGAAGAGATGAAAAAGAATAAGAAGCGCAAAACTGATAAAGATGCCCCCGCAAAGGACGATTCAGCATCCGGCAGCCCTAAAAGTAAGGGCATTTCCAGCTCTAAAGACAAGGGCATTTCCAGCCCTAAAAATAAGGCCTTTTCGAGCCCTAAGTCTCCTGCTGTGGCCAGTTCAATCGATACACCAATAGAAGCTTGTGTCACCGGAGGTCGGGTTTCGAAGCGCAAGTGGGCCGCCTTGGACGAGGATGATGAGGGGGATTTGCCGTTGGTTGTCCCCGAGTCAGAGAAGCGGAGCAAGAAACAATCGCCCAGGGTTCGAATCCGCGTGAGGAAGCTAGGAGATGTCTTCAACCAGCAGGCTATGGATGGATCTGATGTCCTCGGTAGTCAAGGGATCGAATCAAACAAGCCTCCCTCGGTAGCTCTTCAGGTAGTGAAAAGGCAAGCCGGGAAAATGAGGATTTACAAGTGTTTTGAATGCATTCCAAAGTAGTATGTTTGCTTTACCAGTTTGTTAAGGCCTGTACTCCTATAATTCTTAGTTTTGTACACCGAACAATATGTGTAGCCCAGCTGCTTGGCAGTCTTTTTTAACTCATGGGAATTCGCCCAGGGTTCGAATCTGCGTAAGGAAGCTAGGAGATGTCTTCAACCAGCAGGCTATGGATGGATCTGATGTCCCCGGTGGTCAAGGGATCGAATCAAACAAGCCTCCCTCAGTAGCTCTTCAGGCAGCGAAAAGGCAAGCCGGGAAAATGAGGATTTACAAGTGTTTTGAATGCATTTCAAAGTAGTATGTTTGCTTTACCAGTTTGTTAAGGCCTGTACTCCTATAATTTTTAGTTTTGTACACCGAACAATATGTGTAGCCCAGCTGCTTGGCAGTCTTTTTTAACTCATGGGAATTCTTGAGAAACAGATAGTTTTACAACTACTCCACCTTTTGTACTCTCTTACTGTTCGGCTTGTCAACACCGTTTTTAAATATAAATCTATCTGTTGTTCTTGTCCAAAAAAGAAAAATCTTCCACTTGTAGTGGTTTAAACTTTATACATACAAATTTGAATATACATCACATCTTCAGAATCACAGTTCTCTTAAATAATCATTGATCTATGCCTACCAAGACCTAGGTCCTTGCTCAAACTCATACAATGCTTTCTGCAAATAGGTTCCATGAATCCATGTGGTTGTTCCATTTATTCATCTATCACCCATTCAAAAAAGAACCTTTTACATCCATCTTATGACCAGACAATTTATAACACATTCCAATATCTAGCACGACTCTCATGGTTGTAATCTCAATTATAGGTAAAGAAATTTATTCATAATTTATTCCTTCCCTTTGCACATAGCCTTTGGATACTAACTGCACTTTGCACTTTGTACTTGCAAATAGTACCATTATAATTAATTTTAGTTATGAATATCCATCTATCATAGTTCTCATTATCCATCTATCATAAACAAACAGATTTGTGGTATAGATTTGTGCTACCACACGCAGGGATGAAAATCTAGCATAGAGGTGGGGCTTATCACCCGTAGTTAGGAGGTAGGGGTGACAACCAGACTTACTGGGTTAGGCCACTGATTGGAAGAAAACGAAGAGAACTACTTGCTTGGTTCGTTCAGTAGAATCAGTCAAGGTAGGCGTGAATCAGTCAAGGTAGGCGTGGTAATGATGGCATGGAGGTAGAGGTAGCTTCGGTCTCGAGAGTATAGGCTCAGGTGGGCGAGCAATGGTTCTTCTCTTCCTATGATTAGCTGTTGGTTCAATTCACAATGGTTGTTCCCGTGACTATTGGTTCATGTGACAATGGTTTTTCCAGTAGCAATTGGTTCACGATGCATGCTGATCTTCCACTGACTAGGGGGGAAATCTAAAGGGGTCTTATGCAAGTCTGAATCCAATGAATAAAAGAATCTATAAAACCAAATTGATGTAAGACATCATTAAAAAAAATGTCTATCACGCTCAAAGGCATTAGCCATGTCCAATTTCATAACCATTCCTTTTTCCTTATTACTTATGCTTGTATGGATCACCTTCGGCACCAATATAATATTGTCAATTCTTTGCCTTTTGTGGATAAAGCCCAAACACCAAATTATTATCCACATTCTTCAAACAATGTTTGGCACCTCAACAATTGCTAGTGATATTAGCATATATGATTTAATTATTTTATTGTTTCATACAATTATTTGAATCTGATTAGATGTTAAGGAAATTTAAATATCTATTCAACTTTATACTTAAGAGTTACAGTACAGCTATGCACAATCTATAAAGTAAAAACTTCGTTGATATTGAAGGCCATCATGTCCTGCTGTTTTGTCTAGACAAGTAGGTTTGAGATTCCGCAGCGTTGTGTAGATTATATGGACATCTAAGAAAGCAACACATGGTGAGTGTAGTAGCTTTTAGAATTGAATGAAGGGAATGTGAAGGTGTTAAAGTTGTCAACGTGGAGGTGTTGTCAGTTTGTTTGGATCTTACAAAATCATTGCTATGACTAGTGATTTTAGAATTTGAAGAGTATGAATGAGAGCACTCACTCAACTACGTAAATCTGTCTCTTAAATGTTGGCATGAGAATTTAATATTTATCATGAGTATGTTTGCCTTAAATAGGAACCACCGATATCATTTTGGCCACAGTACTGCATGGGTACAAGTAAATATCTGATACTGCATTTTCCAAGCATTAGAGTCTACAGCCTAGTGCAAGCTTGTCTTTTTTCTTTTCATGTTTTACTACTATAGCATTCATACTCTACTATAGCATTCATAACGTTGAACTGTTTGACCTGCCGTGGCCCAGGTTTCATGGCTAAAAGTTATAGATTTGACATTGAGATATTTTACTTGCCTTGGGGCAAGTTTCATGGCTAAAAATAAAAAATATGATTGCTATGATTGATATTGGATGAGGGTTTGCATTGTGTTTATTTGCCATTGTTTATATTTTATTTTAGTATTGTTGGAATCTAGTTACTTTTCAATCGACATGTTGTCACAATCATTGCCTGGGTTGCAAATCTGAGTTGCAAAGGTAACCTAGCCTTTTCTTTATCAACTTATCCCAGTGGATATAGTTACAGATTCACATTTACCAATTTTAACAGATTGTAGATACACACATGATAACTATTTTTTAGTTACATGGTCAACTGAAAGGAGAAATAATTGCTAAGATGTTTAAGAATTGGCATGTGTTTTGTTCTATATTATTTTAGGGTGCTTTATTCCTGTATTTGAGGAGATTGTTGACAGGATTTGGAGTGGCAGTCATAATATCATTCACTGTAAGTGGGTCCAGCTTCTCTCCAAGGGAAAAAATGAGTATTTGGCTGTTTTCTTGAAGCGATCTATGGAAGTTTGTATTTGAATTGGGTCACGATTTGGGGATTTTTTAACTCCTGGTTCCTGTACACAATGAACATGAAACTATGATATGATTTGTACCAGCAAGAAAAGTGCTCTCTTCGGAGACTAACTCTATATCAGAAGGGCATTGATTTTCACAATTATTAGGCAGATGCTGGTGCTGATTTCACCAGATAATAATATGCAGCTGGGTGCTTTCTGTGAGTTGGCATACATGTGGAGGTGGAAGAAGAACAAGTTCATTGTCGAATGCCTAAACGCAAACCAAGAAGGCACATGAATTGGAGATGTTCCAACGCTGCTCCTAATGTTATTTAACAAGGATGAAGTATATTACTGTATAGAAGTTTGTTGCGGACACTTTAGGTAACAATGCATGTCATTGCTGAAGTATTTCGTATAAATTCTGCTTTGTGATTTAAACAGATGGGAGTCAGCAGTGATTTTCTGATTCAGTATTGCTGGCATAAGAACAATCAAGATCTGCAGCCAAGACTCTTTATTAAATTATCACTGCCATGTGGTTCCATTGCGTCAATACCAGGATGAGTACTCTGGTGATCATGAGGATGATCAGCAGGGAACTGGGAGGTCCCCTTCCCTGCACTGACATCATCAAAACCAGTTAAATTTATAATATTGTTATGATCATTGTAACATGTATTGTCATTGCTGCTGCTATTGCTGTTTGTTGTTGCTCCAACAATGGCTGCACTGTGATGATGATCACCCTGTAGCTCACCATCATAATTGCTTCGAGACACAGAATCAAGAGACCCAGAATTAACAGAATCAGAAAAATGCTGTAACTGCTCATTGTTGTTCCTAATATTGTGATCTTGATCTCTGAAGCTCTGTCTAACAACATTCCTATCAAAACAAACCTTCGAAGGATGATGATGGTGAGCGCTTCGGCGCTTGGTTGCTGCAGAAGAAAGTTGAAAAGTCCGCTCAGGAGCATCGATGCAGCAATTGGTACTAGCCGCTGTGGCATTAAAGCTGCCCAGATTGGCCTAATTTTTGGGGCCATTTTCACAATTCAATCTCGTTTCAGGCAGATTGAGATGAACGCAGGAACCATAGAGCGCCCTGGCAGCTTTATCGTAGGCAATAGTAGCCTCCTCTGCAGTGACAAAGGTGTCGAGCCAGAGGCGAGCGCCTCTGTTGGGTTCGCGAATTTCAGCAACCCATTTGCCCCATGTCCTCTGCCTAACTCCTCTGTAATTGCAGAGCCCATTTTCAGAGCCCCCTTTGCCCTTCATGCACCAGTAAATATTATAAATATTTTCGTTAATATGATAACTTTAAAAGAACGAATGGTGTATTTTGGGTCCCACCATTACACCCTTTTGATAAAATCACCCATGGTTTTGAAAACCAAAAACTGCTTACGGAAGCACTTATAACAGTTTCTTGAGAAAATATTGAGTGATGTCGTAATGCATCATAACCGTAGATTTTGTAAATAATGGTTTAAACCAAACCATTTTGCGGGGGCACTATTTCTCATAAGTTCCGTTTAGTTTATGATGCCGCAAGACCATTGGATCTGAGCCGCATGATCCAAGTCGTTGATTCAACTTCAATATTATATGTGTTTGCTTCCCTGCACAATTGTGAACCACAAAACAAATCCAGAACCATTTCTGAGCCATCTCCTCTTAAATTTGCTGCTTCTTCTAAAATGCTCTTAAAGTTTCTCTGCCTGATCTTGATTGTTTTTTACATGGTCAGCGAGGGTTTTATCATTCAATTTCTGTCTAAATCAAGTCGTTTGCCTGAATATTTGGTGATTTTGTCTTCTAAATCATTGCACAAGAAGACAATACCAGGAAAAGATGTTCTAGCTAACATGTATCCAAAACAGGTTGTTCAAAGATGATTCGTCTCTTGAAAGGGGATTTGGTTGCTTTAAGGACATATTAAATATTGATTCTAATAATCCTAGAAATTCAAGCATGGAAATCTGAATAAAATAATGTTCAACCTATGACTGTAAATACCACAATACTCTAAGACTCGTGGAAGATGTGCTCACTGCTCACTACTGCAATCCTATTATCGAATAAATTAAACGTTAAAAATAACTAAATCATACTTCAACTTTGAATTTATATATTTATTTTATTTTCAAAAATTAAATGCTATCATACAAAAAATATTAGAAAAAAATATAAAAACAAATAAATAAATTAATTTAAAAAAAATACAAATAAATGAATAAACCAAAATATGAATAGATAAATAAAAATAAATAAAAACAAACAAAATAAAATAAAAATAGAATTACAAACAATAAATAAATAAACAAACAAATAACGTAAAATAAAATAAATTACATTTTATTAATATTAAATTAATAATTATTCTTTTTATTAAAATAAATATTAAAATTTAAAATTAAGTTTATCAACTTTGATCATTTGGTTTAGTCTTTTTTAAATAAAATAGAATGATTTTTATTATTTGAGTCAAACTAGCCATTCTTTTACAAACGCCTAGTAGGAATTATAGTTTCTATTTAAAGAGGTTATTTGATCAGGTTTTCCATCTTATTCTAATGATGCCTCACACTGGGTGGTTCAACACGCGTCAACCTAATCTATTATAATGTGATTTTCGTAAAGACATTTAGTACATCTGCTTCACTCTTTCTAAAATAAAATAAATTACTTTCTAATTGTTTGAGTCAAACTAGCCATTTCAATCTTACTCTCTTTACTATTTAGTATTTACAAGTTAGTACTATTTACAACTTCAATCAATGTTTTTCTATTTCTGTATATGCTTACGTTTCAACTTCTGATGTTTTTCTATTTCTGTTTATGCTTCAGTATCTACTATTTAGTGTTTACTTAGTGCCATTAACAATTCCAATCAATCTATTCCATTTGCTTATACGCTTACGTTTCAAACTGTTATGTGCATGTGTCATGTCAAACATGATTAGCAATGAGTTGAAAAAAAAACTTGGAATATTCAAGATATACAGTTGCAAGTAGCATACTTCAAAAACTAATTTACAAATATGGTAATTTGACATTACTATTTCCTTTCCTTTTATACCTACAAACCAACATCCTCTCCTAACCTATTTTCTGCCTATGCCTTGTTTACCATGGAAATAATTCAACATGCCCTATTCCAAAATATATGTTCCATAGGGAAAGCCTTTAAACTACTCATTGTCAGGAACGTATTTGCAAAAATTGCATTTGTAAAATTAGTCAAGACTAATAAGATTCATCTTAATATCTAAACTTTAAATCAAATTCTTCAAGAAAGTTGTTCTCAAGCATTGTTTCTTAAACGCTCATTCACACAGCTCCTTTCGGCGTTCCTTTGCACCACAAAGTGCAATTGCTAGTTTATTTCTGCTACTATAGGCTGTGATGGGTTATGATATTTCTGGTTTTATTCTTTTTGTTATCATTATTATTTCGCGAGATTTTTTATTTTATTGTATTTTTAAACTATTCTAAACTAGCAAGAGCATATTAAAATTAAACATGATTAGTATAAGCCATAGGAATATCCAAATTTTAAAAATTAATTTTTTTTAGTGTTTTGAGAGTGACACAGGAGCTACTGAAATCTATTTTGAAATTGTAACTAAAATTATACCTCTACAAGACAGTGTAATGGGTTATGATATTTTTGGTTTTATTCCTCTAATTATCATTATTATTCCGCCAAATTTTTTATTCTACTGTATTTTTAAACTATTCTAAACGAGCACGAACATATTACAATTAAACATGGTTCATATAGACCATAGGAATATCCAAATTTCTAAACTAGCCCGACCATATTACAATTAAACATGGTTCATGTAGGCCATACGAATATCCAAATTTTTAAATTCATTTTTTTAGGGTTTTGAGAGTAACGCGGAAGCGACAGAATGGGGATACTGAAATCTATTTTGATTCTCTAACGAAAATTATGTAGGTTCACTATTAAACATTCAAGAGGCTGAAATTATGGAGGTTCACCATTTTTTTTTCAAAAATTCAGCAAGGCCATATCTAGAAGTTATGGTCAATATCATCACGTAAGTAACATAATGCTCACAATAATTTTAAAACTAAATTTAAATAATAATTTGTTATTTTCTAAAAAATTATCATATTCTGCAACGAAATCAAATTGACAATGATATGTTAAACGTGTAATTTGATCATTGATATGTATCCAAAAACAATTGTCATTAAATAGCTAGAAGACTTCATATTCTTTATTTAAAATTAGATGGTGTAAAATATTTCAAAAAAAGAAAATTAATTATATCACTGCCCACAAACCATTAATATTAATTCTATTTTGATATTAATTATTTAATAAAAATCATTGTTTTCAATACATAATTTGATATTAATCTATATAAAACATAAATAATAAAATAATAAAATATTAGTTGTAAAATTTTATTACTAGTGAAAATAAATCGAAAATAAGATTTTAAATAGAATTTTATAATTTCAAAATTATTTGGTTATTAGATTAACTTTTTTTTCTACATTGAAAAAATTGTTAATTGGAGTGGCATTGTATTCATATACATAATAAATGTTTAAGATTAATTGCAATATAATTATTTAATAAATGCTCAACAAAATATCCACCTCTCTTGTATCAAACTGTGTAAAATTCTATGTTAATGAGTAACATGACTAACTTAACAATGTAAAGAGTTGTTAACACTTTAACATGAAGTTTTGCTTTAAACCTATTTATCCAATGGAATATTTTGAATAATTATATTGAATTTTTTTAAATATTAGTGTTAATGATTTTATATGTATTTAGTGATACAGTTTTATCTGCCAATATTACTTAATATCATGATCATTTCAAAATATAATATGAAAATATATTTTACATCAAATTTCACTGAAAGTAATGAATAATTGAAAGTTGATGTCTAGCTCATTTGTTTTCCATTAAAATTGTAGATTTTACACCAATTTAAACTGAAAGTTATGAATAATTGTGAGTTGATGTCTACCTCATTTTCATATAATACATGATGATGTATGAAATTAGTAAGGTTGTGATGCAAATTTACATTTGGAAAGATAGTCATATACATCATATTGTTCATGAATTAATATTATTTTATTTATCTTATATCTAATGCCAACTACTACCTATTTTTTTTTAAATCTATCAAATATTTGCTATTGGAACTTGAAAAACCATCTTTGAAAATTAGGGGACAATCTATGTTGAAAATGTTATAAAACCTGTCAATTTTGCATAATGCAAGTAATTTTTCTTTTTTAAATGTTGTGATTCTTCTCGAGTTTATGTTTTGCGTCCTTTGCAAAATTTGGTGTAATTGATAATTTAAAATTAAGTTAAAAACTTTCTAAATTCAATAAACCAAATCAACAATTCACGATCAAATCATTGTTAATGACTACCATCCATTTATACATTATTTGTTTCCGTCCAGTAAATCTATGATATGGAGGAATGAAGAGAATTAAACCAAATTTTCAACCTTATTTATTTCACGAGATGACAAAATAACCCATAAATGTATGTTTGTTGTTGGTTGCAAATCCATTGCATTTCTTACTTTTGCGGGAAGTAGAAATATTCTAAACGCATGACTAAAGTCATAATGCGAATTTGCAGTGGTGAGCTTAGAAAGAAATTCAACGTTGTTATTTGTTTGGCACAATATTGTAAGTGATTCCATCGACTTAAATGAAAACAAAAAAAGAGTGAAAGTGTTTGATTGTTTTTTAAGTCATAATGTGAATTTGCAGTGGAGAGCTTAGAAAGAAATTCAATATTTTTATTTGTTTGACACAATGTTGTAAGAGACTCCATCCAGATTTATTGATCTTTAGAGATATATAATTTTATTACTCACCAATATGTCATTTCTGTTTTGTGCACATAATATCAACAAGCAACAAAATCGAGTGCCACAAGATCTCGCAAGTATGATTGAGAAAAGCCACTATAAGCATGCTAACAACAAAACTCCCAATGTAGAGGAATTTGAGAAATGCCAACGTAGGTATTATTGATATTTCTAGAAATATAATATTATTATTCACTAATATGTTAGTTCAATCTTGAGAATCTAATATCATCAAACAAAGAGCATTTTCAATTGTAGAATTTATAGACATAATCGTTGCAATAACATTATATGGAATTATTTATCTATATGATAAAAAATATTTAAATATAACAAAAATTAAATGTAGTATTTTAAATTAATTGAAAGTTTCACAAAGAAATAAGCTGCAAATTAGAGATTATAGTTGCCATGGGTTTTGAATCAAACACCTCTAACTACTCCCTACAAGGGAGTGTGACTGGTTATGATATTTCTCGTTTTATTTCTCATTTTATCATTTTCGTGGGATTTTCTAGCTATTGCTACGTCTATAAGGGAGTGTGATGGGTTATGATATTTCTGGTTTTATTCTTTTTGTTATCATTATTATTTCGCGAGATTTTTTATTTTATTGTATTTTTAAACTATTCTAAACTAGCAAGAGCATATTAAAATTAAACATGATTAGTATAAGCCATAGGAATATCCAAATTTTAAAAATTAATTTTTTTTAGTGTTTTGAGAGTGACACAGGAGCTACTGAAATCTATTTTGAAATTGTAACTAAAATTATACCTCTACAAGACAGTGTAATGGGTTATGATATTTTTGGTTTTATTCCTCTAATTATCATTATTATTCCGCCAAATTTTTTATTCTACTGTATTTTTAAACTATTCTAAACGAGCACGAACATATTACAATTAAACATGGTTCATATAGACCATAGGAATATCCAAATTTCTAAACTAGCCCGACCATATTACAATTAAACATGGTTCATGTAGGCCATACGAATATCCAAATTTTTAAATTCATTTTTTTAGGGTTTTGAGAGTAACGCGGAAGCGACAGAATGGGGATACTGAAATCTATTTTGATTCTCTAACGAAAATTATGTAGGTTCACTATTAAACATTCAAGAGGCTGAAATTATGGAGGTTCACCATTTTTTTTTCAAAAATTCAGCAAGGCCATATCTAGAAGTTATGGTCAATATCATCACGTAAGTAACATAATGCTCACAATAATTTTAAAACTAAATTTAAATAATAATTTGTTATTTTCTAAAAAATTATCATATTCTGCAACGAAATCAAATTGACAATGATATGTTAAACGTGTAATTTGATCATTGATATGTATCCAAAAACAATTGTCATTAAATAGCTAGAAGACTTCATATTCTTTATTTAAAATTAGATGGTGTAAAATATTTCAAAAAAAGAAAATTAATTATATCACTGCCCACAAACCATTAATATTAATTCTATTTTGATATTAATTATTTAATAAAAATCATTGTTTTCAATACATAATTTGATATTAATCTATATAAAACATAAATAATAAAATAATAAAATATTAGTTGTAAAATTTTATTACTAGTGAAAATAAATCGAAAATAAGATTTTAAATAGAATTTTATAATTTCAAAATTATTTGGTTATTAGATTAACTTTTTTTTCTACATTGAAAAAATTGTTAATTGGAGTGGCATTGTATTCATATACATAATAAATGTTTAAGATTAATTGCAATATAATTATTTAATAAATGCTCAACAAAATATCCACCTCTCTTGTATCAAACTGTGTAAAATTCTATGTTAATGAGTAACATGACTAACTTAACAATGTAAAGAGTTGTTAACACTTTAACATGAAGTTTTGCTTTAAACCTATTTATCCAATGGAATATTTTGAATAATTATATTGAATTTTTTTAAATATTAGTGTTAATGATTTTATATGTATTTAGTGATACAGTTTTATCTGCCAATATTACTTAATATCATGATCATTTCAAAATATAATATGAAAATATATTTTACATCAAATTTCACTGAAAGTAATGAATAATTGAAAGTTGATGTCTAGCTCATTTGTTTTCCATTAAAATTGTAGATTTTACACCAATTTAAACTGAAAGTTATGAATAATTGTGAGTTGATGTCTACCTCATTTTCATATAATACATGATGATGTATGAAATTAGTAAGGTTGTGATGCAAATTTACATTTGGAAAGATAGTCATATACATCATATTGTTCATGAATTAATATTATTTTATTTATCTTATATCTAATGCCAACTACTACCTATTTTTTTTTAAATCTATCAAATATTTGCTATTGGAACTTGAAAAACCATCTTTGAAAATTAGGGGACAATCTATGTTGAAAATGTTATAAAACCTGTCAATTTTGCATAATGCAAGTAATTTTTCTTTTTTAAATGTTGTGATTCTTCTCGAGTTTATGTTTTGCGTCCTTTGCAAAATTTGGTGTAATTGATAATTTAAAATTAAGTTAAAAACTTTCTAAATTCAATAAACCAAATCAACAATTCACGATCAAATCATTGTTAATGACTACCATCCATTTATACATTATTTGTTTCCGTCCAGTAAATCTATGATATGGAGGAATGAAGAGAATTAAACCAAATTTTCAACCTTATTTATTTCACGAGATGACAAAATAACCCATAAATGTATGTTTGTTGTTGGTTGCAAATCCATTGCATTTCTTACTTTTGCGGGAAGTAGAAATATTCTAAACGCATGACTAAAGTCATAATGCGAATTTGCAGTGGTGAGCTTAGAAAGAAATTCAACGTTGTTATTTGTTTGGCACAATATTGTAAGTGATTCCATCGACTTAAATGAAAACAAAAAAAGAGTGAAAGTGTTTGATTGTTTTTTAAGTCATAATGTGAATTTGCAGTGGAGAGCTTAGAAAGAAATTCAATATTTTTATTTGTTTGACACAATGTTGTAAGAGACTCCATCCAGATTTATTGATCTTTAGAGATATATAATTTTATTACTCACCAATATGTCATTTCTGTTTTGTGCACATAATATCAACAAGCAACAAAATCGAGTGCCACAAGATCTCGCAAGTATGATTGAGAAAAGCCACTATAAGCATGCTAACAACAAAACTCCCAATGTAGAGGAATTTGAGAAATGCCAACGTAGGTATTATTGATATTTCTAGAAATATAATATTATTATTCACTAATATGTTAGTTCAATCTTGAGAATCTAATATCATCAAACAAAGAGCATTTTCAATTGTAGAATTTATAGACATAATCGTTGCAATAACATTATATGGAATTATTTATCTATATGATAAAAAATATTTAAATATAACAAAAATTAAATGTAGTATTTTAAATTAATTGAAAGTTTCACAAAGAAATAAGCTGCAAATTAGAGATTATAGAACCTTCTCCTTCAAACATTATTGCAAAGCATATGAAATGTAATGGTTATACCCAGAAAATTTAACACATATTCTGCTAGATGTTTGTCTCTTCCATAAAATAACATTCAAATATCAGTGCAAAGAATATGAAATATAACGTTATACCAAGAAATTTAATATATAATCTATTATATGTTTATCTCTTCCATATAATAACGTATATTCTAGTAGATGTTCTTATATTCGATATAATATTTTTGTTCAAGCTACTCTATAGAGTTGTACCATGTCTACTCTCACGATTAATTAATCAGATTTATGAAATTGGTTTGGTCACTCACGTATTCATTAATCAATATTTTCATTGATTTCATCCATGCCTTGAATTCTTTTTCACTGATCTAAGGTGAACGAGATTACATATTGTGGTCGTGGAAGGGCCCACTCTGTACGATTGAATTTATTATTGAACCATTTGATGACGATGATTGAAAATTTTGGTCGTGGAAGGGCCCCGCCCCCCCCATTGATTTTGTTTCCGAACTACACTGCACATGGATATAAGAGTCTTAAGATTGAGGCTGTAAAAGGTTGAATATTCATACAATGGTTTTGAGAATGGTGTTGTTGCACAAACTGATCCCGAGGTGGCACAGACTGATCTATACAAGGGAATTAAGCCTAGGGACGACGTTACACAGACTGATTGATGTAAGAGTTTTGAAATTGGGGTTTCCAAGATTGATCGATATGAGGGTTAGTGTTAAGATATTGGGGTTTCACAGATGATGGATCCATACAAGGTAATGGAGACTCAAGTTGCAAATATGATGATGATGGAAATGATAGAAATGACATTATTGTTCTATTTATATTTCGTTTCCAAAATATTTTTGTCTTAACAATTAAATTGATTTTTACATCATATTTTTTTCATGAAGTTAGAATTTTTATATTCCTTTTAATCTCAACAAGTTTTTAATAAGTAATGATTCTATTTTTTATTAAAAAAATTATTTATTTATTTGTCTCTAGTCTCCCCCCCCTCACACACACACATTCCTATATTTCACAAAATTACATTGTTAATAAAAACCAACATAAAACCATGTTAACTTTAGATCTGAAGTGTCAAAAAAGATTAAATCTCTCAATATGAAAACTTATTTTTGTCTAAAAAACTCTAAAAAATGTTTGATTTCTTACATCCTCTCATCACTTGGTAGATCATTAATTAATATTGATATATCCTCATTCTTAATTTAATATTATTTATATTTATATATTTCACATCTCTCTATATAAAGCTAGTATTTGAACGTGTTTGTTTCTTTAGTTAGTGGTTATGTCATTCATAGTTTTTTGTGATGAAGATAGCTTAACAAGTGGGCCAAATTTCCATGTTTTTTCAACAAAAGATTCACTAATTTTCATATTTTATAAAAAAATGTTTGCCCAAAATTTATGGAATTATTATTTTTTACACTAAAAAACATTAATATTTTATAGATACAACATAAAATCATTAGAAATTTCAATAATTTTACAAATATATTGCCTATCATTTTATAGTTTGCATATTAGGAACAAGGAAGATTCGTCAAGGGTTCTAAACTTTAAGATAAATTTTCATTTTTTAAATTTTCTTTCGAAGAGAGCATATATTATGTACATGATATTGATGTAAATGTATCATGTAGATAAAATTAATCTTATGCATTTTGTTTTTACAACTAATTGATTAATGTAATTTTTGCAGCAATATCAATTTAGAAATGCATTTGGGAGTGCCAAGAGTGCTGAGGGTGACTTATAGACCCATATTCTAAATAAATACGAATTCCATTTTTCCATTATGTCATTTATGGGCATGAGATTCCATTATCTATGTTGTGAATGAAGTTCCATTTTGTAGAAAGAAAAAATATATAGCTGGACCAATTTTGAATACAAATACATGAATTTAGACTTTTATTTATGACAACATCTTCATTGAATTTTAAATTCATGATGTTGATTTGATGTTATATTTTATGAATATTATATTATATACTTTATTGAAGCTAAGTATACAATAAGGTTAAACTTGTGCACAACTTCTGTATATTCACATATATTGAAGCTGCATATATATGTAAGTTGTGCATATTTTCCGTAATACACATACGCAAGTATCTATATATTCACAACTTATGTATGTGCACATATGTGTATGTGCGTATACAAAATATATTTGCACATATATGGAAAATATGTGCAATTATGGAAGATATGCAGACATACGGAGGATATGCTCATATATAGAAGTTGTACATGTACGAAAGATGTGCAAGTACGGAAGTTGAACAAATTTATATATGTGCATCTTTTGTATCACATTTTTTCCATATATGTGAAACTTTTTTATATGTGCAGATATTATGTATATGTGAAACTTTCTTATATGCGTAAATCTTCCATATATGCATATATCTTTTGTATATGTGCAATTTTTGTAAATATGCATATTTCGTATGTGTTTTTTCATATATGTGCATATATTCTGTATATGTGTATATATACAAAATATGTGCATATACATAAGATACACATATACAAAGGATATGCACATATATCTAGGTTGCACATATACAAAAGTTGAGCATATACCAAAGTTGCGAATATATAGACTTGTGTATGCATATTACAGAATTTACGCACAACTTATGTATATGCACATATATGGAAGTTTTGTATATATCTAAATTGTGCATATCTTCTGTATATGCGCATATCTTTTGTATATTCACATATACGATGGCCCACATATACAAGAGTTGAGCATATATAGAATTTTTGTGCAACTTCCATATATGTGCATATCTTTCGTATATGCACAAATATTTAGTATATATGCAACTTACATATATGCACATATCTTCCATATATGCACAACATCCATATATGCGCATACGAGTATGTGCATATACAAAAGATATTTTCATTTATAAAAATTGCACATATATAAAAGATATACGAATTTACGGAAGATATGCTCATATATAGAATTTTTACATGTATGAAATAAGTGCAAGTACGGAAGTTGCACAAATTTTATATATATGCATCTTTTGTATCTCATATCTTCCATATATGCATATATTTTGTATATGCAGATAAATACTCTACATGTGCAACTTCCTTATATTAGCATATCTTTCATATATGTGCAACTTCTTTATATGCGTATATCTTTTGTGTATGTGTGTATTTTCTATATCTACTTCATTTTTGTAAATGTCCATATCTTTCATATATGTGTTTTTCCCATATATGTGCATATATTTTGTATGTGCATATATGGAAAATATGTGGATATAGAAAAGATACAAATATACAGAGGATATGCACATATACAGAAGTTTCAAATATATGGAATTTGGGCATATATGAAAGTTGTGCATATATAGAGACTTGTGTATGCATATTACGACAGTTACACGCAACTTTTGTATATGGACATATATGGAAGTTGTGTATATATTTAAGTTGTGTGTATTTTCTGTATATGCGCATATATTATGTATATTTCCATATACAATAGTTGAGCATATATAAAAGTTTTGTGTAACTTTCGTATATGCGCATATCTTTCGTATATGAGCATCTTTTGTATATGTGCATATCTTTCGTATATGCACATATATTTTGTATATCCACATATATAGAATATATGCACATTATGGAAGAAACATATATATGAAAGTTACACATATACATAATTTAAGCATATATTGACATGTGCATATATTCTATATATGCACATATCTTTTTTGCATGTGAAATTTCCACATATACACATATCTTTTATATATGCATATAGGAAAATATGCATATCTTATGTGCCTATAATAAATAATTGCATATATATAAGAAGCACATACTCTTAAAACATAAACATATATGGAAGTTATGCATGTATGGAAGATGTTCACATAAATAGAGGTTGGAGTTATGTGCAATTCTAGTATAAGTGCATTTCTTCCGTATATGTACAATTTCAGTAAATGCAAATATATTTTGCATATGCACAACTTCTGTATATGTGCATATCTTTTGTATATGCACATAACTTCTTTATATGCATAACTTATTTATTATGTGTATACACAGAAGTTGCGCACATATCTGAAAATTATGTATATAAATAGGTTGGAGTTGTGCATGGGTATGTTCATATATAAAAGTTGCCCATATAAAAAAGAAATGCACATTTATAGAAGACACGTGCACATGCAGAAGATATGCTCATATACAAAAGTTGTACATGTATGAAATATGTGTAAGTACATAAGTTGCACAACTTTTATATATGTACAATTTCTTGATGTTTTTATATACATAATTTAAGCATATATGGACATGTGCATATATTTTATGCATGTGAAATTTCCATATATACACATATATTTTATATATGCATATAAAAAAACCTTCATATCTTTTGTGCCTATACTAAAAAATTAAAGAAGAAACACATAGACGAAAGACATGCAGATATATAGAAGTTGGTGTTTTGTGCAACGCCAGTATAAGTGCCAGCTCCATTTTTCTTGCCTTCCATACAAGAACCACATGCCTGAAGAAGTAACAAAGAAGCAGCATGTGGTGGGGTTTGTCGATGAACTCGGTGAATTGTGGAAATCCATATGAATAAAATACACGCTTTTAAATTAAAATTTGAATCCAATACCAGACTGGATTACGTTATCTACAAATATATAGATGGACAGGATCATGTGTATCATGCCCATGTATGACCGCAAATATTATTTTTTGGCAGTCTCATGTATGCTATGGCCATGAGTCTTCTCGTCGGTATCGTATGGTCATGGAGCAGTCACATCTCCGCAAATGAATGACCCATGGTCCTTATTATTTATGTCATATTTTATGGCCTTCATGGTGTTATGATTATTAGCGAAGGGAGATTGAGGAGATGGAGAAAAACACATATGTTTCCCATGATGATCACATTGAAAAGGGGATATTATATATTGATCAGGATCCTAAGGGGGTGCCCAAGGAGATAAAGTATAATAAATGAGGGGCTCATCTAACACTATGCTTGAAAGGGGGAAAGGGCTCACTTCCAATTGAAATCATCTGACGAGAGGTGATGGAATCACTTGATGAAGACTCAAGATGATGACCAATAGGAAAGAGGGAGGATGCAATATTGCATTTAATGGGTTTTTCTTTCCTAACATCATAATATAAAGCCTCAAGTGATTTGAACATAGAATCATACTTGGGAGAGGTGGGAGCCCTACACATCTTTCATACATGTACAACTTATGTATATGAGCATATCTTCCGTATGTGCACATATCTTTCGTAAATGTGCATATCTTCCGTATATGCACAAATTTTATATATGCACATACCCTTGCACAACTCCAACCTCTGTATATACCCAATTTTCAGATATTTGCGCAAATTTTATGTATACGCATATAAATAAGTTGTGCACATGAAGAAGTTATTTGCATATAAAAAAGAATTTCACATATATAGAAGTTGTAAATATATAGAATATATGTGCGTTTACGGAAGTTGTACATATATGGAAGAAATGCGCTTACACTGGCGTTGCACAAAACTCTAGCATCTATCTATGCGAATGTCTTCCATAAATGCATAACTTCCGTATGTGTGTTTGACTTCCGTCTATGTGCTTCTTCTATATATGCAATTATTTATTATAGACACAAAAAATATACATGTATATATGGAAATTTCACATGTACAAAAGATATGTGCATATATGGAAGATATGCAAATGTCCATATATGCTTAAACTAAGTATATGCATAACTTTCATATATGTGTTTCTTCCATAATGTGCATATCTTTTATATATGTGCATATACGAAATATATATGCATATATGAAAGATATGCACATATACAAAAGTTCTGCATATAGAGAAGATATGTGCATTTATGAAAGTTGCACAAAATTTTTATATATGCTCAACTCTTGTATATGTGCATATACAGAATATATGCACATATACGAAAGATAATCACAACTTCTATATATATGCATATTTGTTCGTAACTGGTGTAATATGCATACATAAGTCTCTATATATGTGCAAGTTATGTATATGCACAACTTTCGTATATGTGAAACTTCTGTATATGTGCATATTCTCTGTATATGTGCATTCTCTGTATGCATATATCTTTGGTATATGTGCATATATAATATATATGCACATATATGAGAGAAACACATATACGAAAGATATGGACATTTACAAAACTTGTGCATATATGGAAGATATACGCATGTAAAAAAGTTGCGCATATACAAAAGATATGCAATATAAAGAATTTGCGCATGTACAAAATATATCTGCATATACAGAATATATTCATATATGGAAGATATGAGATACACAAGATACAAATATATAAAAGTTGTGCAACTTTCGTACATGCACAAATTTCATACATGTACAACTTCTATATATGAGCATATCGTCCATAAATCCGTATATCTTTTGTATAAGTGCAACTTTTATATATGAAAATATATTTTGTATATACACATACCCATATGCACATATATGGATGTTGCACATATACGAAAGATATGCGCATATATGTAAGTTGCGCATATACGGAAGATATGTGCATATATGGAAGATTTGCGCATATAAGGAAGATATGTGCGTATATAAAAGTTGCCTATATACGAAAGATATGCGCATATATAGAAATTGCCCATATACGAAAGATGTGCAGATATACAGAAGTTGCACAAAAATTCTATATATGCTCGACTCTTGAATATGTTGGTTGTCGTATATGTGCATATACAAAAGATATGTGCATATATGGACGATATGCACTATTTAGATATATACGCAACTTCCATATATTTGCCTATACAAAAGTTGTGTGTAACTTCCGTAATATGCATACACAAGTCTCTATATATTCGCAACTTCGATAAATGCTCAACTTCTGTATATGTAAATATTTTTCGTATATGTGTATATTCTATATATGAACATATATAGAAGATATGTGCATATACAAAATATATGCACATATATGAAAGAAGCGCACATTTACAAAACTCGTGCATATATTTAAGATATATGCATATACGAAAGTTGCCCATATACGAAAGATATGTGCATATAAGGAAGTTGCACATATACATAATATATGCGCATATACAGAAAATATGCATATATGGAAGATATGCGATACAAAAGATGCCCATTTATAAAATTTGTGCAACTTCTGTCCTTGCACATCTTTTCTACATGTACAACTTCTATATATGAGAATATCTTTCGCATGTCCGCATATCTTACGTAAATGCGCATATTGTTCGTATATGTGTAAATATATTTTATATATGCACATACTCATATGTGCATATACCAAGGTTGTGAATATATAGACTTATATATGTGTATTACGAAAGATGCACACAACTTATATATATGCTCAACTCTTGTATATAAGCATATAAAAAAGATATGCACATATACGGAAGATCTGCACAACTTACATATATGTGAATATACAGAAGTTGTGCACAAATTTAACCTCCTTGTATACTTAGCTTCAGTAAGTATATAATATAACATTCATAAAATATAACATCAAATTGACTTCGTAAATTAAAAATTCAATGAAAATGTTGTCATAAATACAAGTTTAAATTCATATATTTGTATACAAAATTGGTCCAACTATATGTTTTTCTTTTTTACAAAATGGAACTTCATTCCCAACATAGATAATGGAATCTCATGCCCATAAATGACATAATGGAAAAATGGAATCATGATTTATCTAGAATATCGTTTTATAAGTCATGTTCGCCCCTCTTGACACTCTCAAGTGCATTTCTAAATTGGTATTGCTGCAAAAATTACAATAATCAATTAGTTGTAAAAACAAAATATATAAGATTAATTTAGTGTACATGATACATTTACATCAATATCATGTACATAACATATGCTCTCTTCCAAGTAAAATTTAAAAAATGAAAATTTATCTTAAAGTTTATAACCCTTGATGAATCTTCCTAGTTCCTAATATGAAAACTATAAAATGATATGCGATATATTTGTAAAAGTATTGAATTTTCTAATGATTTTATGTTGTATCTATAAAATATTGGCATTTTTTAGTGTAAAAAATAATAATTCGATAAATTTTGGGCAAATAATTTTTTAGAAAATATGGAAATTAGTGAATATTTTTTTTGAAAAAATATTCCCCAGGCTTAATTAAGGATCTACCAAGTGATGAGAGGATGTGAGGAATCAAACATTTTTTAGTTTTGCAGTCAAAAATAAATTTTCATATTGAGATATTTAATCTCTCTTGGCGCTTCAAATCTAGAGTTAACATGGTTTTATGTTGGATATTATTAAAAATTTATTTTTGTGAAATATGTATATATATATATATATATATATATATATATATATATATATATAGATATATATATATCTGTGTGTGTGGGGGGCTAGAGACAAATAAATAATTTTTTTAATAAAAAATAAAATCATTACTTATTAAAAACTCGTTGAGATTGAAAGGAATATAAACATTCTAGCTTGGTGAAAAAAAGTTTGATGTAAAAATACTTTTTAATTGTTGTAATTATAAAACAACAATATTTTTGAAATAAAACATAAATGGAACAACAATGTCATTTCTACCATTTCCATCATCATCATCTTTGCAACCTCAGTCTCCATTACCTTGTATGGATCCATGATCTATGCAACCCCAATCTATTAACCTTAACACTCATATCGATCAACCTTTGAAACCCCAATTTCAAAACCCTTACATCAATCAGTTTGTGCAATGTCATCCCCAAGATTAGTTCTCTTGTATGGATCAATCTGTGCCACCCCAAGATTAGTTTGTGTAATATTATTCTCAAAACCCTTGTATGAATATTCAACCTTTTGCAACCTCAATCTTAAAACTCTTATATCCATCAATCTTTATAGCCCTAGTCTTCATTCCATCAATCAACAACCGTAGTCTCCGTTCCCTCCTTATATAAATAAATCTTTGCAAAACCAACCCAAATTACCTTATGTACATCAATATGTGCAACCCAATTCTCACTTCCCTCCTCTGGATATTTCTGCAACCTCAATTTGGTTCTTAAAATGTGGATAAATCTTTGCAACGTCAAACTATGTCTCCTTATATGGATAGATCATGTCCTTCCAACTAGAATGTAGATTCTAGACATCAAAAAGTTCAACAACAACAAAGTTAATGGTGGGGAGTGGGCCCTTCCATGACCCAAATGTGCAATTATCATCATAAAAATATTCAACAAAAAATTCAATCGTATGGGGTGGTCCCTTTAATGACCCAAAAATGCAATGATGTTCAACAATAAATTCAATCGTATGAGGTGGGCTCTTCAATGACCCAAATGTGCACTCTCGTTCAGCAACAAATTCAATCATTGGGGGCAATCCCTTCAATGACCCAAATGTGATGTCTCGTTCAAAAACAAATTCAATCATGGGGGTGGGCCCTTTCATGAAAAAAATGTTCAATCCTCGTCATCAAATGTTTCAGCAACAAATTCAACCGTGCTGAGTGGGCCTCTCCATGTGATCCAAAATATTTTGCTTGAGATGTATAAAAGAATTACATGTGAAAATTGTAGCTTAAAACAAGAAACTTTTAAGGCATAAGCGAAAAAAGAGAGAAGCAATTAACATCATGCACAAGAACATAGAGTTGATATCGGAGTTCATCCAGGAGGGACTACATCTCCAAGATCTGCTCAAATAGTGGGCAGGCCTTGCTTTCATTAAATGGAAAAAATGAAATTACAAGTACAAAATGAGGAATTACACCCTTATACCTGCCCAATCTGAAATTGGCCGAAAATGGTAGACCTCTGATGATGAAATGGGCAGCACTATTGGATTTGTGGTGTCGAGTAGTGAAGAATCCATATAAAACTTGCCCCAATCTGACAAAGTGAAAATCTGGCCCCTTTAGAAAAGAAATCATGGTTTCGCCCCCTCTTTCACACTACTCAAGGTTCCATTGCCTCGTTTTCCATGCCTACTCCTGTCTGTCCTTGGACACACTTCAAAATGATGTGTTTATATAGGTGAAGGCAGGCGGATTTTTCCAAAGTTCTGTTTGGGTGAGTTGGTTGTGATCTGAGTTGTGTGGGAGGAGGTCAGGTTTTCAAACCTCGACCCCTCCGTCAATTGGTGGAAATATGTTTATTAAAAACCCGCATTTACAATTTTTAAAACCCACATGCATGTTTTAACAACCGCATTTAATTTTGAACAATCTGTATTAAGTTTTTAAATCCCACACTGTTTGAATTTGAGACACGTGGGGGTTGGGTCTGCTTAGGCGGCCCACCTCCGAAACTCCTGCTGTCATCAATTTTAAATGGTGGTTGAATACCACAGGGGTCGGGTGGTGTGGTCACACCCCCTCCCAAAATACAATATCTGTTGCGGTTTGTTTAAATGGGGACCTCAAGGGTGGTGGGGTTGACCACCCGCCTCCCAACATATGTTTAAATAACATATTTGGATTTGCATGGGGTGGCTGGGTTGGTGGCCCGCCACCCCTAATATATTTACTTTTGTTTTTTATTGTTACTAAACAAAGAGGTTGTTTTCGAATCTTAGGATTTTTTACCGAAGGAGACGTTTTAACCGTCCCACAAATTCAGCCAGTTTCGTCGGAATCCGGTGGCTGGGTTCCAGCAAAAATTTTGTCTCCTTAAGCTACCACATCACCAAGTCAACCCTCAAACTTTGATTGCTCTTAACTTCTTCATACGGACTCGGAATTGAGTGTCATTAGCGTCGTTGGAATCAGAATGATGATATATACAACCTGAACTTAGTTCGAGAGACTTTCGACCACTTTTATTTTTGAGCCTTTGTATTTAGGCCATTTTTACTTGTACCTGTTTAATCCACCTCGATCATTCCTCCCCACTAAAGATATTTTGGACCCCAAAGCCTCATCAATCAATAGACAAGTGAGGGAATTGCTCCCTCACCTTCTCCTTGTTAAGCCATTTAGCTTTACTTGGGTGCATCCCTTTGAAACCAACAAGAAGATACTCTACATCCCCTCGTCATGAATTCTTGGTTCTTCTATCAAGAATGATGTCCTCTGGCAGTTCATCGAGATATTCTCATGCAAAGTCATCCACTGTAGGAACTAATCCTACCTCCTTGGTGTCCATAATTAATGGTGGTTCATAAAGCTTCATGTTTTCGACATTCACGACTGAGTATATCTGCATGTATATCGGCAAGTCAAATCAGAAAGAATTATTCCAAATCTTCTCCAATATGGTAAATGGACCATACCAGATTGGTCGCAATTTCTTTCCTTCCCCCTTCACTTGATCCTTGCTAATGTGGAATCATGCTTTGTCACCAACTTGAAATTAATGGCAGACTTGATGCTTACCATGTCGGGCCTTATATCGGGCCTCACTATTCTCCAATTTCTCTTGCACTGCTTGGTGAATTGTATGTATGCGTTGGATGAACTGCTGTGCTTTGTCCTTATCATCACGCCCATTGGCATCTTCATCCCTTCCATTGATCATGTCGAAAGGGTCCTTTGGTAAGTAACCAAAGCATGTCTCAAAAGGTGAACGTTGTGTAGAGGAATGCACTGCTTAGTTGTAAGTGTATTGCACATATGGAAGGTGCTCATCCATAACTTGGGATGTTTGCTGCAATAGCCTCGCAACAAGTGTACCACGGTACTATTAATGACCTCTGTCTGTCCGTCGATTTTTGGATGGAATGCCGTGCTTCTCTTCAACTTGGTGTCCATCATGTGCCACAGGTTGGTCCAAAACTCTCCAAGGAAGTGAGAGTCTTGATTTGACACAATTGTCGTGGGCAACCCAAAGTAGACCCAAACATACTGAAAGAAAAGACAAGCAGTCTGCTCAGCAATGACCTGCTTTTTACAAGGCATCAATATGCACAATTTACTAAAGTAGTCGATGACAACATACAAATAGTCATGACCCTTTCTAGACATAGGCAAACCTCCTACAAAATCCATCGACACACTTTCCCATGGACGACCGGGAATAGGGAGTAGTGTGTAGAGCCCGAGTTTTCTATTAGAGGGCTTTGAAACATAACACATCACACATCCCTTTACAAAATGGGTAAAAATACTTTTCATTGGGGGCCAAAAACAAAACCTTTGCAAATGAAATAATTTTTTCTCGACACCAAAGTGACCAGGCACAAGAGAGGTGTGGGCCTCTTGAATTACATGTACCCTTTCTGTCGTGGGTATGCACAATTTTCCCAGGTGTTAAAACAACTTCCCCTGCAAATGATAGTTGTCCACCTGTGAACCATGAGTGAGTTTTGCATAAATTTCTTTAAAGTCATCATCGTTAGCGTATTTTTCATCATGACTTTCAAAAGACAATGACGCATTATTAAAAATAATAGAAGGAGCGAGAAAGCATATCTGCTACTTTATTACTAGTGCCCTTCTTATACTTTATTACCGGATGAAATTGTTGTAGAAACCCCATCCACCTGAAATGATGAGACTGTTGTAGCTTGGTCTGTGACTGAAGTTATTGCAAGGGCTGATGATCCGTATGGATGATGGTCTCCTTGCCGATCAGGTAGTGTTTCCACTTCTTCACACTTTGGACCAAGGCATACAACTCCTTGTCGTAAGTGGGGTAATTGATTACAACTTGGGAGAACTTCTCCGAATGGTAACAAATCGGCTTCTTTTGCTGCAAAACTACAGCTCCCATGGCGTACCCACTGGCATTGGTTTCGATCTCGAAAGACTGTTGGAGATCGGGTAAAGCTAGGACTAGTGCGGTGCTGATTTTCTCTTTCAGTGCTTCGAAGGCCTTCTGCTACTTTCCTCCCCACTAAAAGGCTTGTTTGATACTTTTCAGTGTGTGTAAGGGTGATCCAATAACGGATAAGTTGGCAATGAACCTCCTCCAGTATTGTACTGCACTTAAAAAAATATGGACCTCTCTTACATTAGTAGGCTTAGGCCAATTTACAATCACCTCGACTTTTGAGGGGTCTATTTTTAATTGACCATTGTCGACAATATGACCAACGTAAACCAAGGAGGTTTTCTCGAACTCACACTTTGACAACTTTACGTAAAATTCTTCCCTCTTTAATACATCAAACACTTTCTTAACATGGCATACATGTTCATCCCAAGTCCTACTAAAGACAAGAATATCATCTAAATACACAAGGACAAAATCATCAATGAAAGGCCTAAAAATATCATTCATGACCCTCATGAATGTGGCTAGAGTGTTGCAAAGTTGGAATGGCATCACCATCCATTCGAACAACCCCTGTTTGGTTTTGGAGGTGGTTTTCCACACGTCCTGGTCTGCAATTCTGAAATGGTGATAACTACTACGAAAATCCAATTTGGTGGAATAGATAGAATTCTTTAATTGATCTAAAAAATCATCAATGTGAGGGAGAGGGTATCGATTTTTCACCATGATTTTATTTAGTGCCCGATAATCCAGGAACATCCTCCATGTGCCATCTTTCTTGGGTACTACCACGATCAGCGAACCACAAGGAGAAGTACTTGGCCGAATGATGCCTTGGTTCAACAGTTCATGTACCTGCTTTTTTATTTCCTCCATATCAATGGATGACATCCTATACATACCAATGTTTGGTAATGGAGCATCATGTTGCAAATGGATCTCATGTTGGATCTCTCGTTTTGGAGGCAAACCTTTGGGTTCCTGAAACAGCTCATCATAGTTAGAAATAACATCACATCATTCATGTTTATGAGTCAGATCACATCCTCGAAAAGCATCAGATATTTCTTCATCTCTTGCTCTCACAACCATGAGAAAACACCCCTTGCTGGAATTCACTAGTCTCTTCATTTGTCCTGCACTTACACGGCTGGCAGTGACTTTGGTTTGATGAGCTCTTACAATGTATTATACCCCATCTTTTGTGATTTGGTATTTATTTTCATGGCAAAAGAAAACTGCTTTCCTATCATAAAGATAAGGACTCCCTAACACAATGTCACAGATATACAAGGGTTTTACATCCATTTCTACTTCATCCACCAGTTTAAAAACAATTACAAATTTTACCTTACATTACTTGGTTACATTTAGTTTTACTATATCATGTATCCATCCAAGCGGATAAGGTTTCAGATGAGGCTTAACTTTTAAGCCTAACTTTTTAACCGAGGATTCTAAAATTAAATTCTCTGGAGATCTTGTATCAAATATAGTTTCTACTTTTGCATGGTTTATAACAACTCTAATATGAAACAACTCAATTCTCTTTCATTCATTAGGAAGAGGCTCATCTAATGAACTAGTGCTTTCATGGGATTCAGAATTAACATGAAGAGAATGAGTACCTTGTGTGCTTGCTGCTGTGATCAATGCCTCATCGCCAGAGTTAGATCCAAGGTCTTGTTGTGAAGTTGCTACCATCTTCTGCTTACCCTTTCCTCCATATCTCTTTGGCTTCTTTTCTGGGTACAGTTTCCAACAATGATCGTCGTCATGGCCTTCCTTTTTGCAGTGAGTGCAATAAGGCTTTTCTCCTTCATTGATATTTAAGTGCATCAATAAAATCTGACCAGGACGAAAGAAGGTTACCCAAATTATTGATGCCTCGAAGTTTGCTCTCCCACCATATGAGAGTTGTGCCACTCAATCGAAGAGTAACCAATTGGATCTTCACCTCATCCTCCACAATCTGCTGGATCCTGCAATAGAGTTCAAGTTGCCTAATCCAATTTTTAAGCTTCTCAACGTTACTTTCACCATTATATAATGGTAGATCAAACTTAACATCTAACTTTAATCCTAACTTTCATTTGCTGAAGGAGGTGGATCTCCTCCACCATCTCCATGCGCTGAACCTTGCCCTTCTAAAGCATGATCTCCTGATTTCTCTAACCTCTCAAGTCTAGAGAATAGCTTCTCTGCTCGATCTTCCATGGTATAGAAGGTTTTGCAGAAATTGAGCTCTTCGTCACCCATGTTCCTTCTCTAACGTGCACGTCTTGCTTCAGGATCAAAAGCCTGTAGTGTCCCTTCGCTGCTTCTTAGCCTGTTTCTTATTAGAATACAAGAATGAAATTCACATCTACCAACACCTACTCTGATACCACTTGATCCAAAATCTTTTGCTTGAGATGTATAAAATAATTATGTGTGAAAATTGTAGCTTTAAATAAGAAAATTTAAAGCCATAAGTAGAAAAATAGAGAAGAAATTCACATCATGCACAAGAACACAAGGTTGATATAGGAGTTCGTCCAGGAGGGACTACGTCTCTGGGCCCTGTTAAAATAGTGGGGAGGCCCTGCTTCCATTAAAGGGAAAAAATGAAAGTACAAGTACAAAATGAGGAATTACACACGTATACCTGCCCAATCTGAAATTTGCCGAAAATTGCAGACCTTTGATGACGAAATGGGCAGCACCGTTGGATTTGTCGCGTTAGGTAGTGCAGAATCCATATAAAACTTGCTCTAATCTGACGAAGTGAAAATCTGGCCCCTTTGGAAAATTGGCTCAAATCATGGCTCCACTCCCTCCTGCACACTGCTCAAGGATCCACTGCCTCGTTTTCTGTGCCTACTCCTGTCTGTTCTTGGACACACTACAAAATGACGAGTTCATATAGGTGAAGGCAGACATATTTTTCCAAAGTTTTGTTTGGGTGAGTTGGTTGCAATCTGAGTTGTGTGGGAGGAGGTCGGGTGGTAAAACCCAGACCCCTCCGTAAATAGGTGGAAATATGTTTATTAAAAACCCGCATTTACAATTTTGAAAACCCACATGCATGTTTTAACAACCGCATTTAATTTTTAACAATCCACATTAAGTTTTTAAATCACGCGCTGTTTGAATTTGAGACACGTGGGGGTCGGGTCCGCTTGGGTGGCCTTCCCCTGAAACTCCCACCGACATCAATGTTAAATGGTGCTTGAATACCACAGGGGTCGAGTGGTGTGGTCACACCCTCGCCCAATATACACTATTCGTTGCAGCCTGTTTAAGTGGGGACCGCATGGGTGGCGGGTTTGACCACACACCCCCCAACATATGTTTAAATAACATATTTGGATTTCCATGGGGTGGTGGGGTTGGTGGCGGGTTTTACCACTCGCCCCCAAACATATGTTTAAATAACGTATTCGGATTTTCATGGGGTGGCAGGGTTGGTGGCCCACCACGCCTAATATGTATTTTTTTGTTTTTTATTGTTATTAAACAAAGAGGTTGTTTTCAAATTTTCATATTTTTAACCAAAGGAAATGTTTTAACTGTCCCACAAATTTTCCCTGAATCCGGCCAAGTTGGCCGAAATTTGGTGGTCGGGTTCCAACAAAATTGCTACCTCCTTAAGCTCCCACATCACCAATTCAACCCTCGAATTTTGACTGCTCCTAACTTATTCATACAGGATTAGAATTGAGTGTCATCTGCACCATTGGAATCAGAATGACGAGATATACAATCTGAAACTGGTTCGAGAGACTTTCGAACACTTTGATTTTTGAGCCTTTGTACTTGTACCTATTTAATCCACTTGGATCACCATGACCCAAATGTGCAATCTAGTTTGGAAACAAAATCAATTATTTTGGGGGGGGGGGGGCGCCTTCCACGACCCAAATGTTCAATCCTCATCATTAAATGGTTCAACAAAAAATTCAATCGTACAAGGTGGGCCTTTCGACGGCCCAAATGTGTAATCTCGTTCAACTTAGCTTAGTGAAGAAGCATCCAAGGCATAGATGAAATCAATGACAAGATTGATTAATGAATATGCGAGTGACCAAACCAATTTTATAAATCAAATTAATTAATCGCGAGAGTAGACATGGTACAACTCCATAGAGTAGCTTCCACAAAAATATTATATCGAAGATATAAACATATACTAGAATGTATGTTACTGTATGGAAGAGAGCAACATATAATAGATTATATGTTAAGTTTCTTGATAAAACCATTACATTTCATATGCTTTGCACTAATATTTTAATGTTATTTTATGGAAGAGACCAACATCTAGTAGAATGTATGTTAAATTTTCTTGGTATAACCATTACATTGCATATGCTTTGCAATAATATTTGAAGGAGAAGGTTCTATAATCTACAATTTGCAGTTTATTTCTTTATGAAACTTTCAATTAATTTAAAATACCTCATTTGGTTTTTATTATATTTAAATATTTTTTATCATATAGATAAATAATTCCATATAATGTTATTGCAACGATTATGTTTATAAATTCTACAATTGAAAATGCTCTTTAGAACGATGATAATAATTCTTGAATTGAATATATAAACATTTGATCTATATGCTTGAAATTGAATATTGCTGCAATTGAAGCAATAAGTTGTTTATAAAATATCAATAAATCAGGATGGATTATTGTATTGTGCTCAAACAATAACATGATTTTTCTTAAACTCTCCCATTACAAACTTCATATGACATAAAACAATCGTACTTTGTTTTTGTTTTTATTTAAGTTGATGGAGTCACTTAGAATAGTGTGTCAAACAAATAACAATGTTGAATTACTTTCTAAGCTCTCTGCTGCAAATTCGCATTATGACTTGGAAAACAATCAAACACTTACATTTTTTTGTTTTCATTTAAGTCGACTTTAGTCATGGGTTTAGAATATTTCTACTTCGCCGCAAAATTAAGAAATGCAATGGATTTGCAACCAACAACAAACATACATTTATGGGTTATATTTCCATGTCATCAAATAAATGAGGTTGAAAATTTGGTTTAACTCTCTTTATTCCTCTAGATATAGTTTATTGAATTTAGAAAGATTTTAATTTAATTTTAAACTCGCAATTGCACCAAATGTTGCAAAAGAAACACCGTAAAACATAAACTCGAGAAGAATCACGACATTTAAAAAATTATTGAAGATAAAAAATAATAAACAAAATGTCATTCAAAGCTACAAGTTAAAAGGAAAATTACTTGCATTATGCCAAATTGACGGGTTTTATAACCTTGCCAACATAGATTGTCTCTAAATTTTCAAAGATGGTCTTTCAAGTTCCAATAGAAAATATATGATAGATTTTGAAAAAATACAGATAGTAGATTACATTAGGTAAGCTAAATAAAATAATATTAATTCATGAACAATATGATGGATATGACTATCTTTCCAAATCTAAATGTGCATCACACCCTTACAAATTTCATACATCATTACGTATTATATGAAAATGAGGTAGACATCAACTCACAATAATTCATAACTTTTAGTGTAATTTGGTGTAAAATCTACAATGTTGATGGGAAACAAATGAGATAGACATCAACTTCCAATTATTCATTACTTTCAGTGAAATTTAGTGTAAAATATACAATTTTGATGAGAAACTCTATGCAGTGATGATGTCAATATCTTCATTGTTTCCACATCATCTTTGACATTGTAAAGAAACATTTTGAATTACATTAACACTACCAACAAATATTTTAGTGCTTTGCATTACCCCCTCAAGTGTATATGGCTTACATGTCCTAGTGACCAAAATTCTAATATGTATTGTAACTTCTTGTATATATCATCTATTTATGAAGAAAAAAAAATCAAACTTTGTATGTGATCATGACTAAATATCAACATGAAAACTTATTTTAAACTTGTATTGTTTATTGAGTCTTTCATATTTATAATTTATTTACATTTAGTCATATATCTTATCATATAAAAAAGAATTCAATTTTTTTTTTTTTTAAATAAAAACACACTTAACATTTTAGCATTAAAAATATCGTTTACATTGTACATGTCCATTCTTTACCATTTTATATTACAAAATTATCAAATTTATGTGAAACACATTTTCTAACCTGAATCATATACCATAATATAATATAAAGAAAAAAAAAAAGTGGAAAACTTGATATAAATATAAATTATAATTATAAATAAATAAATTTTTAACTTGAATTTCTTTTGAAAATGATTGTGAGTGTTAAAAAATTCATAATTCATTCAAAATCCATTGTCAATGCAAAAGAGTAAATTCATTATTTTCTCAATTTTGGATGAAGAATGTCATATTGAATTGGATTCATTATCATTACATATGCAAAAAAAATCAATGAAAAGATTGGTCACAAGTATTAAATTTAAATTATCATTTGAACCAAATTAAACCATTTTCATATTATATTTTGAAATGATCATGATATTAAGTAATATTGGAAGAAAAAACCTTGTCACTGAATACATATGAAATCATTAACACTAATTCTTTTTTTTTTCAATTTTTTAAAATTTATAATTAAAAAAATTATATGAAATCTTAATATTAGTTTCAAAAATATTTTTATTTATACAATTAATAAAATGTATTAATAGTATTTTTTAAAAATCAGTATAATTATTCAAAATCTTCCATTGGATGAACAGGGTTAAAGCAAGAATTCATGTTAAACTATTAACAACGCTTTACATTGTTAAGTTAGTCATGTTATTCATTGACATAGAAAATTTTAATGATTTGTGAGTAGTTATATAATTAATTTTCTTTTTTTGAAATATTTTACACCATCTAATTCTAAATAAAGAATAAGAAGTCTTCTAGCTATCTTTAGCATTAGCCAAAACTTTGCTCATGAAGCCAAAACTTAGCTAAGGAAACAACATTGATGACAATTGTTTTTGGATACATATCAATGAATGGTTTGTGGAAAGTTATATAATTAATTTTAGTTTTTTGAAATATCTGGCAGAATAATAATGATAATAAGAAGAATAAAACCAGAAATATCATAACCCATCACACCTCCTTGTAGAGTGTAACCACTGCTTTAGCGGTAACAAACGATTAAACTCTTATTAGTTAAGAGTTAAATTATGACTACTGTTTTATCTGTTAAGTGAATATTTGAACAAATCAATTTTGGATATTAAATAAAGAGTTACTGTGAAATTAGTTTCCTGAGTAAATTTGATGGTAAAAGTAAATCAAGAACTGGAGTTAGTTGAACAGAAAAACTGTCCCACAGTTACCCAGAATGAAACTCTGGAATAAAGGAGGAATTCCAAGGGAGTTTGGGGGTTCTTCTTCCTGAAAAAGGAAGAGAAAAGAAGAAACTCTGTTTTGACTGGAAAGAGAGAAATTTTCAGAAAATAGACTGCCTACTGGGTTGGAGAGTTGGACCGGATTGTCTTAAGTTCTCCCCAGAATTCTGCCCCATTGGAGTTGGAGAGTTGGACCGGATTGTCCCGAATCTCTCCTCCAGAACTGTGTAAGACGCTCCAGACTTGAAGCTCGGGGGAGAGTGGTGGGACGTAATCGCCCAGCTCGCGGAAGGGAGGAAACGAGTACCATCAGTCCAATCAAATTTAAAGTGAGTAAGACCCTGTTAATCCTTGTCTTTTGCAAGGTAGGGAAGGAAATTGTTCTTTCGGCTGTCCTACATTACTGTTATAATAGAACTGTGTAAATAGAGTTGTTTTATTTTGTTTACTGGTCTTACTGAAGTTGACGAATAAACTGTTAGGTTCTGGAAGCAAACTGTAAATAATTGAGGATTTACTACAGTAGCTAGAGAAGTAACCAAGAATACCCTAGAATCCATTTATTGTTTTTCTGGGTTATTAGTTCAGTAAAATAGGAAATATTAAGAAAGAGAGGAAACCCTGAAAGTAATTTTTTTGAAAAGACCGTTAACCCTAAGCCTGTGAACCAGAACTTCGAGGTAGGTCGTCTTTTCTCCTATGATACTTACACGGACGATGGGCGGTCCAGACGCCATATAATATGACAAGAAACATTAACTGAACAGGAAATTTATGATCAAGTTCTAGGAGTCAAATTCCAGTGAACCATTGTAGCAAACAGTAGTCCAACCTTAAAGATTCGTCGACACCACAGAAACCAGAAATATGATAACTAAAAATTACAAAATACGAGCATTGAAGCAAAATAGACCATAAGCCAGCCAGTAAGAACTGAAAGTTACATATAATCATTCTTGATACAATCCATCTAATGCACAGAATCTAATATCCGAGATGGAGTGACTGCAAATTACCACCGAACATGTATTTATATAATTTATTCCTTAGTTAAGGAAAATAGGAAAACAGCAGAGTGTTTCACCAAGCGTTACCCACAGACTTCAAATAAATATGAAAAGAAAAGATTAAACCGACTGTTCAACAGGCAAGTATGCCATAGATAAATAACTGTGGAAGCAGATAGAAAAACCCCATTAGTCCGGAGGTATGGCATTATACATTTAAGAGTGCGGGCGAATCTAAACCCGGCCATATAGTAACAGTAGCAAATTTACACATAACACTGTCTAAAAATGAAAACCCTGAAACAGTTTAGAATCCACTCGAGGGTGCTTGCCACATTCCGTCGGCCTGAGGCCGTGGACCGTGGCTAACCTGAACAGTTACAAATAGCAGGGTTTTAGACTTTACCCTGAATTATATTTCAACCCCAAATTCTCGTCACAGAAAATGGTAAGTTCTTTTCCATTATCGTGTGTACCTGTAAGCTCACGCCAGGAGTCAGGCCGCCTAGCCATGGAACGCAGGAAGAAACTGGAACTCTCCAAGCGAGTGAGTGGAGTGGCGGCCGAACCTACTCACAGAGAGAAGACCCTGTTAGCAAATGGAAGAAAGCAGTAAAGGAAAACAGAACAAACGACAACGCGGAAAGATTGGATACCTGAAGTTCCCGTGAAGAGTAGAATTTGAGAACTTCAGAACCATGTCGCCAGCAAGCTCCAACAGGAATGTAACAAGTAAAAGAACGAATAATACTGTGACAGAGACCTCACAAGAGGCGCGACAATTAAAAATAAAACAGCGAACAAACCCTAAACGCAAAATAACAAATTCACCGGTTCTCAAATCCAACACTGAGAAAGCAAGATTTCCGCATAGAAACTCTGCAATAGAGAAAAAAAAAATAGAGGCGTCCCTATACCTATTGCATGAAAGAGGCCATCTGGGGTCACATTGCATCGACCTTCAATGGAGGCAGACGTAGCCCTGCCTTTCCCTGTCGCAGCAACACCACCGCCTCCAGAACCCTCGACGGAAATGAAACAATGGATGGCGGAAACGGTTATGACCCCAAGGTCATAGTAAACCCTAAACCCTATGCACCGTGGGATCAATATGCATCGACGGCCGATCTTATGCCACGTATGGATAGGGTCATAAGTACAGTTTATCCATTTTAAATGTGCATACAACATTCCATAACCCGAGAAAATATATTTGTAAAGAGTTAAGGGTTTTTCGATTAAGGTTTGAGCATGATAAGGATCATCAAATCCGAAAATACATAGTAATTAACGGATGTAATAAACAACAAGACCAGAACCGTAGCATGGAAATAAAGTCCGAATCCATAGGTTATCCATTATGGTACATAGGTGATCAGTCAAGTACCGCAGCACAGAATCCAATTGATTATGATTTTTATGGTAATAATATAGAATAAAATCTATTATAGTATGATGTGTCTAGTTAGTAAATAATTTTTTTTTATTTTCATGGTGATGACGGTGACATAGAGGTAGCAGTAGCCATAAAATCTCATATTGGTGTACATATTTTCAATTTTCTAACATTTGATCAAATGGTAGAGATAAGTAGTGGCAGCTAGGGAATTTGTTTTCAAATAATGACCACTTGCGACCTAATTATAGAATTTATGGTTTAATTTATAAAGTGTAAATTGTAAAATGTTTAGTGAGTATTGATGATTGGTTTGATTTGTTTTAAGGTAAATGTGTTTTACTTTCTTCAAGAGTAGTTATGGAGGTTGTAAATTTCATTATAGACATTTTCTATTATGATTAGTGGAAATACTTAAAAACATTTATGTGGTATAAGTTTGTTTATGTGGTATAAGCTTGTGTGAAGCTTTCATTTTTATTAAATGTTTGTGTGAAGTTTCATGTTTATTAAATTAGTAATTTAATTTTCATAAAGAGGAGTGAAAAATAAAACGATAGAAATTGTTTTTCTAAAAAATAAAAAAATAGTAATATTTTTTATTAAAAATGAGTTTAAAATAAAACAATAAAAATTGTTTTGTGAAAAACATTATAATTTTATATATAAATAATGTTTTAACTCAACTTAAATCTATAAGAACTAATTCCTATGAGGTTCGGAGTGAGACGGGAGAGCACATGGAAGATGAAAAGCACTTCCACTTAGAGTGTCTCACTCTTACTCACTCTTACTCATATGCACTCTCAATTCCTTAACATCTGCCACACTCGTGCTTATTTCCCTTCCTAATAATGTGATTAATCCTAAAGACATTTATCTAAGATTTTGAAAAATCAAATTTAGATTCTTTCTCCTCTGTTAAAATCCGATAAATTGCATTAATCTTAACCCGATAAACATCATCAATAAAAATAATAAAAATATTTTTAAAATTTTTTTAAAACTAATCTAATTAAACTCCAGATATTTCTCCAAATTTTATATTAAGTTGAATTATTCAATTTTTTTTTTTTTTTTATAAAAAAAATAACTTCATGTAATAATTAAAAATATATATATTAGTTCATTCAGGTATGTCCGCGAATAATTTATCCAAATCTTATATAAATTTTAATTATTCAATTGATTTATTTTTTAATAAAAAAAGTAATAAAAAAAGTAACTCCATGTAATAATTAAAAAAAAAAGTATAGCTCCATTCAGTTTTCTTACAACTTACATCCAACATCAGCCACAGCGGAATATTATATAAAATTCATTTCAAGTCAAAGCTCCGAGTTAATAGAATTTCTATGCAAACAAAGAAAGAGTGTTGGTACATTTTGCTACACCGCTAATATTTTTGGAATTGCGAGGTAGTTAACTCCGTTCTTACTCCATCATCGGGCAGTCCAGTCCAGAATTCTCAAGCCTACGTGCATGGCCATCAAGGAAGCACTTTACATATTCAACCAATCTTGCAAAAATATTACAAATTCAAAAATAAAACCATATTAAAAAAGCAGCGCTGTAAAATATATTATTGGATGTTTAATGCAGAGACTTATTGTATTTAAGCACTTGAAACATCAAGAAAAAATACTATTCAATTTAGCACCTGAAACATCAAGAAGAAATACCATTCAATTCAACCATTTTTCTGCTTTTTTTGATTCCGGCAATGGTGTTATTATCTATCTATCTAAACTCAGGCTACACGAAGTGGTATTATTATCATTCTGAAATCATTTTTGATATTTTCCAATTCAAATAATATTATTATTTTCAATTTATTCATGATAAACATATTTAATTGCAGATTCCAGAATATTTCTAACTCTTTTCTTTGTTTATTTATTTTAATTACTGGTTTAGAAAATATTTCCAGATTTGATAAAGAACTGACTAATTAACTTCAAATTCTTTTACTCATTTGCTGGAATGAATGAATGGCAGTATTTTGCTGTTTTGATTTTACAGATTCGTCATTGTTAAATTTGAACAAAAATTAAATGACGAGAACGAAGATGGGAATGGTGAAAATAAATGACCCATGTGCAAGGCAGTCGTGTTTTTCAAAGAGAAAAGCGGGAAATATGAATAAAGCATCTGAATTGTCTGTTCTGTGTGAAGCCCAAATTGGTGTTATTATCTTCTAGGAGGTGGGAAAAGCCACTGCCTTTGGATCCCCCAACATCCATTTTTTAATGAACATATATATGGGCAGAGGTTCCAAAGCTGTAATTGGGATCCACAAGAAAATGATGAAATGCAAAAGAAATTGGATACCTTCAGTACATTGGCTAATGAAGGGAAGGAACAAAAGATGATGATCATCAGCGAGAACAAAGGATCCCAAGGCCTGCAAAACAATAATGATGTATCATCCCTCCAAGTTTCTAAGCTGCCCAGTGTTAAAGCAGAGTTGCAGATGTATCGTCCCTCCAAGTTTCTGAGCTGCCCAGGTTTAAAGAAGAGTTGCAAAAGCTCAGCATCATGATCCAATGCCACACTGACCAAAAGCTCCACAATCCTGCAATGGATCCTTTTGTATTGGTGCTCATTTTTGCTTCCATGCCATATTCACCTACTATCAGTTCTACGAAACTTCACGCCCTTTCTCTATAAATTTTGTAACTCTGCTCAAGGCCAGCTCCGTTTTGCTTGCCTTCCATACGAGAACCACAGGCTGCCTAAAGAAGCAGCACATGGTGTGGTTTGTCAATGAACCTGGTGAATAGTGGAAATCCATATTAATAGATAGTGTGCTTTTAAATTCAAATTTGAATCCAATTCAGGACTGGATTATGTTATGTACAGATGTATAGATGGACATCACAGCCATGTATGAGCTATGGCCATTATTTTTTGGCAGTCTCATGTATGCTATGGCCATGAGTCTTCTTGTCAGTATCATATGGTCATGGCGAACTTTATTTTCCTACCCACCCATAAATGTGCCGAGGCAAGAAATGCCCACTGGTCCTGCCTGGGCACATTTATGGGCCAATGGATTGAGAAATAAGGATCGTCGTATGGTCATGGAGCAGTGAAATCTCAGCAAACAAATGACTCATACCATGGTTATGTATGGATAAGTGGCGTTGTCGGGTGCATTAACTGCATCACCAACCACAGGAATAGGAACGACAGAGTTGCCGGAAAATAAAAATTCATGCAACATGGCTGGATGGTCGCCTGGCTGGATGGATGGCCATATGGTACTGTCAGAATCCCTTTGTGAGCTATTAAATGTTCTATAGCTTACAAAATATTGATCGGCCTTGTCAAGCATAAGCATTTAATCCAGAGAGGCCATTAATAGACAGCCTCGTAGTTTGTGTTGTTCATCGAGCAACGACGCATTCATTATTTTTCTCTGCCCATCGATAAAATCAGCCAATAAAGTAGTTGAATCAACAGAAAAGAAACATATCTGGTTCTGGTTGTATGAATTTCCTCATGCCACATGACAAGTGCTCAGTGTTTCAATTCGCATGAGGAGGACTTGTAATTTTCCAACCATTTAATTATGAAGTAAAAGTCCTTAGAGTTAATGAAATACTGCACAAAATAGACAACAAAATTATCATTAAATTTATTTTAAATAAAAGTTATCATTGAAGAAAGAGAATAAAATTTTAGTGATACAATATTCTAAGTTTCATAAAAAAAAAAAAATTAACATCTTTTGGTCCACTGCTTCTATCATTTAAATGATTAAATACCCCTGCCAAAATGGATTCGCACATTGAAAATCATACACTAAAATGGAGAAATGTATTAAAAAAAACTTATTCCTTTTATTCTTTTCAGTGAATTTTATCTCAAATTAGATAGTGTGTTTTAAGCCATTTTGACAAGTTTAAATTGCAAATTTCTAGTAAGTTTGACTCGTTTAAATTGCAAATTTCCAGTATTTAAGTGTTTCGCGTTTTTTTTTTTGGTTTTTTAATTTATTTATTTATAAAAAATATTTTAAATAAAAAAAACTTACAACTTAACTCAAAATTGTATTTAGCTAATCCAAGAGAAAAATAACATTCTATTCAAATTGAGCATTAAAAAACATATTAGTGAATTCATCCATTAAACTCAGTAATATTTTCCTTACACTGGTTGGGAACTTAAATATTAGACATGAAAAGGGGCAGATCACAGAGACTACTAGGATCTGGGCTCTTGACTATTCTATGGTGTTCATTCATATTTGCATTCAAAAATACTTTCTTAAATATTAATGAATTAAATTTCAGAGAAAAAGAAAGAAAAAAACTATTTCTTAGTTAATATATACTAATCATGAAAAAAATAATTATTATTAGTTTAAACACGGCATTAAAAGACAATACTTATTAAGAAATTACAGTGAAAGGTGTTAATATTTTCCTTGTTGGGAACTTCAAAGTTAGCGCTGAGAAGGGAGCGCAGATTACAGAGACTGCCATGACTGTTGCTGGCTCTACGATGGATAAGGATTTGCGCCCTCGACCATTTTCGGGTGGTCATTCACATTTGAAATTGTTCGAGATTTGTTTTTTCGAATAGGCACTAGTACTGCTAAGGTTATAAATGGAATTCAGATCCCTTTAATTCCCTCCACCACTTTAGTAGATTATTGGCAGATGGACTGTTAAGAAGGGGAATGAAACGAAATTTAGCAAAGTTGAGTTGTTCCATGAATGACTAGACTGTAGTTTCGATTCCAAACAACACCAAACTCAATGATTGCCTAGATTTATGGTAGCCAATAATTGCCCAGATTTATGGTAGCCATGACAGCCTACCTGATGTCTGTGGGGGAAATTTTATTTCCCTCTCAAATCCATTATAACCCATATTTTTTTGTTCAACTTGACTCAACAATTAATGTTCCTTCAAAATAATATCAAGATCTATATAAAATAGAGGACTAGCTATATTAATTTGTATTAAACTTGGTGAACAGGTTAGCAAGATACACCTAACAATATGCATTTTGGAATTGATTTGTAATACTTGGTAAACAGAGAAGTAGGAGAATTTTTTTGCAAGGTTTGGAATTGCTTCTACCCAATAAACTCTTATTGGGCTTAACAAACAAAAACCAAGATTTATACCAATACAGTTCATATATAAACTGAGAGAACCCAAAAACCAAAGTACTGAAAAAAATGTACAGGCAGGCTTCCAATTAGTCCTGTTTTACTCAGGGCTCCATGGCATCATCAATATCCCAATCATCATAGATTGCAGAGATCCCACCAGCTTCCTCTTTGGGATTGCCCTCTCAACCAGAAGTTGTTGTTGCATCTTTCTCATCTTGATTGTGGTCTATTAATCCATCATCTCCATTATCAGAAGAAAATGACTGAGGGGTTTTTTCATTCTCGCTCATAGGGGGATCAAACTCATGAAGCCTTCTCCTCCATTTCTTGACCTTCCCATCCCAGTTGAACTTCTTACACACCTGCTTAATGTTAGGTGTTTGAGGATGCACATATTTCTTTCTCTGGTTTCTGACAAAGCCAAACAAAAACACTTGCATTTTCAACTATCATAAATAAGAGAAAAAACTAATGTTGACAGAGACCTAGCTAAACTTGAACAAGAGGACTGAAGGGCGAGGAAAGGCCTAATACTGAGGAACAAGTTTCAGGTATCTTTCATAGCAGAGAGTGTTCTTCCCATACCAATTTGCTTCTACCTCTGGCACAATTTGTGTGGATCGGATTCAAAAATCATTTCCTTTCCCTTTGGACGCACTGAAATCCCATGATTTCAAGTGGGTCAGCATTTAAAACACACCGTTTAATGTTTCATTCATAAAATGAACTGACCAAGTAAATAAAACCTGCAAATAAAATCAAATAAGCATACTTGGTGGATCTGCAACAATGAACCTTTGGGAAACATCCACCATGGAACACCCCTCGTTACTGGAACCATCCAAAGTGTCCTCTTCTTAATCAATATTCATTTCCATGTGAGAATCTCGGTAGTCTTGCTGCTTCTGTGGTGGATGGCGTGGAATGCATTTTCTTGGGGAAGTAGTAGACACTTCCAGGTCTTCAGATCGAATGATGTTGTCAAAAGAATAAGTTGGGGGCTTATCAGAAACCCTAACCCACATAGAAACATAGGATGACGATGGTGCTTCTTTAGCCTTTTAGCATTGGGCCTTTGATAGCGATGATCGACTCTACTTTTTCTCTTGTAATGAGAGGATACTGAAGCCAAATGGGAGGTTGTGGGATTGTGATTGGGATCAGTAGAGGCATGATGATAAGGGATTGGAGTCCCCTGGACTCTCTTGGATGAGGGAAATGTGAGCACTGTGTCCACCCTCCTCCATCGTGGGCACTGCTACTGTTTCTTTGGAAAAGGAGGAGATGGGCTCCTTCTTCCTTTTGTCAGAGACCTCATTTCTTTCTAGAACTAGGAGGGGCATTTTTAGAATTTTTATTGTCCAATGTACGTCCAGTGCTACGAAACATTTTTCTAAAATCGCTTTCCTCTGTAACTGATTTAATCCTAAGGTTGAAATTATTTCAATCGTCTAACATTAAAATCAATGGTGCATAATGATACACCTGGCAGTTTAGGAAAGTTGTTTTCAAATAAAGAAACTTTACAGTGTAACTAGAGTGCCAGTTTTCCTTAATCCTATAATGTCAATTTAAAATATAAATATGTGAAAAAATTACAATTAATGTCCATTGAGCACATTTGTGGCTTATCTATATATGTGAATAGGATACTGCTATTCTTTTACACTGATCTATTAAATATTTTTCCAAAATAGTATAATTTTGCATGGCATTTGTGTTGGATCAAGAATTGCTAATTGCCTCAATTGCCAAAAGTCTTGAGATTGTGACAACATGATCTTCCAAATGGAAAATACATCTTCAGAAACATAAATGGAATATGATTTCTCCCACATATGAGCGATGAATTTGACTGCAAAAGAAATAGGCTGCTAGATCTTTCCTGTTGAAATGACATAGATTGAAATAACCAAACAACTGGAAGCTTCTACACTTCTTTGAGCTGAAGGAAAAGTCTCAATAGTCAATATTTTGCTTTGCTTTTATTTCACTTTTTCTTCCATTTTGTAGGGTTTGTGAGTCTGCATAACTTGAATGGATCTTCACATGGGAAGATATTATACATGCATGTGTTTGTATTGATCTAACCATCATCATCATTAGACCCTTCGCTCTTATGAGTTGTTTCTTCGGCACATATGATGTATATTTTGGAGCCAATCTGTGTTTTTAAGTGGTTTTAAGTGTATTTGGAAATCCATCTCCAGCACAACTAAGAGAGAAACTACAATGGCTTCTCTTAATGCATTGTGTCATATGCAGTTTGTTGAAAGGCGATCATGGTGCTTACTTCAAAGGTGCTGATCTCAAAACATATGAGAATGGAGAAATTCAAGCATACATATGACACACCCTTGAACAAAGATTTTGATATATTTCTCAACGCAACGAAAGGTGAAAAATAGTTGGCTGCGGAGTTTTAGATTCTTTAAAATGTTTCATATTTCTCATATTCTGTATTCTATATTTTCTTTGAGCAATAATTGGACAATTGCACTCGGGGCTTTGTTTATTGTTTTCCTTAGTCATTATCTGCATTTTATGAATTTCAACAATAATAGTTTATCATGGGGCTACTATTGTTTTCCTAAGTCGTTATTTGTACAAAACTCTAATGTCGAGTTGTGTGTCCACATCACCCATGCTGCATGAATTATTTGCGAGTAAAGGAGACCAAGCACAGTTCTCAAAAAGGAAATTACAACCATAGAGGGTTTCGTCTTCAGTAGAGTTCCACTTACAAAATGAGCTCAAAATTCCCCCCTGAGACTTGTGTGCTAACCAACTAAGCCACCACCCCTAATTGCTTTTTTAAATATTTTTAACTCACTGATTGTTATGAGTAGATATGCATATTTAAATTTACTCGAGTGTGACTTACAAAATATGTTTGTATAAATGAACTCAAAATTCCCCATTAATTTTGAGACTTGTGTGCTAACCAACTAAGCCACCACCCCTAAGTGCTTTTTAAAATATTTTTAACTCACGGATTGTTACGAGTAGATATACATATTGAGATTTACTTGAGTGCCACTTACAAAATTTGTTGCATAAATGAGCTCAAAATTCCTCATTAGTGACGAGACTTGTGTGCTAACCAACTAAGCCACCACCCCTAAGTTCTTTTTTAAATCTTTTTAACTTACAGATTGTTATGAGTAGATATACATATTGAGATTTACTTTGCATGAATACTAGCACTCAGAACCCTTGAAAATTCTTTTAGAAAAAACTCTTTGCTTTTTCTAATTTAGTGTCTATTTTGTTTGAGTTGAACTGTAGTGTTTATTTTGACCTGAATTTTTCTTTATTGCCCGATCTTAGGTTGGCACCACAGGCTAGAAAAACGCCATATTATAATAACAATTTAAAAGTTGTAGGCACAACGCTCGGCGTTGGAAACAAAAAATATTTAGTTTACATTAAGGTTCCAAATCGAATTGTTGGAATAGCACCCTGGATCAGGTCTCTTTGTCTAATTCTCTTATTTAGTTAATCTGTGACTACTATTTCCCTTCAGCCTTTGGGAGGGGCACGTGGCGGCCTCCAGGCTAGCAACATGTCGAGACCCCATTGGCTTGTTTAAAACCAACCACAAACTGACAAGTGCCCAAAAATTCGATCCAACCATAATTAAACACTTTTCACCACACCATTGGCTGGAGAAAACAAAAAATTTGACCCCTTTGACCCTATTTGACTTTTTTTTTTTAAATTCGTTTGTTTGGCAAAGCAGACAACAGGCTCTAACTTTCTCATACAGAGTTAGTTTTCAATGAAACGAAGTGTGCCAAATTCTTGGCGACAAGACCTATCCGGTTGTTCTAGTTTGGAGTGATTCTGAGCACTTTAAAGTTTTAGAAATTTTTTGCCCACAATTCAATTTCTGATCACTCATTCCCACTGATAGGGTTTTAGACCCACAAAAGTTGGTTATCTGATGAGAGTTTAATACTCTTCTATTTTCGAATTTCTATCAACTTAATTCTACTTGAAAAATATCCATGAAAACCACTTGGGTGTACTGATATTCCCTTCCTTGCAAATGGCTTGCCACTTCAATCAATGTCCTCATTTTTCTGCTGACCCAATGCAACACTTATTGGTTGCTTGCTTGCTAATTAAAACCTTGTTGTACCAAAGCGATCCCTCGGTGCTTGGAAAACTAACTAATGGCATTCCCATTGATAATCATGTCCCTCTTTTGCACACACATGGATTTGATGCAAACTTCTCCTTGGAAACCACTTTTCCAAGTTAAGCCAATCTGAGTGAACTACAACAATGAGTTCCAATATTAGTAATCAAAAGAAAGAAATGACCATTCCTTTTATCTCCACGGTTCCAAATTCTACATCTAGAAGAATGCATTTGCCGTCTCTTTCATTTATTGGCATCAACACATCAAATAGTCTACAATGGATGTTGTTTTGCCTGCAAACATTTGGCATCTTGTCCACTTTCCGCTTCTTGATTCTATCATCCTCCAGTATTTACATGCTTCTCATTCCATGATTTGAGAATTAAGGCTAATCATGAGCCTCTCTCTCAAGAGTGGACCTTCAAAAATGCTGAGACATCTTGTCACAAGTAAAACCATTAACTTGAAAAACACATCATGCAAGAAACACAACTTAAATACCTCTTTCTTTTGCTCCTTCAGAGCAACAAATATCACATGTTGTGAACATCTCCATGAATTCTTACATATTGGTGTACAAACAAAAGATCTGTGTAATTTTTCGATGGGTTTCGACAAGAAATGCGTCTTCAAACAACTGACTCTCAAGTCAAACAAAATCATGTACAAGAACTTGACGATTCTTTTCCCCAAAAAACAAGAATTTCACATCTCATGAAACAATTCGTCAACATCCCCCTTTCATCCTTGGAGACAAAATCATCTCTTCCAAGTCGATATGACATGCATGTAACAATCAATCGACCAACACAAGTCGATCACTCATGCATGTGCAAATTATCAACACTCTCAACTTGACAACATATATGTTAACAAATCAATCAACCAACACAAGTCAATCACTCATGCATGTTCAAGCACAATGAAACTATAAAAAATTCCATTGTTCACACACACAACTGTCATGCATGTATACAACACTCAACTCTCTCGCAAGTACAATCACAAGAACAAGGATCCAATTGGTATGTACTATTACTTGAACAACTGAAATGCCCAAATTTAGACCCAATTCGACCTTTGGTATTGTTTCAACAAATTTGGTCAACGTACTCCACTTTCAAGCACCTTCGTGGCGTAAACATGCAACGTGCATTCTTAAAGAAAAATAAATGCATTCACATGCCAATTTCAACTACAAATTGTCATCTTTGTTGCATCGAATTGAGTCAACATAACTCTACTTTCCCAACATCTTTCTTCGTGCAATATACAACATAATTTCAAGAGAAAAGAAATGCATGAATAAGGAAAGATTTGCATCAATCATAAAAAGAAATGTAAGTCCTTAATTGGTTAAGTACTCTAACAATCTATTTCCAAACCACTTCAATGGTGCTTCTTTCAAATGCACTTCATCCTGTAAATCATCTTGACCCACATCAATTATGGAATCATCTTTTCCATTTTTGTCAAGATCTCTCTCCACCTTCTTCAAATGTCGTGGATGACTTGTTGGATACAAATTCGAACACTTGCCTACAAGATGACCCTACTTATGGCAATGAGTTAAAAATAATTGCATCTTCTTTTCAACATCGTTTGAATTGTCCATTGGAACTTTAGCTTTATGTCTCCTTTGTTTTCAAAGTTTCTTGTGTATGACTATCTTCTTCCAACACCTCGAAACAGTATGATTATTCAAACCACAAAAGGAACATGAAAATTTTATCCAAATATTATGTGAAGATTTTCCATGTTTATCATAGTTAAAAGAAACCTGATTAAAGACAGATTTATACCTTGAACATTCACATTTGTGGCTCTCTTCGGAATACCAACAATGGCTTCAATGACTTTAAAGCTTTCAACATACTCTTGTTTTCCATTTCCATCAGTTGCATGCTTATGAATATCTTCTTGAAAAGTGGGTGTAAAACTTTTGCATGCCTCATGAACACAAACTTCACAAGCTTGAGGTAATGAACATGTAATGAAAGTCCTTCTTGGAACACCTTCATGTGCTTCCTTGGCTTTGGATCATTCTCCATCATGTTGTCCATAACCAAGACCCAAATACCTAGACCTTTCCTCAACAAAAATTGGCTCAACTATCCCTTATGCATGTTTGCCCAATATTTTACCTTCATAGCCCATTTTGATCAATAATTTGGATCCTATTCCTCTAGTGTGTCTTTCAAAATCACCTACACATTCATTTTCAAATGAAATAGAAGATAAACTTGAATTGCATACTTGGCTAAGATTTTCTTGGCATCATAGAGTTGAATCTCCATCTCATGAATCTTTGCTAGGGTTTCATTTTCAATATGGAGTTGAGTCTCCATCTCATGCATCTTTTCAAGAAGCTCTTTCTTCTCCTCATTCATGGCAATCAACTGCTCCTGAAGTATAGTGCTCTCCCTCTAATCTTCATACATCTCTTGCACCATATCTCTCATGATGTAGAGCTTTTGCAACATATATTTATTAAAGAGTCTTGCTAAGAAATATTGATTAGAAACAATGTTTGATGAAGCTACCATCACACTTGTAATGCATAAAAAGCTTCGTTGTTGTGATTTGAGAGCTAAGTCCTCAATCTTGACCTTCTCCTGAAGAGAAGAGATACACATAAACTTGCACACAGTTAAATTATCCTTGCACAAATACAAAACCAAAAGCTAATTCTCTAGATAACCTTGGAAAACCATCTCAATATGGACAAAGTAGTTTTGATGTGCTAGCTTCCTCATCAGCATGAAATAAAAATGTTCTTATGTATCGTTTCAATTAGCAAGTTATAATAGGGTTTGTGTCTCAAGTTTGTGCGTCTTTTATGAGAAATTCATGAGGAAAATTATCTTTTAAAAACTCATAACAATAATTAAACTACAGAGAATACAATACACATCAAACACATAACACAAAGCTAATAACAGAGTTCACCTCTCTTGGGCTTCATCTCCATCGACCTGCTTCAATGGCTTGGAACTCTTTGGATTAATGGTCAATTCTCTGATTACGTGCACCTACAATGCTCCAATGGCTTTGCAACCTACTCCATTGGATTCAGAATAGCAAAAAACCCCTTGGTAGCCTCTTCTAGCTCTGCAAATGGTCTTCAGGTGATATAGACATGGCCTCCTCTCATGGTGGCCCTTGGCTTCTTTAATATTCAAAGTGAAAAAATCACTTACAAAAGTGATCATCTACCTCTGTAACCTGCACCATCAGGCTCAGAGCATCCAAATCATCTAGGATTGACTCTTTTTGAGCCTAATTTGGTCGAAATATACCAAAGTTATGGCTTTTTCAGTTTCTCCTACAAAAACTCCACCAACACTGGAGCAACTCCAGTTAACCTTGAAAAAACTGGAGCTGTCGCCAAAATTGGCGGTTTCTGCCAACTTAACGGCTAAGATAAGTGCGTATTAATTAGTAGATAAGTGTGGTTTAATTGAGGCTTAGCGCGTTAAGAGCGATTAACAAATCTGTGATAGCAAAAATGGATTAGCGCTATTAAAATGTGATTAAGCACTTAATTAAGTGGGTTTAAGACATTAACTCTACCTTAATGGATTATCCCTCCACCTTTGGTCGTAATCGCGTGGTTTTGTGATAAGGGGTTGGCCCTATGTGGCTAGCCCCGCTTACCCCCACCAGAGACCTTAGTCAAACTCAAATACATGTTGAATGCGATGGTTGTTACTAACCATTGCCATGGTCTAATGGTAAGCCCTATGTGTCGTGTGGGGGAGGTCATGGGGTCAAGCCCGACCTCTACCCTTTCACCATAATATAATTTTTCCACACCTTATAATATAAAATTTCGTCCAATATAGCCAAACTTCGGCCTTTGGGAGGGGCACGTGGCGGCGTCTGGGCTAGCCATGTTTTGAAAGCCCATTGGCTTGTTTAAAACCAACCACAAACTGACATGTGCCTAGAAATTCAGGCTAACCATAATTCGACACTTGTCAGCACACCATTGGCCAAAGAAAACAAAAAATTTGACCCCTTTGATCCTGCTTGATCTTCTTTTTTTTTTGAAAATTCTCTTGTTTGGAAAAGTGGACATTAGGCTCTAACTTTATCATATGGAGTCAATTTTCGATGAAACGAAGTGCATCGGATTCCTGGCAACTAGACCTATCCGGTCATTCTAGTTTGGAGAAATTATGAGAACTTTGATTTTTTAGCAATTTTTTTCCCCCAATTCAGTTTCTGATCAGATATTTATGGACCATTAAAGGGATTGTTCATAAATCATGTCATTTAGTGCCCTAAGAGCATGGTAGATCAGAATTGATAGTTACATGATTAAGAATGGATTTTGCAGAAGCAACATTGAACCTACCTTGTACACAAGTAAATGAGCATGGACATATTTTGATTGTTTTCTTATATGTTGATGACATGATTTTTATTGGTGATCTTGAGTTAGATGAATTTAAAGCAGCCACGATGAAATAATTTGAGATGACAGTTCTTGGTCTCATGAAATTATTTCTTGGAATAGAAGTTGAGCAATCTGAAAAAGGAATTTTTATTTGCCAAAATAAATATGTTAGAGATTTGTTGAAATGGTTCAGGATGGATAATTGCAAACCCATACCTATACCATGGACATATTTTTGTTGTTTTCTTATATGTTGATGACATGATTTTTATTGGTGATATTGAGTTAGATGAATTTAAAGCAGCCACGATGAAATAATTTGAGATGACATTTCTTGGTCTCATGAAATTATTTCTTGGAATAGAAGTTGAGCAATCTGAAAAAGGAATTTTTATTTGCCAAAATAAATATGTTAGAGATTTGTTGAAATGGTTCAGGATGGATAATTGCAAACCTGTACCTACACCAGTTTCGATAGGTATAAAGTTAAGTAAGGATGATGAAGGATCATATGTCAATCCAACTCTATTCAAAAGATTGTTTTTTCAGCCTCATGTATCTCACAACTACAAGATTGGATATTATGCAAGGAGTGAGTTTGATTTCCATATTTATGGAGACTCCAAAAGACACACATTGGAGTGCAGGAAAAAGGATCCTGAGATACATAGCAGGAACTAGAGATTGTGGTATAATGTATGCAAGTACAAAAAATAAAGATTTGATTGGATTTACAGATAGTGATTTTGCAAGAAGTTTGGATGATAGGAAGAGCACTTCTGGTTGTGTTTCATCTTGGTGTAGGTGTTATTTCATGGGAAAATAAGAAGCAGCCTATTGTGACACTATCATGAGAAGAAGCAGAATACGTAGCAGCAACATGTCAAGAAGTATGGTTAAGAAGAGTATTGGATGGACTCAAGAGAAAACAACAAGGATCAACGTCAATATATTGTGACAACACCTCAGCAATTGCACTATCCAAGAATAGTGTGTTTCATAAAAAGAGTCTCATAAAAAGAGTAAGCATAGTGATACTAAATATCACTTTATTAAAGAACTTGTGAGCAATGGAGAAGTTCACTTGAAGCCTTGTAAATCTAGTGATCAACTCGCTAATATAATTATAAAGCCATTAGCAAAACATGTGTTTGTGTTTCATAAAAGAAACTTGGGTGTTGTAAGCCTAGCTGAGACATAGACCAATAGACATGTTTGAGTTGTCATGAGTCATGTTTTAGTTTAGCAGTCGTAATTAAGGGGAAGTGTTAAAATACCTAGCTAACTCCTGCATGGAGATTTAACTATATTTAGAGAGTCAGTTAAGTGAGCGTTGAGTCAAGTCGATTTATGTGATGGTCAAGTCAAGTTATGTGACAGATGAGTTTCGTAAGTGTGTGCATGTCAACTTATTCGTTAGTCAAAAAAGATAAATACCCTTCACCGAGTTCATTGTATTCAGATCATTCAAGTTTGTGTGATCAATAAAAGAGCTGCAACTCATGTGTTTTGTGTGTGAATTATTAGTGTGTTATTTGTGCCTTTACTCTTCTGCCTTTCAAACAGACCAACTTAATTGATCACAAGTGGGAAGTTGGAGTTATGGGTACAAAATTCATTTTGGAAAACGAATTTATCCTATTTGTTCTGAGATGAGCTGCCCCTATCATGGTGGATTTCCCGCAAGTGGAGAATTCTAGACAATCAGGGAAAGTTAATTCATGAGCTTATCTTTCTGAAGTTTTTCGGGATGGCTGAGTACTGCGTTAGATTGTACACTTGGCTAGTCGTGATGAGTGGTCCTAATGCCCACCTCATGTAATAAGTTTGACCTCTCATGTCCTCTCCCTGCTATAAATGCATGGTTCAAGTCCCACAGTGATGTCAAGACTGTGTTTTGGTGTTTGCTGTAAAAATCCACAATCGTCAACTTCTTCATGGAAAACAAGGGTGATTTATGTTGGAATACATGGAGATATGTTGTCTTTGTACGCACCTTAGTATATAATTGTGTGGTTGTGTCATAGTATTGCAGTGGTCTAGTTATTTCTTGGGCATATGGGCACTAACTGCAAGGTATTGTGGTCATCTCCAGGTCGTTTGGTATTTTTCAATGTTCTTTGTGCTCTTTTTACACAACTTGGGGTTTGGTCCTTCATTCTAATTGGTGCAGTATCAGCCTCTGTGTAACCTCAAAACTCCGACCCAACTAGGATTTTGTTCAGTTGCCTAGTGCGATTCTACAGAGTGTGGTATCATGGTATCTTCTCCATTTGGTTTCGACGATGGTTGTGGCTCGATTAGTTTTTCAGTTATCCAAAAGTTTTTAATGCACACAGTTCTATGTCGACACAAACTTTGGGGGCTTGGGAAATTAGGGAAATTATCATTTTTTAAGGGTAGTGGGCTCCTTATATTCTTACTCAGCCCAAAAAACTATATCTCTTGTTTCAATACATGCTTTTTTGTTCACATTGTGATGGGGTTCTACGTGGGTCCTACCCACCCTTCGCTACATCTTCAGGGTTTGTGGTTTGCATTGTGTTGGGCTCCTACCCTTCCTTTGCTCTGTTTATTCCCATCGTTTAGCCTTCAGGAGTTCTCTCTTCTAGTTTTTTCTGCAGGTTATATTCTTATATGGCTCCTAGGAAGTGACTGCCTAGTCGCAGGGGTGGCGCACCTGGGTCATCTTCACTATGCCGACGTTTGTTTAGATGGGATTCCATGGCCAATTTTTTTGAGTCTGCTCCTCTCGAAGTTAGAAAAGAAATTCTACACTTAGAGGCCAAGGATTTCAACGATCATGTATATTTCTTTGATTCAGAGATTGGAGGTAGTAACCTCAATTGGGTTCCTAACACAGGAAAGTTTCATAAGAGAAGACTTTAATTTATCCATTCCATTACTTTGCATCGTGAGTTGGAAACTCTACTAATAATGGTAATTCGGGATAAGTAGGGAGATAATTACAAGTTGTTTGTAGGTTAGGAGGAGATAAAGAGAATCCTGGTGGACATGAAGTATAATTTAGATGACATTGTGGTAAGACTGACTTGGGTGGAGCGCTTGGTGATCTAGGATTCAGACACTGACTCTAATGAGAAATAAGATGTGCTCTTAATCATCAACGCTCTAGCTAGGACATCTCCTCACGTAAGCTCTTCTCCTCTCTCGCTAGTTATCATCTTGGGCTAATAAGTCCACCATGCATATCGTATTAATGTTTACTGTAGGTTAGTATATGTTTTTTTTTTTGTAAGCAATCATATGATGTTTTGTCAGCATGGCCATTGGGCAGATGAGATGTATGGCATTTTGTATTGTTCAGTTTCAAAGTCATACTGAACCTCAAGGATAGTAAACTTCTTCCAAGATGTAATTTTCAGTTTCTTACAATGGAGCACAATAGTGTCATCTTGGTAAAAAAATTCCACTGAAAGAACATACCTCAGTACTTAATTTGAACAAGAAAATGTGATTGAAATGCATTAGTTTCCTTCGTTATTTATAACACGTTTTTCACGCCCTTCAAACCCGTTTTGTTTTCTCGAGTAACATCTCTATCGTTAACACATTTACACCAAATGATAGTCAATATATTTTCATTTAACTGTACTATCTATGTATCTAAATCTACCATGTCTGGTAATAATACTCGTTTTTCACATCCTTCAATCCTATTTTGTGTTCTCGAGTAGATTGTATGTCGTTAACACGTATACGCTCAACAAAAGTCAATATTTTGTCTTTAAACTGTTAATCCTGGATATGTATCTAAACCTAGCCTGTCTTTTTGTTACTTGTATAGCCATGATGCTACATGACAATCAAACCGCCTTAAACTATGGGCAATGACGAACAAATTTAATATATGCCCAAATATTTTCTACCAATATAATATGTACAAATCTCTTTCAGTTCAGTTCGTTCAATTTTGGCCAAATGTTGTCCATTAGTATCTCAGGGTGAAGTCTCTTTTACTTAAACGAATACATCTTTTTATTATATCTTTTAAATAATTAAAATATCAATATAATATTTTTATTTTATGTTTTAAATAATTAAATTATCAATATATTACATAAATTGAAAGTATGATATGAGAGGTTATAAAAAAACAGTTGAGACAAATCATAGCAAATATGGTAGAGTAATATCGTGACATCCATATGGTCTCCATGATGGTCAATTTCGTGTATCATAAATGAACGTATATCTAGAAATGATTGTAATGGCTGCTTGCTTACATTGATGATTTGCTAATCTTTTCCAAGAACTTGCAGGACCATTTTAGACATTTGAAAATATTCATGAAATTGGTCCAAAGGAATGGTCTGGTCTTAAGTAAGAAAAAGATGGAGTTATGTCAGACCAAGATCAAGTTTTTAGGGCACACAATTGAAAATGGACAAATTGCTTTACAGAGCCATGCACTTGAGTTTGCAGACAAATTTCCAGATGTCATCCTGGATAAAACTCAATTGCAAATATTTTTAGGGTGTTTGAACTATGTAAGCAATTTTTATCCTTTTTGTGCCATTGACAGGTCTCTGCTCAACCAGAGACTGAGGAAGAATCCAAAACCTTGGACCCAAGCTCACACTCAAGCTGTCAAAGAAATCAAAACCAAGGTTCGTAATCTTCCCATTCTCTATGTTGCTGATGATGCTGCATTTAAAATTGTTTAAACAGATGCCAGCAATATAGGCTGGGGAGGTGTACTCAAACAGAAACCAAGTGAAGATAGTCCGAAAGAACAAGAACAAGTGATACAGTTTGTCTCTGGAGTATGGAGCAAAGCATAACTGAACTATGCTCCAATAGAGAAAGAAGTCAAAGCAGCATGGAACTGTATCAGTAAGTTTTCGATTCACTTGGAAAATAAACATGTTTTGCTAAGAACAGATGTAAAGGCTCCGGAAAAGGTAATCACTAAGACCATCAATAATCCTGAAGATGCAAAGTTCGCAAGATGGCAAGCGCTATTTGCTTACTTTGATTTTAAAGTAGAACATATTAAGGGTTCAGAAAATTGTTTGCCAGACTTTCTTAGCAGAGAATTTATCCAGCATCAAGAACAGGTTGATGACCCAGAAGAAGATGAGACACATGTAATGGTCATCATCACAGAATGGGAACAGGCCCATCAGAGAGAACAACTAAGATATATATCGGATGAAGAATCATGGCCGGTCTATTCAGAAAAATGGAGTCCCACTTGGCAACTCCGAAATACCAAAGTGCTAGATGCAAATGTGCAGAATCATAATGACCTCCAGCACTTTGTTCCTGAGAGAAGAGTGTATCCCAAAGGAAGTCGCTGGATACATGATATGATGTATTCACACAGTGTGATAGCTTCTTATGAAGCTGAAAGAGCACTCTCTCAAGACTTTTGGGACATCTCCGTCATTTGTACTGGAGGTGGAGATAGAACAAGGGTCTACTACAAAACATATCACATAAACAGAACAAGGAACCCTGGCCAATACACTGGTGGCAGATTTCAAACTTGGCCAGGTAATGATCCAAAGCTTATTTTTCCTGACACTGTTTATGATTTTGCAGGTTATAAAGATCTATGGTGGGATTTGTTAAACAAAGATGGATGTGAGGAAACTCACTATACTAAGTTAAAATTTTCACCCACTTGGATTAACTCAAGAGAGCCAGCCACACCTTGGTTAGAAAATTGGTGGTATGACTATGGTGTTAGCCCGTTTAGCATGGATCCACACTACTATGAAGCCTATTTTCATGGACAATGCACTGCTTGTCTTGAAAGTCCAGTAGGCGAATGTTTCCACTATCCATGCCAAAATGTGAAAGAAATTGCAGGACTTGAACATAAAATGAGAAATCCTATTTTAAAGTCCTATATGGAAATGCACCACCAATGGTTAGTTATGACCAAGATTAAACATCAAATCATCCTTAATAAGCCTATGATTGTCCGACGCATCTACACTAAAGCATGGGATGATGAATTCTATAGCAAGATCAGATATCCGGATGTTCAAATCTTGGATCCACCTGCAACAGCTAGTACAAGTGGTTCACGGGAGCCCCACTAAAATAAAAGCTTTCCCTGTGTAATGATACCCAGTCACGGGTTTACGGTGACAGAGATTTTCTCGAGGGCTTTTCATCTGTCCGAAAAGTATCCTCTCTGTAAATGATTCCTTTTGTTTCCTCATGGGCCTTGTACTTAAAGGTATCCACAGTGTAATAATCACACACCTTCACATGTGTATGTCGGAAGGATCGAATCTCTGCACGGATGTCACTTCGGTGTTACCCGAAAGCAATGATCCACCTTCCAAGTGTCAATAATCCGATGGGTATACAGGAATGTTTGTCCCCTCCCGTTGTTGATTAACTTTCCTTCACTTTATTATAGATTTATATACTGTGATCTGATATTTATTAAGTTATATCTTAAGGTACACCAATGCACTTGACGACCTTAGAACTGGTAAGTCAAGCACAAAATTAGATTAGTATCCGTCTCTTTGGCCAATTATTATATGATGTTTCGGTGTGTTTAAGTTCTCTGGTATGATACGGTTAATAAAATTGTGTTTAAGTTCACTGCTATGATATGGTTAATTTAAATTAAAAGAATGTAATTTTTTGATATATATCTTATTGAAAAATATAATTTTAATTCTTTTGAGTAACATTTCAAATTATAATTGGAACTTTGGTTAGAGTAACGTGTAAACTGTAATATAGTAAGTATAGTATTCTTTATTTATTTTAGTTGGTTGGTTTAGCTCTAAGTGAATGAGTTATTGGAGGTGCAGCTTTGTGCTAGGGTTTTCTCTAACTGTTGTTTTTTGAAGGAAGTGGTTGTCGCTGATTGGAAGATAGGGCCTCTTGGTGGAGGCAGGCATGGATATGGTATCGACTACCACTTTTTTTTATGGACGGTAGAGGTTGGGGGTTTTAGTTTGAATACTTCGCGACACTCTTGACTGTGGGTAGCGAAGAAAACTTGGTGGCCTTAATGATTCGATGGATGTCTCTCCTAGTTTTTCACCACTTCGATATTCTAGGCCTTTCGGCCATGGAACGCGCTAAAGGGATTGGTGGTCTTGCAGGGTTTTGTGACTTAAATCCTGGAGCGAGCCAACTTGATGGTTCTTTGTTGTCGTTGTATGTTATGAGCTTCTCCTGTCCAGTGTTTCTATGGACAAAGGTGATTTGGTGAGGCGATGGAGTTAGGGTTTCTTGCTTGAGGTAAATGGTGGTGATGCTTTGCCCTAGGGTCCTCTCAGAATGTTGTTTTTCAGAAGACAACGTTGTCTCATTTTTTAAGATAGTGTCTCTCCGTGGAGAGATGCGTGGGTTTGGTTTTGGCTTTCGCTTTTTATCTCTAGACATTGAAGGTTGGGGGTTGGTGGCCTTAAAGGATCAAAGGTTGTCTCTACCAATTTTTCCTCACTATAAGTTTCTCGGTGTATCAGCATTAGATGGTGTTTGCATCAGAGGGTCTAATGGACCTATGGGGTTATGCAGCTTGAATCCTTGAGCGAGCCAACTAGGTGTTTCTTTGTTCCCATTGTCTGTTCAGAGCTTCTCCTGTCTAGTGTGGATATGGTCAAAATTTCATAGGCCTTGTTGCATTGTTGAGGTTTATGGTTTTGGTGCTTCACTCTTTATTGTTCGAGGTTTTTGTGTATGCACAAGATTTCTTTTGCTCGTGGTTCACTACTACCAGTTCCTTGTTTTTCGTGGCCCCATCTTTTACTAGCTATGGTCGTGCTTGCCAGATTTTGTGTGGGTCTTAGGTCATTGTCGCTCTTCTAGCCCTGCTTTATGTTGTCGAATTGTGTCTTTATTCCCTGCTTCCAGTGTGTATGCACCCCATGTGGGCTTTCTTCTGTGAGTCTGATGCCTTTTCCCCTAGGTTTTGGATTTTTTGACCAACTTTAACTAGTTATATGGACATTTATGGGTTTATTCTGATGTAACCTACAAAATTTTATGTGCGCTTCGTGCTCGATTTATCAGTTTTTTTTAGTCTTTCAATCTCGGCCCAGTTTTGTTTAGTGATGTTATGTACCCTATGGGGTTGGGCTTATTTGAGGGGCATTCACCCCCATATTTTTTATAGTAGTCACTCGTTATATCGATATTATCCTAAAACATATGTTATATGCATGATCATGTAAACATTTTTTTATCTAATAGAAATTTGTTTTATTCTTTCTTTAAAAAACATGGACTAAAGTAATTTTTGCACAATTTCATAGTTGTTAGTAATAATTTTGCTAGAACAATTGTATGGTTGATCGTTTTCTTATTTTAAATTATTTATTATTTTGGTCTCTTTTTGTAATTTAAGAAATTGAGAAATTCAATGACAATTAAGTTTATATTTTACTAAATTACACATACCAAAACCTCCAACCACACACATGTATAAATTAAATAAAAAAATAAATCTACCATAATATATAACATTAATAAATTCTATAATTATAAATGATATATAATTCATAAATTAATTAGAAATTTAAATCAAGAATCATATATTTTACATATTACTTCTTAACATAACTATAGTCAATGAAACTACTTCTAGAAACTAAATATATAAGATTAATCAATTATATAATTATAAACGATATATAATTCATAAATTAATGAGAAATTAATTTAAATTTGAATCATATATTTTACATATTACTTCTTAACATAACTATAACTAGCAATTGCATCGGGGGTGCAAGGGAATGTCGAAAGGAGGAGCCGTGAATTATGTTGTGCTACATGTAAGGGTACATGATGAATGTGAACTTATGAGGTGTAAAATGTGACATTGATTGATTACATGGATTTTTGCTTTTAAACTATGAAAAATAATTATTTGTGCTACTTTCAAGAATATACATTGAGTTTAGAGCCATTCATTGTAAGTTTTTTTTTATATTATGTTTGATGTTGTTTGCTCAACTTCAATCAAGTTAGGTAATTTCATCTCCATGAATTTAATTTTATAACTTTGTGGTTCTTCTCTTAAATCATTATGTCTTAATAAAATTTTCAAATTTCCATGACAGAAATACTTTATATAATTAAATTTCAACTTTTCAAACCAACAACTTTAATAATCATTTTCCTTAATATAAAATTCAAAGTTATTTAATTCACTCAAATAACATACAGAAATACTCTAATTATTAAAAATAAAAATAAAATTTGAACTAAAAAATTAAACTTTATTACCATCAATCTAATTTAAATTACAAGCAATCTAATTGAAATTAAACAATAGCCTAGTTTGTGAATCGATTTATAATCCTATCTAATGCAAAATGAAAATGCTTCTAATGTAAACTTAAATTGGTGATATGTTTGATCCCGAGGCTTACCCAAATTACTCTAATAAATAACTCATTCACCATTGTAAAATTAAATAAATAAATCCATAAAATTTCATGGAAATTTGTTTGAACACATAATAGGCATGCTCAAATTCGTATTAATTTTCAAAAATATGGCAAAGAAATTAATGATTATTTAGCTAAACATATGACAAATGAGAGCATATAAAGAAAATAAATTTTGAGATTTAAATATGTAGGTATAACCAATATGATATAAATAGATAGCATGGAATTTAGTAGACCATGAATCTCTTGTTCAATGTGCATCGTAAAGATCTTTCCCAAGACATCACTGACTTTTATTGAAGACATGTAACGCTATTAAGCTCTAAGTCATTACATCTATTGGTTAATGCATTCGAATTGGTCATCAATTTTCACTATGCAACACTAATCATACACGGCCATAATTAAAGCGTAATAAAGTAGAAGAGGGGAATATAATTTCATGAAGTGGAGTATATGAACACAAAATTCAACAATAGGCGGTAGCTGATTTAATCTGTTAAAGGCACTATAAATGTCATCTATACCCATAGTAGTAGCATCATGTTTGTATACCTGAAGAATATTTTAAAGTATGCAAATAGAGAAGGTATATTGTTGTAGGAAGTGGCTAGTGTTACATCATTCTACAAGAAAAAAGAGTAAGAGAGATATTGTTCAATATAGAAGAAAACCCATTTGGAAGAAAGAGAAGTAACAAGTGATAGCATAGTAGGTTGATTGTGCATGCAAGGCGATTTTTTCCAAGAAGGGGGTAGTCCTAGTCGTAAAGACAAGGTGTTTCCTGACAACGACAACACGAATTGACATCCAGAGTTGGGACGCAGTCAAGATATTATGCTCGGAGTTGCCTGTGTGCATCACTTTCATGTACATGGATGAGGAGATGCATGAAACTTTTTATCCTTTGAAGTAGTTGTAATGTCAGGCGCAAACGATATAGTGGTAGAGTAGGTGGAAGTAGGAACCACTTTTGTATATTGAGAAGTGAAGTCTCCTGTTCAGTGATTTCCCGGCAAAATTTGTGGAGCTGGGGAATATATTTACGATCCATATTTTTTTGCAAGGAAAGGAAAATCATGTAAGTGAACATGTAAAAAATAAACACTCATAACAGAAAGCACAACAAGAAAGAAATAGTAAGAACCATTTTGAAGTGAAATTACATTGGAAGTTGAAAACATAAATTATGTAGGAAAATTGCAAGGTCTTATGATGAGAAAGAAGATGGAATATGTAAAAGTGGAATGCAAGTAAAGGGAAGGTACCAATAGTAGGAGGTCTTCAAGGAGTTTGAGTAATAGATTTGGAGGCAAGGTACATCTCTTCTTCTTCTTTTTTGCGCATGACAAACTAGTACTCCTGCATTCGCGATAGTGTGTGAAGGAGAAGGCAGGGGAGATGCAAATATCATTCAACAATCAAACTCTTGATATGTGTTGGGTATGTGTTATATTCTTTCCACGACTAGCCCCATGACATCGTTGTAGAAGTGACGGTCATAGAAGGCGACAACCCCCCTGGTCGACGTGCTTCGACAAAATTGGTATGCGGTCCCACTCATAGGCGGACCCACCCATGTTTTGTGCATGAGTTTGCACATGGTTTTGGGGTACGATGGTTTTCGGCCCCTGGTATTTTGTAGATCCGGTCAAGGGAACTACGGTTATGTTCTAATCCAGGGTTAATGGATTGGGGTTTATGCATGCTTCGGCATGTATATATATGTGTTGTAACACTAAAAGGAATATAATGAAAAATCAAGCTGGTCGTCCCAATTTGGGATCCAGGGGAAAATCTCTGTGTTTATCTGTTTTATGTTTTATGCTCTCGCTATTGTTTATTTTCTGTTATAAGATTCGTGTGTAGATAATTTAGGTTCAGGGTTAAAACCTACGTTTGGTATCAGAGTTGTTTCGGCTTCAAGGGGATGCCTTTGCTGCTGAGGGTTTTTTGTTCGGGCCTGAGGTAGACCTTGTTCAGTGGGAGATCTGCGGGATCGACTCTTGCAGTGAAAGAAGATGGCGAGCGGCGGAAAGATAGAGATCGAGAAATTTCATGGTCAGAGTTTTGAGTTGTGGAAGCTCAAGATGGAGGATCTGCTGGTGGATAAAGATCAGTGGATCACGGTAGATCCAGGTACTAAACCAACGGCAATGTCAGATGAAGACTGGAAGAAACTGGATCGGAAGGCTAAGAGCACAATACGGTTGTGTGTATCAGATTCGGTATTGTTGAATGTATCTGGGGAAGCTACGGTAAAGAATTTGTGGGAAAAACTTGGGACTTTGTACCAATCTAAGTCTATGGTGAATAAGTTGTTCCTGCCGAAAAAGCTGTATAACTTGAGGATGAAGGATGGAGACTCGGTGACAGAGCATCTGAACGCCTTCAATACTGTGGTAAGTCAGCTGTCGTCTGTTGATATTAAAATCTCAGATGAAGATAAGTGCATCAGTTTGTTGTGCTCTCTACCAGACTCGTGGGACAGTCTGGTTATTGCAATAGGTAGCAATACAACTACCTTGAATTTGATGACATTGTCTCAGCCTTGCTGTCGGAGGAAATGAGACGGAGAAATATGGAGGGTCAGAATGGAGATGCCTTATCTGTACGAGGAAGGTCCCAGAACAGAAACAAGAATAAGGTTTCGAGTGGGAGATCTAAATCTAGAGGGAGATCTAAATCTCCTAGGAAGTTTGTAAAGGTGTGCTGGAAATGCGGAAAGGAAGGAAACTACAAAAAGGAATGCAGATCTAAAGCTCCTGAGAAAGGAAAGGGATCTGATGAAGCTCCTTCTGCAGAGGCAAAAACCACCTCAGATGAAGGTGGGGATGTGTATTTGGCTTCTTCTTCAAATACACATGTAGATCATGAGTCATGGTTGATTGACTCATGTGCATCCTTTCACTTCACTCCCCATAGGGAGTGGTTCTGCGAGTATGAGAAATATGATGGTGGTGATGTCTTCCTAGGGGATGATAGGAAGGCCAGAATCATCGGACGTGGAAAGGTCAAGCTGAAGCTGCAAGGTGGAAGGATTAGAACACTTCCCGGTGTTCTGCATATTCCTGCATTGGCCAGAAATCTGATTTCTGTAAGCAAGATGGATGATGCAGGTGTAAAAACAGTGTTCGAGAAAGATGCCTGCAAGATGGTTCGGGGAGCACTGGTACTAATGCGAGGAGTTCGGACTGGAACTCTGGACAAGCTACAAGGTAGCATTGTTATTGATGGGTGTAACAGTTATGTGGTTCCTGAAAATGGAGCGGAAAGCTTAGCTGTCTCTGGAGAAAAGACCATGCTATGGCATCAAAGGCTTGGACATATTGGAGAGAAGGGCCTTCGGATACTACATAGAAACGGTATGGTAGAAGGTATGTCTAATTTCTCTCTGGATTTTGATTTCTGTGAACATTGTGTATATGGGAAGCAGAATCGGGTGAGTTTTCCTTCTGGTGCTAAGAGGGCGAACAAGATATTAGAACTTGTGCACAATGATGTGTTTGGACCTGTGTCAGTTCCATCACTGGGAAAGCCTGTGTACTATGTTTCATTTATAGATGACTTCTCAAAGAATACATGGATATATTTCTCGAGGAAGAAATCTGAAGCTTTTGACAGATTTAAAGAATTTAAGGCTCTGGTGGAAAACCAGACAGAGAAGAAGATAAAGGCGCTGAGGACAGATAATGGTGGGGAGTTCTGCAAGAAGGAATTTGAAGAGTTCTGTAAGAAGTGTGGTATAGCACTGCAGAAGACTACTCCATACACACCTCAGCAAAACGGAGTTGCAGAAAGAATGAACAGAACACTGATGGAAAAGGCAAGAAGCATGCTCAGTGGTACCGGGTTAGGACAAGAATTCTGGGCAGAGGCAGTGGAGACTGCATGTTACTTAGTTAATAGATCACCTTCATCAGCGTTGGAGGATAAGACTCCACATGAGGTATGGACCGGTAAGAAACCCTCTCTTTCACATCTAAGGGTATTTGGATGTGATGCATATGTACATGTTCCAAAGGAGAAAAGGACCAAGTTGGATAATAAATCTGAAAGGTGCATCTTTATTGGGTATAAGGATGATTTAAAGGGTTACAAGCTTTGGAACCCAGAAACAAGGAAGGTTGTGTACAGTCGAGATGTGGTGGTTAGAGAGGTGAAAGATGTTGTTACACATGAAGTCCTACCAAAGGAACCTGAGAAGATAGAGTTTGAGCTAAAGGAGGATGAATCAGACTCTACAACAGAAGAAGACTCAAAAGAGGAAGAGCCACAAACCCCAGCTTTGAGAAGATTAGTTCGGGAAAGAAGGCAACCAGAAAGCTATAGTCCATCTGCTTTTTGTTTAGGTTTTTCCTTAACTATAACTGATGATGATCCCAGAACTATCAGGGAGGCAGTAGATTTAGAGGATGGAAAACTATGGAAGGAGGCCATGGTTGATGAAATGGCATCCTTGCATAAAAATGAGGCATGGGATCTGGTGGAGTTGCCGGCTGGAAGGAAGCCCATAGGGAGAAAATGGGTGTTTAAGAAGAAGATGAATGTAGAAGGCAAGGTGGAGAAATACAAAGCTCGGTTGGTAGCAAAAGGTTATTCCCAAGTGCCAGGAATTGATTTTGGTGATATTTTCTCTCCTGTTGCCAAAGTTACTTCTATTATATTACTTTTATCTGTTGCTGCTGCATTTGATTTTGAGATAGAACAGATGGATGTGAAGACATCATTTCTTCACGGGGATCTAGAAGAGGAGATCTACATGAAGCAACCTGAAGGCTTTATGGTGAAGGGTAAGAAAGACTTGGTATGCAAGTTGAAGAAGTCGCTGTATGGGTTAAAACAGTCACCAAGGATGTGGTATCAGAAATTTGATACCTATATACGGGGACTTGGTTTCACTAGAAGCAAGGAGGATCACTGTGTTTATTTTAAATTAATTGGTGACCGTGTTATTTATTTGGTCTTGTATGTGGATGATATGTTGTTGATTGGAAATGACAAAGAAATTATCCAAGATTTGAAGACCCAACTGTTCTCCAAATTCGACATGAAGGATCTTGGTGCTGCAAACTATATTTTGGGCATGGAAATTAAGAGAGATCGGGAAAAGAGGAAGCTCTGGTTAAACCAAAGGAAGTATGTCGAGACTATATTGCAGAGGTTCAATATGCAGGATAGTAAATCGGTGAGTGTTCCTATTCCTGTAGGTGCAAAGCTGTCTGCTGAACAGTGTCCCAAGACACAAGAAGAAGAGGAGGATATGTCTCGTGTTCCATATGCAAGTGCAGTGGGTAGCCTGATGTATGCAATGGTATGTACTAGACCAGACATTGCACATGCAGTGGGAGTATTGAGCAGTTTTATGTCAAACCCAGGGAAGGAGCATTGGACAACAGTGAAGCGGGTTTTCAGATATTTACGTGGCACTAGTGATTATGGCTTGTGCTACCAGGGAAGACCAGGATTGGAAAGATTGTTGGACATTCGTGGTTTTGTTGATGCAGACTGGGCTGGAGATCTGGACCAAAGAATATCTACAAGTGGGTATGTGTTTAGCCTATTTGGAGGTGCAGTCAGTTGGATGAGTAAAAGACAGTCTGTAGTGGCGCTTTCAACTACAGAGGCAGAATACATAGCAGCCACTCATGCAAGCAAAGAAGCAGTTTGGTTGCAGAGATTGTGTTCAAGTATGGGGTTGGTACAACAAGCTATAAGGATAGACTGTGATAGCCAAAGTGCAATTTTCTTGGCTAAGAACCCTGTTTATCATTCAAAGACAAAACACATTGATGTTCAATATCATTTTTTTAGAGATATGGTTGAAGCTAAAAGGGTGTTGTTAGTAAAGGTGGACACTTTGAAGAATGTTGCAGATGCATTGAAAGAGTCTGTGAGCACTCAGAAGATCTCTTGCTGTAGAGAAACAATGGGTGTTGAAGAATTTGCCCAATGACTAAGCTCTCATGTGGCCCCCTGTGGAAAGAAAACAAGAAGTGGGAGAATGTTGGGTATGTGTTATATTCTTTCCATGACTATCCCCACGCGCCGTACGTTGCGCCAAAGCACAGGGGGCTGCAACGTCTCGGGCGGAATTTTTGGTATGCGTCCCAATTTCATATGCTATCTCGCCCATGGTTTTGTGCATGGGTTTGCACATGGTTTTGGGGCATGATGGTTTTCGGCCCTCGGTATTTTGTAGATCCGGTCAAGGGAACTATGGTTATGTTCTAATCCAGGGTTAATGGATTGGGGTTTATGTATGCTTCGACATGTATATATATGTGTTGTAACACTAAAAGGAATATAATGAAAAATCAAGCTGGTTGTCCCAATTTGGGATCCAGGGGAAAATCTTTGTGTTTATCTGTTTTATGTTTTATGCTCTCGCTATTGTTTATTTTCTGTTATAAGATTCGTGTGTAGATAATTTCTGTTTAGGGTTAAAACCTACAATATGGCTGTGAAAGTTAGGCCTTGGCGATCAATGTTGTCGATGTCGATTGTTGCCTTATCTAGTGTCATGCCTTGCAATTTATGGATTGCTAAGCCCCATGCCATGCAGAGCAACACTTGTGCTCACGAACCCCTTGTTATGGCAGGGATTGGCACAAATTTAGGATTTGAAGGATCCCATGGTTGACCTTTGTAGTGAAGAAATTCAACTACAACAAATGAGGGTAGTTCGGGGGGATTATAGCCTGCTGCATATACGATTTCACGGACGGTGCCGAGTGAACCATTAACAAGACTAGCCTCAACCCACAAATTGTTGGTGAGAATAACATGTTGTTCAATGCATAGGAGTATTTTCGCAGCTAGTTGATCATCTTATGGTTTTTTGGCTTGGAGTTGCCTCCTTTCAACAACATAGCAACGTGCAACTGGCTGGTTTAGTGTTTTTAACATGGATTTACTGTGCAAGGCAACAACCTCATTTGTTGCATAAATATGCATTGAATTGGAGAATGACTGAACTTCGGCTTCAGAAAGATTTGTTTTTGAACGTATCATAAGAAGCTTCCAATCAACAATAGTGGGTGTTGCATTGCGAAGGTTGGAGAGGAGTTCGCAAAAGGAAATCTGTGCAGGGCTTGTTCCTTGTTGCCGAAACACTATTGAAAGCATAACCACAGTATTGAAGCTTTGCCATAGTGTAGTGCCACAAGAAGTGCCTACATACATTGGTGTGTCTTTGACAGGTGGCAGTTGGCCAAGTTCGCCCACAAGGATTATAGAACATCCACCAAATGGGTTGTTTCTATTTGATGGGAATGCCTCGCGCAAGTGATCATCGATTTGAGAAAGCAATTTAGGACCAATGAAGCTCATTTCGTCAATTAGAATGTATTTGACATCCCGAAGTTGTTCTTGAAGGTTCAGGAAGGGTTGACCCTCTAAAGGTTCCATAGAGGATATAGGGATGCGAAGAGCAGAGTGGATCATCACAGCATTAATGTGAAATGATGCAACACCGGTTGGAGCAAGAAAGAGGGGGTATTTTCTAGTGGTGGAGTTGTCAAGGAATGCATTTTATAGGCACTCAATTAGGAATGACTTGCCAGTACTAGCAGTGCCTTGGATTATCATTGTTAAAATTGTTGTGGTGGTGTTGTTGCGGAAGTGTGAGAAAATGATATTGAATGCAATGGTTTGGCTTGGGACAATGAGGAAGGGGAATGTGAGCATGGAGTTGGGAGTTGGTGGAACCTTATGGAGGAGCAATTGAAGTTGATGAAGCAGATGGATGTTTCTTACAAGTGTGAAGGGATTATATAGTGGCCCTAATTATGGTTTGCGTCAAAGTCACGATGGCCAAGCATTTCAAGCTCATCGAGGAGGAGGTTGTTACCTGGGTGGAGTTGAGAGAGAAATTCCCATTCATCCATGTCAATCATGGGGGCATGGGGAGGGTCATCAGGCGATGACCAGATAGAGTCAAAAAGGTCAGGGGTGGTCAGCGTGCAGTGAACATGCCAAGGCTGATATGTGTGTCTAGTTTGTTCCCAATGTTCAACAATGGCCACGTCAGATATGCCAATATTGTTAGGGAGGCTACAGAAAGGGCAGTACAGAAGGATTTCGCTCCAGCAGAAGTCTACATAGGATGGTGATTCTTTCAATGGAATGGAGGTGTAACGAGGAAGAATGTGCACAACCATGGGAGGGAAGATTTCTTTCCACGGTGATGTTTTCTGACGGGAGGAGAAGGACCAAGAGCGTGCAACTTCAATAAGATGCAATACTGCAAGTGCAGGTGGTCTTTGCATCTAGGAGGTGATGAAAGGTGTTGATGGAAGATGACCATCTAGTTCCTGTGAAACACGTCTGAATACTTGCTTTTTTACATTGAGGGTGACAAAAGAACAACGACACTTTGTTAGTGGGAGTTTTTATAGCATGTGGCATGTTTCTTGTGCACCAATGTCTCGAACAACGACCATTTCGGTTAGGACTTTGCGGACGACAGTTACAGTAGGAGCATCGGGGGGGAGAATTGTGAGAGACGGGAGAGCATTTGGTAGTAGCTTTCAGACTTTGCCTCTGCTTTTTCCGCATACTTTGAAATGAAGTTCAACACAGCATGGCATGAGAGAACTGGTTGAAAGTCAATGTTGGCCCTCCATATTGCAAGCATATGAGCATTTTTCACATTGATTTTGTCATCATTTCTAGCAGGGGAGTACATTTTTCGGCCAGTACCATTAATGTGAAGAGATGAGGTGTCGCGAACCTCCCATGGGGTTCCATAGCGGCAAGTTGTAGCATTATTTATTTTGCGCAAACATTTAGTAGAGTGGCAAGTTGTGTGTCTTTGAACGAAATTTAGAAGTTGTTCATAGTCTTGCAACTGATTGGCCGTAAAAATTTCATATGTTCCAAGGAGGCATGGGTCTCATAGAGATGAATGATTTATTCCAAGAGCCTGTTTGTGAAGGGGGCGAGGGATCCAATTAGTGATATACGTATCAAAAAATTCTTCAGCCGCACATACATCTGTAGCATTGGTCCATTCGAGAGTGTCCATAGTAGGTGCATTTAGAAGCCACAAGAAACCATGAATATGTGCGGAGCCGCGATGTTGCCATTCATACCTTAGAAAGGAAGGGGAGAGAATTCAAGATGGATGTGTGGAAGTGAAAGTAATGAAAGAGAAGATAAGGAAGAAATATTATTCATACCTGCACCAGTAATCCTTTACAAGGAATCCTTTAAGTAGGACCTCTTCCAGGAATATTATGAATCTGCAATGGATGTATTGAGATGCACGATGTGGGTTTCCAACAATGTTTTGGATTCTCCATCGAGTGTGATCAAGTGAATTGGATAAAGGGTTGGAAGGCATCGCATTATGTAGGTAAGGCCATTTGGTATCAGCTGCAGTTAGTTTGAAGAATATAGGAAGGGTACCTTGTTGAATGATCATGTCGGTGAGCTCCCCTCTAGCCCTGGTCCAGAATGAACATCTCCCACGTAAGGATGAGCCGAAACGCATAATCTGGTCTGGAATGGTGGAAGGTGGGGTTTGTTGAGGCTGGTGGCGTAGGTTAGCGATTGTTGTTGGAAGGGTATTTGAAAGGTCCCTTTTAATGAAGACATAGGCAGTTTCTTGGCTATGATGGCGCATGATAAGGTTGTACAAGTAATATCGAAAGCGAGGATGTTGTGCAAAACAATTGTCATTGTAGCACATTAGATGCAAAGTGTATTCACGCATATCCAATTTTGCAATTCTTGGTTGGTTAATCATGGCTGATCTTGTGGGGAAGAGGGTGGGGAAGGCCATGGAGAAGAGGCCCTCTGTGTTGTATTCATTGATTGGGGAGAGGCCAATGATGGGCCATTGAAGTGAATGGGTGGGTGTGGAATTGGAGGAATCTATGTAGGCAAGTAATTCATCAATTTCTGAATGAGATTTTGGTAGAGTTGAAAAAAAGGAGGATGGGTGGAGGTCAAACGGGCATGGGTGGGGAAGGTCATAACTAGGATTTTCTGGAATGGCTTCATGGAGTGGGATGGAAGTTGTGTTGATATGGCGTATCATGTTGGAAATGTTGGTAGGTGCAACAGGCAGAGCAGAGAGGGAAAGTTGGTTAATATGGACATTTTTGTAGTATGAGTCATTTGTAGTTTGAATTGCAAAGTTGCATGAACACGTGATCCACTAACAAAAAATTCATAGGATTCTTCGTCATAACTAGTTTTGTTTACAACAAGGATGTCTAGTTTTGATAGCATACAAGGAAGAGAGGTGACAATATTAGTGATATCTTGAGGAAATCTAATAGTATGGCCGGAATATTTCATTTGGCCACCACGTGCATGGGTGACTTGAAGAACGGGATTGAGTCAAGCAACAAGCATCTCTTCAACTTCAGTCAGGAAGGAGAGGACATGCAGTTGGATACCTGGGTCCATGTTGTTTGCGGAGGAGAAACAATGGGTTGTTCGTTCGCCAGCACAACGAGTACAAGAAATGATTCCATTATTTGTTTTTGTTTTCATGGATAGGTAAGCTTCATGACAATTTGAGCAAACTTGGATGGGACAAAATGCATCGATCCTTGCACGAAAGCGACGATGTGCATGTTGGAGAAGGATGGGGAGAAATTGTTGGGGAGGTGTAAAGGGAGGAGCATGGGGAGACATATGTACATGGTAGGCAAGATCTGAAGGAGTTGAAGGGTTTGGAAAGGGTCGGTCAACGAGTGGAGATGGAAGGGGAACTTGGAAAGTTTGGGTGGGATGTAGGGGAAGGAGGCTATTTTGTGAAGGAATGGGAGTTTGGGTTGCATTGGATTGAGAGTGAAGGTTGGATCGACGATTCGTAAAGAGGAGGCAATGACGTGCATTAATTCTTTCTTTGTTAAGTGCGTAGTGGCGTCGTCGTTGTTCCCTTTCCACACTGTTCTCTGGTGCGGTTGGCATAGCTATTGCAAATAAGAAAAGGTATGTCAAATGCATGAAGTATAATGTGAGTGATTTTTGAAGCAGAAATGTATTGAGTACGGGCTGCGTAGAAAAGTGTGTTGGATATTTGAAATGGAAAAACATTTGTTTTGAAAGCAACAACATGTTTCATGTATTAGCTAGAGTAAAGCGAAGCCATATTTTGTATTTTACAAAAAGAGAAGAAGTGATTTCTGTATTATTCTCCATACTAAGCATAGCATACTGATATGTGCATTTAGAAAATGTGTGTGTTGCAAAGAAGATGAAACAATGAAGGAGGAAAGGCAAAACCATATGAGTAAATTTTCATATATTAAGAAGATCCATTACAACATAGTGAAATGACATATATACAAAACGTAATGAAGAAATTGAAATGACATATAGAAAAAACATAATGAAGAAACAAGTGGGTGCTGAAGCGGCTAAGAGAACTACTAGAAAGTCAAAGGGGATGAAAATATATAGTGACGATTACAAAAGATGTATGCAAAATCGACGATGAATGGCAAGCAAGGTTTAAGAAGACTGCAAGGGGGATGATGGGAAGCAATTGAGAATGTGTGGGGGAGGGTGGGCATTTTAGCAGAAAGGTGTTAGGCAGAAATTATGTATGGAACGAGAGGAGGGGGAGAAACAGGTGAGAGCCAGAAATGCACGACTAAAGATGGTGGCAGACTAGGTTGGGGGGGGCAAGAGCTGATTGCAAGACTTGTAGGAGGAGAGTTGATGCATCAGCATAAGTGAGTTCTTCTGCATGCATAAGATTTGGGCATAGTCATTCAACACTGTTGAAGTTGTCCCTCTTTAAAGATAGTGTGAAGAGGAATTGTCGTCCTTTGATTTTGCTATATATGTCCAAGACACTTACAGGATCGATTGAGAGGAGGCAAAGGTCCTTTGCAGAGATGCCAAGAAGAGCATTTGCAGCTTTGTCGAAAGTGAGCACGTTTTCGAGGTGGCGAGTGTGGTCGTGCAACTGGAGTCAGAGGATGTAGCGGTAGTCGCACTCGTTGAAGGAGCCTTCACATTTCGAAAAGTGGTAGGTTTTGTCATCTTGTCGTAAAGCCTTTCTCATGCATTGCATCCCATCAATGGTAAGGGGACATGTGAGGAAGTAGAAATCATCCATGTCAATTGAGGTAGCAGTAGCATGGACTGAAATCTATAGGATTTTTTCGTCGGGCGACATTGAGAGAATGTCGGAAATTGTTTTTGAACTCAACGGCCTCTTGCTCGTGCTTGTGTATTTTTGGCTAAGCGAGGGCAAGGAAAATTTATTTCCTTCTTCATCAAACCATTGTTTCAGTTGTAGTGTTTCAGCAATCTCTGGATTTATAAGTAGGGAAGTGGTAGGGATTGTGCCGATAGTTTGGCCATTGAACTCGACAATCCTTCCCCCCTTAATTGTGAGTACGGAAATTTCACGATCCATGCGAAGTTCGAAGAGTGCTCGACCTTCAGCATGGCAGTGTTTGCCCCACAAGGTGACATTGATGCTGCTCTCGGACATATCGTGAAGATATATAGTTTTTTTTGTAGTCTCGAAGCCATCACATTTGCGAATAACAGAGGCAGGAGATAGGGAGGCGACAATACCTATGACATCAATGATTGAGTTAGGAGGTGAAAGTTTGATGGAACTTATAAGCACAAATTGATAGGTATGGGAAGGTATTGTAAGGTCATCATCGAAGATTTGTGACACTGTTGATGAAGAGAAGAGGAGGATTTTGAATGGGCATATGAGATGGTTATATGAAGGGTTGGGGACCTTTATGGTTCCATTTGCAACATTTTAAATGTGGCAAAATTTAATGAGATCATGTAGGGATTTTGCCAACTCATTGAAGGCGGAGACATGGATTTGATCGTTGTTGTGGTCGACAAGGTCAAACCCTAGCAATTTTCTAGTGCCACATGCATTGCTATATTCACGAAGGGGTGTCTTTAAAAGGACTCTGCCCTGGATGGACCAAGATTTTTGGGTAGGGGAGAGTGCTTTAAAAGGGAGAGCAGTTGTAGATGTTGGGGTGGAGTCTTGGGAGGACAACGAGTGAATGTCAAGGGAGGGTGGCGATGTAAAGGGAGAGGAAGAAGAGGAGGATGAGGTGGCTTGGAGTATCTATTCAGCGGAGGGAATAATAGGGGATGGGTCACCAACCTATGGTGCAACACGTTGGAGTATTTGGAGATCAAGGAGACAAAGCGACCTACAAGAACGAGCAATTTATTAGCAAAGAGGGGAAGTAAAATGTTAGGAATGAGAATAGAAGTAAGAAAGGGACATAAGAGGAGAATCATTAAAGGGGAGGAAGGGGCAGGTGGCTTGTACGCAACGTACATGGAATGTTGCACATACATGCACGAGCTTCTATTGAGGAGAACTATTGAGCCTATTTGCAAGTCCTCGTTTTGCGCAAGCCCTGTATGTGAAGAAGGGATTAGAACAGTGTGCTTGTGAGCACTATCAGACAGTGATACGCAATAGTGAGGTGTCGTAGTTCGAGCATAAATTATCAGTTCAAGTGCAACGACCTGGAGGGTCAGTTGCAGGTCGGTAGCACCAATGAGGAGCGACGAAAGATCATTGCGAGTTAAAGATGTCTCCATGGCGATGCCGATGGCTTGTTAAAACAAGGTGCTGCAAGTGAATAGACATATGAAGGTAAAGAAACTGAAGAATAATATGTGTACATAAAGGAAGGAAAAGTTATAGGTTGGAAATTTAAGAGAGACGAAGGAAATAAACCAGAATTTATAATCTTGAAGGTTGAACGAGTTTAATTTCGAGAAGTGAATGGTGTCTATAGTAAAAATGGAGGGGAGATGTGCTATTTCATAATGGAGGCAAACTAACAAGAGGAGGAAGAAGTGGCAGCACGGTGGTGTAGTGCAGTTTGATATGTTGCTGAAACTGGGCGAAGCAACAAAGAAAATGTGGAGGTGAAAGTAGAGAAGTGATGGGAAGGGTTGTTTTTGTTTTTAATAAATGTTGCACATATTTTTTTTTTTTTATGACAAAACACATGCATGTTGAAAGGGCGAAGAGAAGGATGTTGAGGAGTTCGGAAATGTATGGTAGAAAAGGGAAAAAATGCACTGATAAAAGTTGGTTGAATATACTTGGTGGTAGGAAAAGTGATGGGCTCATAAACAATAAAATAAAAAAATTCTTTTTTTGTTGTGTTGTATCTTGAACTAAAAAGGAATCTCTACTCTAAAAGCATTCATATTGTTAAATCTGTTTTTCAAAAACACTACTGGAAGTTGCATAACTTAAATATTGTAAATAAGTTCTTTTGAAATATTTCCACGCTAAGGAAGCCATAGGCATTAAATAGTTGAGAAGAGGATGTTGGTTTATATGTATAAAAGGAAAGAAAAAAATATTGTTAAATTAATCATATTTTTAAATGTGTTGTTCAAAAATGCTACTTCTAGATGTATAACTTTAATATTGCAAGCAAGTTTTTTTTAACTCTTCTCATTCTAAGGAAGGCATATAAATTATCTAGAGCAGCTTTGTAATTCAATGTGAAACTCCTTTACCAGAAGTTCTCTAGCTAAAGGAAAATTACATTAAAATGAAAAAAAATGCATAAGAAAAGTGATATCAATTTTCGTTATGAATATTGGAAACTCTCATGAATATTTTCTAGTGAGAAAAAGTGACTTCATTTCTCCCCAGTTAGCCAATCTGAATTTCTTATGCCATGAAGATGAGCTAATGAAAAGGTGGGAGGTCATGTCGCTATATGTAGGCAATGGAAATTCCTATATGTAGGCAAGATAAAACTATTTCAGAAATGCCATGCTATTACACAAGATAGAACTATTTCAGAAATGCCATGAATGATTTAATTACAACATGTCTCACAAAACTTCAATCCATACCATTAAAGAATTGAATTGTTCACCAAACCATTTGATCTAAAATTCTTTGAAAGCTTAATCCCCAAATCCAATCCATTTTTTAACATTTCTGATAAAAAGAAAATCAGACATTTTAAAAACAGAAATAAAGAAACAGATATCGGACAAGATTTTATCTCCAAATTCTAATAACTAATATTTTTTATTAAAATCACTTAAAAAAAACAGAGTTCTATTTCTACATAACTTTTTATTCATTTTTTTTATAAAACAAAACTTAAAAAAAACACTGAGTTCTATTTCTACATAACTGTTTATTCAATTTTTTATAAAACACAACTCTATGCATAGAAAAAAAGATTAAAATAGCATAATAATTGCAAACGCAAACTTCCATTGAAAATTAAAAATCAGACACCAATAACCAACATTTCTCATCAATATAAAAACTAACATTAAAATGACTTTAGGAAAAAGAGTCTCTATTCAAAATAAAAATTACAAAATTGGTCATGGTTGACTGAGATTCCCATTGCAAACACAAATCTCTACTCATAAGCTGTATTCACAAAGATATGTGTGTGTGTGTGTGTGTGTGTGTGTGTGTGTGTGTGTGTGTCATGTTTATCAGCTTCTGTACAGATTGAACATAGTATGGCTTTACCTACAGTCAGAGTTTTTCTATCCAGTAAAAGATATAGTAGATTGAAATGCCAAAGTAAAATCGTTTTCAATAATTTGTAGAAAAAAATATAAAAAAATAGAAGTCAACTCAATTACAGGCTTCAAGATGGATTTCACAAGCACCCAACATCACATCAACAACAATTTCCCAATTTCCTTGTTATGAGGGGATTATCCCTTCCCTATGATTTCATGCTAAAAAATACCACACCCACCCTTCAGGGAAATATCTAAAAACTGAAATTTAACTTAGTAGGAAAAAAAATCTGAAGTTAACTGAGGAAAATGGAATATCCACAAGTGACAAACCTAAAAAATAATAACAAAATATTGCTTTGGCTTAGATCTTCATCAAATGCCCCAATTGTCACTGTCTCTTCAAAGATGTCAATCACTTCTGTACATATTTCTGGCTATTTGCACAACACATAAAAACTCTAAACACAAAATAATTATCCGAAAAAAAAAATTTCACAAGGGCTAGAACCATTATATTAAATTTCATAATTGAAACCTCACATCTGCATAAATTAAGAACTGACCTTGTAAAAAGATAGTAAAGTTTAACAGAAACAAGGAAAGAAACTAATCTTAGTAAGGCTTTTCATAACAGATTGAAAGCACCATTAACCTTTATCTATGCATCATTGGAAGTAATTTAAACCAACCATAAGAAAAACAAAGCTACAGAAGTAGATAGTTACATCACAGGAAAGAGGAGGGACTAGCACACTAAATTGGAAATAGGAGTGATACAAAAAATAGGGCAAGCAAGTCTTATGATGAGAAACATGAAACCTCGTATCTGCATATATTATACATTTTAATTGACTAATAATCTACTTACATTGCATCAAATTAGCATAGAAACAAAAAAAATAGGATAAGAAACTCGTGTCTTAGCCAAACTTTTGGAGATTAAAAGATCATAACCACAATCCATACAACTTTGGTAAGATTCTAAACCAACCAAAAAAATAAAACCACACAAATTAGAAGCTACATTACGGAAACATAGAAGGGTAGCTAAATTCGAAATAAAATGTGGTGAGAAACAGGGGAGGAGGGTTTTCAAATTAGAAACATAAATCTTCCCATCTGCTTGGTATTATACTTATTAACCTTATTAGCAATAAACTTACCTCATATAATAAATTAGGAAGACACGAGACAAACCACTGTTCTCCTAAAACCAACAAAGAGAAAAACAAATCTACAGGGAAGTAATTTCATCAAGGGGATTTACAAATAGAAATACACACACACAATACACTTATCTTTAAACATTTTAATCAATTTCTGATTATGCATTTAAATGGATTAGTATTCTACCAATGGTATATCGATAGTCCTAAGAGAGGTCTGTTTATTGCATAAGTAAATACATGAAATTGGAACATAGGACTACAAGAAAATACTGGTCTCTGAGTCATGTTTATGGTAACATGTTTAAAGGCCATAACCCAATATCTATGTAATTTGGGACAAATATAAACCAACCAAAGTAAAGTTAAGTAAAAACTACAAGACGGAAACCATTTCGTAATTGGAATATTTTGCAACAGAAACACCACCTATAAAACATGACTGCTAAAATAGGTCTCGATTATGCATAGATGTAGTAGTACGAAGACAGTAACAAGAATAGGAATTGGACATGAAACAAGCCTACTTTTGGACAGGAAATTTAAAAAAGGAATTTGGAACAAAAGCAGGACAACAGGAATTTGGTTCTCAAATTAGGTAAAAGCTATCAGTCAGCAGCCTCAAATTTGAAAATTTCTACAAACGCTGCTTAATCCAGCTTTCAACCCAGCTGAATTAAGTAAGTCCCCACACATTTTTCTCAGCGGTTTTTCTTCATTTTTTCCGGATCATATTCTATTTCATTATTTTTCGGCTGGGTAATGGACACACCAATACAATAATTTTCAAAGTAGATAGGGATAAAGATGCAATGATTCGTAATGTGGTACATGTTTTAGGGCAGATTATAGGTTCTATCAAAACACAAGTAAATACAATATAATACGAGATGACAAATACCCACTATGATAGTTTTTTTGACTTAGGGCTTTGATGTTGTTACAGTTCATTGTCTAACCCTAAATATCAACCTTTTGTGAACAAACGGATCATACTATCGATGATTGCTTTTTGTAAGGGGAAATGCTTGTTTATGATGCGTGGGGAGCTGGGAACTCCAACTTCGTATTATGGAGGTATAGCCCACGTTAACGTGGGGACTGTCAAATTTGACCAATTGATACACACAATCAGCTCTTTATGCCGAAGCATGGTGTGAACCCCAGTCATGATTGTGGGGATTTTATTTTCTCTTTTTTATTTTGGGTAAATCATACATATGGAGTGCTTTGAGACATATGCTTTGCTGTTTTCCTTCAGTTTAAATGCTAGGTTCGAGTCTCGAGGGGTAGCTATATCAACATAATTGCCTAAGTCATGCTCCTGGCCTCATCCTCTTGAAACTAATGCCTAATGGTAATGGGCATACGTCTCTCTCTCTATATATATACTTCGAAGTTATTCAAAGATGCTTTGCTGTCTTCTTCCTGTTTAAGTGTTATGTTTGACTCTGGAGGAGTGTCTATTCAGCAGATCTGCCTAGGACATTCTCCCAGCCTCATCCCTTTTGAAACTCATACTTAACGGGTGGGGCAGACCATAATGATAATGGAACCTGGTGGACAGTTAACACTATCTCGATATTTTGTTGCCTTTTTTCTATCTGTTAGGTCTGTTATGCTTTTCAACATTGTTACGTCGATAGGCATAACCCCCTATCGGAAGGAGCATGTTTTGTGATTAGGCTAATTAATTTTTTCGATCTGATGGTCTAGATTGAAATATGCCGGTATATTCTGGTCGTCGCCACTCAATCAATGGATCAAATCTACCCCACTAACTTCCTTGCATATCTAAATCACATGTTTAAACCGTACTTAAATTAATTTTTTACAAATCTTGATTAAAAATTTATTGTGCCATTTATTAATTGCCACCTATCAAGATTAACATTTCGAATGAAACTGAAAGATTAAGGCTTGTCCAAGTGTGTGAAACTGTTATGCCAGGTGTCTGAAAGCCCCGCGGATTGGGGTAACGGTGGAGTGGAACGCGTCGTCTCGGCTTTTGCATGCATCGCCTTGTCTAGCTTCCATATACCGAACCAACCGGACGGGGGTTCCAAATCGATCAAGTATGGGAAGCTTCAGCGACTCGGTGTCCGAGGAATACAGTCTTCTGTCCACATGGTTTAAAATAATGCTATTCATTTTTATAAAATAAAACCTTTTGCTATTATTTCATAGAGGTCGAAGGAAAACTTGCTATGACAAAGATCTGATCAGAGATTGAAGATTGAAGACTCAATTCGCGGGCCGTTTAAACTCCACAGGTAAGAGAAGGTCCATGACTAATCTGAGCCGATCGGGTTTTGCTTGTTATAGTTTCGATCTAGCTGAGATTTTCAATGTTTATTAGGAACGGAAAAAAAAATAATGCGGAATACAGGACCGACCATATTTTAGAATTTCTGTTAGACTGAACTATGTTATTTTGCTTGTTATAGTTTCGATCTAGTTATTTCGCCTGTTATAGAGTGATTGTTAGTGACTGGAAAAAGAAACATTGTGGAAGGCAGTATGTTGTGGATATTAATATCTTTTATGTTATTAACTAAAGGGGACCGATGGTATTTTAGAATTTTTAATAGTCTGAACTAAGTTCAAGTATTTGTAGATTGATCTTATTTTTTTAATTGGTGGTTTACTAATCTATCTGTCTACACATAAACTCTGTTATATTTATGGTCTAAAAATCTCTATAGACCCTCTAGAAAAATCTCTATAGACCCTCTCGAAAAGGATCTATGGTCAGCCATACAGAAGGAGATCTTACTGTTTATCCCTGTTATTATTTATTATCCCTATTACGCCTTCAAGGCTTTTCTTTGGGAAAAAGTGCTCCCACTCTTTACGGTTGAGCACCATTCGATCATTGTTAGAGGATTGAAATATGTTTAGCCATTTGATCCCATCACGGATCCTTTATTTTTAGCCATTTGATCCCATCCCATTGAAATATTTTTAGCCATTTGAGCACCTTCAATGCGAGTTGAGTACTTTATTTCAAATGCCTGCCTTCCTTCCACCGCACCGCACTGAAACCCCGAGTGTGGTAGCTTCCTGCTCTCAGTGGAAGAGATTTTGGAGTTTTATGGTTTTCAATTCGAGTTATGTGGTTTTGTTTTTGGTTATGATCAAAGCCATGGCGCTATCGAGAATTGGGCTGGCGGTTCTGGTAGTGATGCGCCACAACCAAGCCCTCAACTTTGTAGAGAAATGCTTCTGATCTGTGTCTATAATGTCAAAGCAAGACACGAAACACTGGAGCGGCGGGAAACTCAGAAGGGTTTGTTGTATTTGGGAATGGGGTCTCTTACGGTCCAGGCTTATCAGTGAAACTCAGAAGGGTTTGTTGTATTTGGGAATGGGGTCTCTTATGGTCCAGGCTTATCAGTGAAAGCGTCTCTCCACAACTTAGTATGCCAACGAAGCCGCCCTCCTACTCCTTGGAGATGGAAGCCTTAACCTGCGGATGCATTTTTCTTTTGTTCAGATCCTGCTGGTGATGTTTTAGGAGCAGCGCACTCAATTTATTATACCGATGCACTTGGAAGCCTAAAACATAGTTATAAGCGATGTAATGAAAGATTCAATCCAAGAAGAGAAGACAACCATACTACTATTCGAGTAGATTACATGAGTTGCAGTAACTGAATTACCGTAAATAAAACTCCAAATTTGTCACTGCATCTCTGTACCATATATCTATGCACTATTCATGCATCTAGTGCCTTGCAATCAATGTAGACAACACGCCTAACCACTCAAAAAAAATGCAAAGAACAATGAAAACAGAAGCCATAAACTCAAACATGATGTAATGAAAGAGAGAAGTCAACCATAATACTAATCCACGAGACTAAATTTGCTGAATCAGAAGCTCTTGACGCACGTCTTGATGGGTAAAAACTACATTACCCTTCATACACCTAAGTGAATTAAAATTTGAAGTAAATACAATTTAACTTTATTAGATAAATGTGATAATAATATATTAGAATTAATGGTGATAATTCTTTTCGATTTTTTTTTCAATGTTAGTTAATCAAGATAGACTTTGTTCAATTTTTTTAACATGGTCAATTATGATCGGTGAATTTACTACACATATTTGTGATTATTTAACATAATCATATTTATTAATATAATTGATAAGTAAATACTTGCTTATAAAATTAAATTTTTTATATCATATGTTTTAAATATTAATTTAGAAAAATAAAATATTAAAAAGGTTTAAAAATATAAATTTCGTAGTATAAGTAATACCATTTTTATTATCCTTTTATTAAAAGTGTATGACACATCTTTCCTAAAGTAAAAATAGAATGTTCATTAAATTAATAAATAATGTCAACTATAATGAGAACAAAAAAAAATACATATGTTTGGTTAATTTTAATTAAAAACATTATTGGACCAATAGATGCATTAGAAAACCCTATATGATAGAGATATCTAATTCCTTTTGTTCTCAATTTTAGTTGGAATGTTAAATAAAATAATCTCTAACTAAAAACTAATGTGAGCTATAATTAAACAACTATACATATTTGGTCAAAATTAATTAAAAACATTATAAAACACAATAACAAAATATAGATTGGAACAAAACACAATAACCCGAACATACCACATGATTGGAACAAAACAAATGTATTTAAAAAATATATAAATTGGAATAAAACACAATAACCCGAACATACCACATGATTTGAAAACCATAAAATATAGTTTTACATTTAAGAATCATTAAAATAAATTATAAATATAAATTTAATAAATAAATTTTTATATTATATTTTATTTAGGAAATATTTATTTTATTATTAATTTTTTTATATAGTAATTTTGGAGTGTTTTTTTTTTTAACATATAAAATTTAAACAAATTCTATTTTTTTAATTTCAAGATAAATTTTAATAAACACTAATCATTATTATTAATTATCATTATTAATTTTTTTATAATCAAAATAAAAAAAAATGAAATTAATAATATAAATAAAACTTGAAGTTTACTTAAAAAAATTAAATTTTTTATATCATATGTTTTAAATATTAATTTAGGAAAATAAAATATTAAAAAGGTTTAAAAATATAAATTTGGTAGTATAAGTAATACAATTTTTATTATCTAAAAGTATATGATGTATATTATTTTTTATGTTTAATGAAGCTGGTTAATATCTTTCCTGTACAAAAATAAAATGTTCATTAAATTAAGAAATAATGTCAACCATAATGAGAACAAAACAAATTACATATGTTTGGTTAATTTTAATTAAAAACATTATTGGACCAATAGATGCATTATAAAACCTTATATGATAGAGATATCTAATTCCTTTTGTTCTCAATTTTAGTTGGCATGTTAAATAAAATAATCTCTAACTAAAAACTAATGTGAGCTATAATTAAACAACTATACATATTTGGTCAAAATTAATTAAAAACATTATAAACACAATAACAAAATATAGATTGGAACAAAACACAATAACCCCAACATACCACATGATTGGAACAAAACACATGTATTTAAAAAAATATAGATTGGAGCAAAACACAATAACCCGAACATACCACATGATTTGAAAACCATAAAATATAGTTTTACATTTAAGAATCATTCAAATAAATTATAAATATAAATTTAATAAATAAATTTTTATATTATGTTTTATTTAGGAAATATTAATTTTATTATTAATTTTTTTATATAGTAATTTTGGAGTGTTTTTTTTTTTAACATATAAAATTTGAACAAATTCTATTTTTTTTTTTAATTTCAAGATAAATTTTAATAAACACTAATCATTATTATTAATTATCATTATTAATTTTTTTATAATCAAAATAAAAGAAAATGAAATTAATAATAAAAATAAAACTTGAAGTTTACTTAAAATAATTAAATTTTTTATATCATATGTTTTAAATATTAATTTAGGAAAATAAAATATTAAAAAGGTTTAAAAAAATAAATTTGGTAGTATAAGTAATACAATTTTTATTATCTAAAAGTGTATGAGATGTATAATTCTTTTTATGCTTACTCTAGCTTTGACACATCTTTCCTAAAGTAAAAATAAAATGTTCATTAAATTAAGAAATAATGTCAACCATAATGAGAACAAAAAAAATTACATATGTTTGGTTAATTTTAATTAAAAACATTATTGGACCAATAGATGCATTATAAAACCCTATATGATAGAGATATCTAATTCCTTTTGTTTTCAATCTTAGTTGGCATGTCAAATAAAATAATATCTAACTAAAAACTAATGTGAGCTATAATTAAACAGCTATACATATTTGGTCAAAATTATTTAAAAACATTATAAAACATGAATAATCCATTATTATTGTGCTTATTCACTTTGTTCTTGAAATTACAACTCACTATGAAGGACTCATGGTTAAGATATTTCATTCTCACCCTCAACCATCAATAACATATTTTGATGGAAGAAGAGAAAAAAAACTTATATTTCTCATTTTTAATATATATATATATTATTCTAAAATGTTTCATTCCCTAAACAAAACAAATAATTTAAATCAATTCCCTTGGGTTCACCAATTCCTTTGGTTTACAATATTAAACCCTTGGGTTTATTAGTTCTTTTGGTTTATAATATGAATAATCGATCAATGTCATCCATGATCAAATGTCACATTCTGACAAATATTGTCTCAATATGAAAATCACCCATGGCCAACCATGGTCATATTTGGTCCAACGTCGCATTATGACAACAATTGTCTCAATGTTTAAATCAATTCCCTTGGGTTCACCAATTCATTTGGTTTTTAATTCGTTGGGTAATGGATTTCCCTTGGGTTCACCAATTCCTTTGGTTTATAATATTAAACCCTTGGGTTTATTAGTTCCTTTGGTTTATAATATGAATAATCGACCAATGTCATCCATGATCACATGTCACATTCTGACAAATATTGTCTCAATATGAAAATCACCCATGGCCAACCATGGTCATAGTTGGTCAAACGTCACATTGTGACAACAATTTTCTTAATGTTTAAATCAATTCCCTTGGGTTCACCAATTCCTTTGGTTTATAATATTAAACCCTTGGGTTTATTAGTTCTTTTGGTTTATAATATGAATAATCAATCAATGTCATCCATGATCAAATGTCACATTCTGACAAATATTGTCTCAATATGAAAATCACCCATGGCCAACCATGGTCATAGTTAGTCGAGCATTGCATTGTGACAACAATTGTCTCAATGTTTAAATCAATTCCCTTGGGTTCACCAATTCCTTTGGTTTATAATTTTTCGGGTAATGGTTTTCCCTTGGGTTCACCAATTCCTTTGTTTTATAATTTGTTGGGTAATGGTTTTCCCTTAGGTTCACCAATTCTTTTGGTTTATAATATTAAACCCTTGGGTTTATTAGTTCTTTTGATTTATAATATGAATAATGACAACAATTGTCTCAATGTTTAAATGAATTTCCTTGGGTTCACCAATTCCTTTGGTTTATAATTTGTTCGGTAATGGTTTTCCCTTGGGTTCACCAATTCCTTTGGTTTATAATATTAAACCCTTGGGTTTATTAGTTCTTTTGGTTTATAATATAAATAATCGATCAATGTCATCCATGACCAAATTTCACATTCTGACAAACATTGTCTCAATATGAAAATCACCCATGGCCAACCATGGTCATAGTTGGTCAAACGTCGCATTGTGACAACAATTGTCTCAATATTTAAATCAATTCCCTTGGGTTCACCAATTCCTTTGGTTTATAATTTGTTGGGTAATGGTTTTCCCTTGGGTTCACCAACTCCTTTGGTTTATAATATTAAACTCTTGTGTTTATTAGTTCTTTTGGTTTATAATATAAATAATCGATCAATGTCATCCATGTTTAAATCAATTCCCTTGGGTTCACCAATTCCTTTGGTTTATAATTTGTTGGGTAATGGTTTTCCCTTGGGTTCACCAATTCTTTTGGTTTATAATATTAAACCCTTGGGCTTATTAGTTCTTTTGGTTTATAATATGAATAATGACAACAATTGTCTCAATGTTTAAATGAATTCCCTTAGGTTCACCAATTCCTTTGGTTTATAATATTAAACCCTTGGGTTTATTAGTTCTTTTGGTTTATAATATAAATAATCGATCAATGTCATCCATGATCAAATTTCACATTCTGAAAAACATTGTCTCAATGTGAAAATCACCCATGGCCAACCATGGTCATAGTTGGTCGAACGTCGCGTTCTGACAACAATTGTCTCAATGTTTAAATCAATTCCCTTGGGTTCACCAATTCCTTTGGTTTATAATTTGTTGGGTAATGGTTTTCCCTTGGGTTCAACAACTCCTTTGGTTTATAATATTAAACCCTTGTGTTTATTAGTTCTTTTGGTTTATAATATAAATACTCAATCAATGTCATCCATGTTTAAATCAATTCCCTTGGGTTCACCAATTCCTTTGGTTTATAATTTGTTGGGTAATGGTTTTCCCTTGGGTTCACCAATTCTTTTGGTTTATAATATTAAACCCTTGGGTTTATTAGTTCTTTTGTTTTATAATATGAATAATGACAACAATTGTTTCAATGTTTAAATGAATTCCCTTGGGTTCACCAATTCCTTTGGTTTATAATATTAAACCCTTGGGTTTATTAGTTCTTTTGGTTTATAATATAAATAATCGATCAATGTCATCCATGATCAAATGTCACATTCTGACAGACATGGTCTCAATATGAAAATCACCCATGGCCAGCCATGGTCATAGTTGGTCGAACGTCGCATTTTGACAACAATTGTCTCAATGTTTAAATCAATTCCCTTGGGTTCACCAATTCCTTTGGTTTATAATATTAAACCCTTGGGTTTATTACTTCTTTTGGTTTATAATATAAATAATCGATCAATCTCATCCATGATCAAATGTCACATTCTCACAAACATTGTCTCAATATGAAAATCACCCATGGCCAACCATGGTCATAGTTGGTCGAACGTCGCATTGTGACAACAATTGTCTCAATGTTTAAATCAATTCCCTTGGGTTCACCAATTCCTTTGGTTTATAATTTGTTGGGTAATGGTTTTCCCTTGGTTTCCCCAATTCTTTTGGTTTATAATATTAAACCCTTGGGTTTATGTCATCCATGATCAAATGTCGTATTCTGACAAACATTGTCTCAATATGAAAATCACCCATGGCCAACCATGGTCATAGTTGGTCGAACGTCGCATTGTGACAACAATTGTCTCAATGTTTAAATCAATTCCCTTGGGTTCACCAATTCCTTTGGTTTATAATTTGTTGGGTAATGTTTTCCCTTGGATTCACCAATTCCTTTGGTTTATAATATTAAACCCTTGTGTTTATTAGTTCTTTTGGTTTATAATATAAATAATTGATCAATGTCATCCATGTTTAAATCAATTCCCTTGGGTTCACCAATTCCTTTGGTTTATAATTTGTTGGGTAATGGTTTTCCCTTGGGTTCACCAATTTTTTTGGTTTATAAGATTAAACCCTTGGGTTTATTAGTTCTTTTGGTTTATAATATGAATACGACAACAATTGTTCCAATGTTTAAATGAATTCCTCGTCTGATTTCAATTCCTTTGTGGTTTAATTGTCTTGCATAGTTTTCCCTGGTTCACCAATTCCTTTGGTTTATAATATTAAACCCTTCGGTTTATTAGTTCTTTTGGTTTATAATATGAATAATCGATCAATGTCATCCATGATCAAATGTCACATTCTGACAAATATTGTCTCAATATGAAAATCACCCATGGCCAACCATGGTCATAGTTGGTCCAACGTCACATAGTGACAAGAATTGTCTCAATGTTTAAATCAATTCCCTTGGGTTCACCAATTGCTTTGGTTTATAATTTGTTAGGTAATGGTTTTCCCTTGGGTTCACCAATTCCTTTGGTTTATAATATTAAACCCTTGGGTTTATTAGTTCTTTTGGTTTATAATATGAATAATCGATCAATGTCATCCATGATCAAATGTCACATTCTGACAAAGATTGTCTCAATGTGAAAATCACCCATGGCAAACCTTGGTCATAGTTGGTCCAACATCGCATTGTGACAACAATTGTCTCAATGTTTAAATCAATTCCCTTGGGTTCACCAAATCCTTTGGTTTATAGTTTTTTGGGTAATGGTTTTCCCTTGGGTTCACCAATTGATTTGGTTTATAGTATTAAACTCTTGGGTTTATAATGTTAATCACACATTCGGTTTATTACTCTCTTGAGTTTAAAATACTATTTCTCAGGGTTTGTTAATTTCTTAGATTTCTCAGTTTAAAATATTAATTCTTAGCGTTTATTAATCTTTATTGTTTATAATATTCATCCGTTAGGTTTATGATATTTATCCCTTGGGTTCGTTGATTCCTTTGCTTTATAAGATTAAACCCTTGGGTCGATTGGTTCTTTTGGTTTATAATGTTAATAATCTCATTCGTTTATTAATATCTTATGTTTAAAATATTCATTCTTATGGATTATTAATTTATTAGGTTTTTTAGTTTAAAATATCAATTCTTACGGTTTATTAGTCTCTTGTGTTTTTAATATTGATCCCTTATGTTTATAATATTTATCCCTTGGGTTCACCAATTCCTATGGTTTATAATATTTAAACCTTTGGTTTATGATGACATTGGATTTGTATTATTAATTATCCCTTGGGTTTATTAATCTCTTAGGTTTTTTTGTTTTTAAATATTGTTTCATATGGTTTATTACTCTCTTGAGTTTAATATTATTAATATATTAATATATATTATAAATAAATATTCAAATATTTATTAATAATGATTATTAATAATATTATAATATTATTATAATAATATTAATATATTATTAGTTCTTTTGGTTTATTAATAATATAACCATCTATGATATTAATATATAAATAAATATGAAAATATTAAATATTATTTTTATTATTTTTATATTTATAAATATTATTAATATATATTATATATATTCCAAGTTAATTTATAGTATGTATATAGTTAATATTATTAATATATTAATAAATATTATTAATACTTATTATAATATTAAAAATATATATAAAATATTTTTGTATATATTAATAATATTATAATATTACTAATATTCATTATAAATAAATATTCAAATATTTATTAATAATTATTATTTTTAATATTATAATATTATTAATATATATTATTAATAATATATATTAATAACACTATAATATTTATTTAGTAATATTAATAATATTATAATATTACTAATAATCATTATAAATAAATATTCAAATATTTATTAATAATGATTATTAGTAATATTATAACATTATTAATAATCATTATTAATAATATATATTAATAATATTTTAATATTTATTTAGTAATATAAATAATATTATAATATTACTAATAATCATTGTAAATAAATATTCTAATATTTATTAATAATGATTATTAGTAATATTATAATATTATCAATATATATTATTAATAATATAATCAACTATGATATAATATATATTATTAATATATTATTAGTTCTTTTGCTTTATTAATAATATAACCATCTATAATATATTAAATTATTATATATTATTAATGTTTTTTTTTATATTAATATATATTATATATATTTCAAGTTAATTTATAGTATGTATATAGTTAATATTTTTAATATATTAATAAATATTTTTAATATATATTATTAATATTTTTATAATATTATTAATATATATAAAATATTTTTATGATTTTAATCATAATTAATATATTTAATATATTAATATTCTTATTAATATATAATATATATTTTTCAAGTTAATATAATAAATTTATTATATATAATATTTATTTATTGATATATAAATTAATGTGATGGGTAGTGGATATAGGCCTATCGGCGTATATCAACCACATTGGTAAATGTGGTTGTAAATCTATTTTATATACGCCTATCGGCGTATATCAACCACATTAGTTTTTACTAATGTGGTTGTGCTAGTTACCATCTTTCTAAAAATGGAGAAACTATCGGACATAAATATGGAAAAATTGAAAATACAGTTTATGTCCAAAGAATGGTTGCATAAGGCCATTTAATCTATTTCAATATGGTTGGCATGAGCACATGTTTAGGTTGTCTGAGCACAGTGAAATCTAATGTTGTAGGAGGCGCAGATATCCACTCCAAGTTATACAGAAACTAGAGAAGCTATGGATATCTGCTGGGACTCCATCCATATGTGCCCAAAATCCCAATTCCTTACCACCTCGGCTCTCTGCAAAACTTGAGAAATACAAAGCTTTGCTTGCATTGGAAGAGAAATCCTGAAATAAATAGTTACAATTTGACTTCTGGCAGGCGTGTCATTAGCATCAGCAACAAAGTGGAAACTAATGTACTAGCCTCTATTGTAAAAGGCAGGGATGACCATGAAAAATATATCATGGAAGGAAGAACTTAAAATAAAGGATGGTTCTGAAACTCCTATCTTCACAACTAGATCAGCTAGTAGGTGTGCCTGATTATTGCAAGTAACAGAAGCTTACTGACTATTTTCAAATTGCAAGTCCTTCAAGCCGGAAGTCAATCGGGAAGTCGTTGAGGCTGCAAGCTGGAAGTCGGCAAGCGCTGAAACAGAAGGAAGGTAGGAGAGGATGGTCAGAATATATGAGCATGAGAACAAAGTGACAGGGCTGCAGAGAAGGTGAATGGAAATGAATGCGAAGTATGGGTGGTTAGATTGCAAAGGCAAAAGGAAAAGCGTATAGCACTAGGAGAGGGGAGCCATGAATTGACAACCTCCGTGAGTTCTGGCCAAAATAGCGAGTTGCTCTGCTAACTAGAGCTAATCCTCTGGAATTGACAACTTCTTTGATGTTACGGTAAAGATAAAATCAGTTTTGAAATTTTAAATAAAACTTGTAACACGCATACAAGTCCAAAATAAAAAATCTAAAAAGCATAGAATTGTTTGACCATTATCGAGTCCAGGTGAATGTACCTCAATTACTAATTAACCTATTCTAATTAAATATGACTTCAATAACAAATAAACCCATTCCAAAACATTTAAAGATTTAATATATACGTTTTTTAAATAGAAAAAATAAACCATATCAATTACAAGGCCAAACAAATCAATACTTCGTTATATGTATACGCTCTTGCAAACAACTGTTGGTTTATTTATAAAATGTTGGTTTATTTATTAAATGTGAGTAAATGAGGAAAAACATAATAAATAAATCTATGTTTGAGCGGTGGCTTTAGAGGTATCCAATTGGTCTTGATTTTTGGCTCTACTAATGAGAAGCCACTACTGCATTTAACCACACTGATGATTTAAAATTTGTTGAATACTTTTTATAAGCGCCCTTCTTAATTGTGTAGACTAGCTGTTGACATTCTGCTTGACATGAGACCCATGGTTCTTCCATTCAATGTATGCATTAAATGGTTGGGTGGTTGAAATTGATAAACCATCATAGGAGAAGTTAATACATGAAACAAAGAAAGGACGGAAAGAAGATAGAGATTGCAGGCAGAGGAGGCGTAAAAGTTTACATGTCATAACTGTCATTGAATGAGGGGAGGGGAATTAAATTATTTTCAAAATATAGAAATTGAATTTAAGATTTTAAGACATGGAAGAAATTGAAGAATTTGAAATGTATTTTTCAAAGTAACCGCCGGTAAGAGGGCCAAATAGAAGATTTTCATTGCTTGGAGGAGGTGCCACATGTCTAAATTTTAGTGGCTGGAATGGCGATAAGAAAGGCTTCTCATTGGCTGGGGTGAACAATGTCTGCTCACCCTAAGCCAACAAAGAGAACGCCTTTCGGTGCCTTTCGGTGCAATTAATGAAACTGTTTATGGAAACTAAATATATAAGATTAATAAATTAATGAATTATAAATGATATATAATTCATAAATTAATTAGAAATTTAAATCTGGAATCATATATTTTACATATTACTTCCTAATATAAATATAATCAATGAAACTATGTTGGTGTACATGCACATAGTTAACCTTAATTAGCTCTAGTTCAACTCTAGTTATTGCATGCTATGTGCACTTGTCTTTAGATAGTTAACTAGAGAGCTTACATGTGATGTGCACTTTTTTTTAGCTAGTTAACTCTAGTGCTTTCATGTGGTGCATGTGCACATTAACAGACATAAAGCACACTTAGCTTCAATTAACTTTAATTTTTTATAGTTATTGCATGTACAACTAAACTTAACTTAGTTGCTTTTATGTATTGATTATCAAACTAATATTGATGAATCAAATTCATCCTCAATTCCAATTTTTCTTTTTCAACTCTTGCAAGTTTGTGCAATTATTCTTCAGCTAGATTTGTATTTGTGCTCTAATAATTTTACATGGTATCAGAGCTACATAGGTTTGGAGAAGGTGCATGAACAATATTTTGCAAGTTTTAAGATCAAAGAATTCGAAATTATTCGGAGATTTGATTTGCAGATTGGAATATTAAATAATTGTCGCAATTGTTGCTACAACCACAAAGTGAAAGAATGGAATTCTCAACTAACACTATTATGACTCCATACAATTACTATGAATGGAAGCCAATGATTTTGCTTTACCTTAGGAGCAAAGGTTTGTACCAAATAGTCATGGGAATTGAGATGGAACCAATGTTGGAGAATGAGAAGTCAAATTGGCTTAACAAATCTGACATGGCTTATGAAATATTGTGTTTATCTGTGTCTCGTGATATTCATTATAAGATCGGAAATATTGAATCACCACATGAAATATGGACTACATTGAAAGGATTATATGGTGATGAAAATGATCTAGAAGAACACCATTTGGAGGCAAAGAGATCGAGTTATTATAGCAGACATGAAAGTGGTGAAGACTTCAATAATGTGGAAAAATATTCTCAAGACAGTGTTGAAAAATAAGACTTATTCTTCTATTGTTAATGAACCTATTGCAAATGAGAATTTTATCTTGTCCAATAATGAAGACATCGCACATGAGGAAATATCTTCCTTTGCTAGTGATGAAGACACCACTTTAAAAACATAGAAGAAGAGTTTGATTCCTCTACTATTGATGATGTTGATGATATAGATTTGACAAGGTCTCAATTTAATGATGCCCCACATGCACTCTTAGTGGTAGATCCATGCATGCCCATGCATGCATCTAAGGAGGAATTTATAACACCATGTATGCGCATGTATGCATCCACAAAGGCATCTCTAAAGCCACACATGCACATGCATGCATCCCTAGAGACAACCATTCCCATGCATCCATATAGGGTACATGAATCTTATCGTCAAATGCATGACGAAGTTGCAGGGAATCCATATTGGCATGCAACTATCTATAAGGAAATGTTCATAGAGATTAGAAACTATGGAGAACAAATGTCGTAATCCATACTTTCAACTAGGAGGAGTAGACAGAGTATTACTTCCACCTAGAGTACAACCCCATGGGCTTTCCTAAGTATAATCTTGGGCTTTCGTAATTGCTCGTCGTGTAATTCACTATAAACTGGACCTCCACTTTTATTTTATTTCTTTATGTGTGTTTCGAAATCTTAACCTTTAGACTTTCTGTCATATGTATTCTTACGCCTGGGTTTTCTTCTTTCAGGTTTTGAAAGTTGATTTGTGAGTGCACGTTTAAATTTATGTGTGTTTCGAAACCCTAACCTTTAGACTTTCTGTCAAATGTACTTTTACGCCTGTGTCCTTCTTTCAGGTTTTAACAGTTGATTTGTTATTGAAAGTTGACTCAGAATACGAATATATGCTCAAGAAAATGTTACTGGACGTTGAAGTGAAAGAATCGTGAAGAAGCTACAACAGCCACGGAAGCTTATCTCGATTGCACATTCTTTGGCCTTGTCGACGTGTCCAGTTGGCCCCCTATCGTGTCCGTTGACGTCCATTTACACAAACTGAGAAACCCATCCCCTGTTGTAGTGGGAATCCGCTGGTTTGGAATCCCTCGTCCGTCTGAGCAACGAGCAGTGGCTTTGAATCTCACCTTCGTCTCCACTCAGTTTGCACAGAGCAATGAATCCTCCAAATGCCTGCTGGCTTCACCTCCTATTAAAAATTCGTATGTGCATGATTCTTATTATATTTTTTGAAAAGTGTTATCAATTAATTCATATAAACCATATCATCTGGTGTTTTCTATCGAAATTTTGGAAGCGTTCATTTTTAATGTTTGCAGGTTATGAGTACCCTGTAATTTGACAAAGGATTTAATCAACAAAACAAAGCTATCTTACTCATTAATTTAACAGCTGAAAATCCAACGAAAATTTTTCCAAGTTTATTAATCTATTGGTATGATTATGATTACTCTATGTGAAGCATATTAAAATAAATATAGAGTGCTATTAATTTGTTTACATAAACTATATAGTGTAGCATTTTATATGGAAATTTGGGAGGTATTTATTTTAAGATTTGTTGTTTTATATGGAAATTTGGGAGGTGTTTATATGGAGATTTGGGAAGTGTTTATTTTAACATTTCCAGTTTTGGTGAAGGACAAGGAAACCATTCATAATTATGTGAATTTTGTAGTTTGATAAAGATTTAATCAACAAAATGAAACTGCCTTAGTCACTAATTTCACAGTTAAAATGCAATGAAATTTTGTTGCCAAGTTATTAATCTATTACTACAATTATGACTAGTCTCAACCTCATTATATGTGATTAGTCTCAAGTTTGTTGATAGTTGCAAAGTATTTAAAACCTTAGCCTTTCTTGACATCGGGTTTAATTTTAGCCTTAGCCTCTTGTAATATTATGAATCTTAATTTTCAATTTTACTTTGCAAATTAACTAACAATAAGTTGTTCTTTCTATTGTTCAGCTTAAGAAATTAGTTTTGTTTTTAAGCATTTCAAAAAAGTTTAATTTTACTATTTTCGAAACAAGAATTATACAAAAAAAAAAACCATGTATCAACAACTTTGAATTTTAAATATCTACAATAAAAGACTTTTTAAAATTAAATATTTTTATTTTTATTGATTTTTATTTATTTAAATTAAATTCAATACAATAGATATATTTTGATCATTTTAATGTGGTAACTGAAATAAAGTCATTATTCTAACTTTTAAATATAAAATAATAAAAGAGTGAGAAAAATAGAATGAGATATGAGATATTTTTGAGAAATTATTTAAGATAACATAAAAATTAATTTTACAATGTTTCATTGTCATGTTGATAAGATCCATGAATAAGATATAATTTTATGATTAATTAATTTTCATTGCAAAATTTAAGATGTAAATGAAATTTTCATATACACAAATTTCTTAAAATAAATGTTATAGGATAAATAACCACATTAGTTACATATGTACAATGTATGTACTTATATGCATAAATTTGTTTAGCATATCTTTATGCTTTATTAGTAACTTGTAACAAACCAAACTCCTATATACCCAAAGCACGATATTTAATTTATTTTATTTTTATTATCTATGACTAGTAGTTTTTCAACTTTAATACACATTAGGTATCACCTATTAAAAAAAAATTTTGGACCATGAATGCACAAAAAGGATTTAATGCAATAAAATATGAAAATATGATGTAGGCATAGATTACTTAAAATGGAAAATAATTCTATATAATGAACCATGATTGAAATAATATCTGGGACAGGTTGTATGTATCCACTATAGGTTGCTTGTCCAATCAAGATATTCCAATAATCATTTAAGTAGTTGAAAGAAATTCATGTTTGCATAATATAGGTAAGAAATGTATGCAAAATTTACTTGGACTTTCATTGATTACATAATAATTATGCAATATTGAAGCTTCATTGCTTCAAACTAAGAACTACTATAACATCTCAATCATGGGATACCTTGTAAGGTATTCTTTCACCAATATTCAGTACAATCACAAAGAGAGTGAACACATAAAGAATCCAAAGAAAAAAGAGATATGCTTCTTAATTAAACAACCTATTTTATAACAAAAATATTTTAAGTGGTTCTCGACATTGTCTTCCAATGTATATGCCAATCATTGTAGGCTTCAAAAGTTTTAAGACTATTTATCACTAGTTTACTTTATCAAGAAGACATACTTTTAAAACAATGGGAAATTTTCTTTATTGTAGCCATAGCACTAAATGAAAGAGTAGTATGTAAGTATCCCCATCATAGGGTCTAGCCCAAGATCTATGAAATTCAATATAATTGGTGCATCATTTAACATAGCCTCATAGCAATGTATAGTTAGGGCAAGGTTTCTACATAACTCAAGCCTTAATCAATATAATGGTTTTGGATCATCTAGGATATCCTTGAAATTCAATACAAAATTAGTCCCATGTGTGACTAATATGGATTGATGTGACATCCACTCACTTCCATGATGATCAATAAGTTAGGTCAAATTTAGGGATTGATGTGACATCCACTCAAGGCCATGATGATCAATAAGTTAGGTCAAATTTTAGAGGTCAAAATTTGTTGAAGTTATTTCACTAGTGTTGGAATTCTTTAGCATGTGGTATTTGAGGAGTTGAGATATGTTATTGGAAATTTTTATTTAAAAAGGTGTCATTATATGCGTAAAATCATCCTTGAAAATTTTTAATCCTAAATAAAAAAACTAGGACTCAACCTTAAAATGGGCCTTTTGAATGACAAATTATTTCATGTTTTCCACTTAGGAAGTACAAAGCTAGATGAAACGTTATATTACCAAAAAACTACAGTTCCTCCCCTCTTTGGAATGCCTTCATATCTAGCCGTAACTACTAGCATCCATTTAAATAGCCAATGTTTACCATGTTGGAATTTTAACATCTAAGATCCATTCTACTTTCTTAATCTATAATAAACCAAAATTTCAACCTTATTACTTCCATAATTTCCTAATTTAATGCGAGTCATGACTTAATAGCTTGTGACTAAGTGAGGGAGAGACATGAAGTGTCGGGATGAAACTAAGATGACTCATATCCTCCTACCATCTCTTCTCTTTTCCCATATACATGCACCTACTTCCCTTTCCAGCTATCTACTATCCTCCCATGTATCCATAACACCCCATATTTTATTTCCAATATTTTAAAGGGCTATAAATTTTATAATTTTCATTACCAGAAACTAATAAAAAAATGTAATGCATATTTTAAAAATATTAACTATATGAAATTTATATAGTTTTTAAAAACCAATCAATTTTAGAAATGGCATTACCATGAACTAATAAAATATGAAATATTACTTTTCAAATATTAACTATATAAAATATAGATTTTCTTTAAAGATGTAAAGGTGGCAAGAGTGAGGGGAATAATTCTTGATCCTCCGAGAAAAATGATTCCAATTTTGCATAGGGTTTGTGACAAGTTAGTATAAGTATGAAAAAGGCTTACTTTCCATGTAAGGGATATTGGGCACAAAGGAGTAAAGGGTCAACTTGTTTAAAATTATAGGAGGTTCGATAGATGTGTCTTCAAATCCATGAACATTTTATGATGCTCAGAAAAGAACTTGACAAACATTACCACTAGGTTTAAAAGGATTTTAATTTCCTTTCACATTCCCCCTAATTCCATGTTTAAATACACCTTAGCTATGTTGCAAACAAGTAAGCTAACATAGTTTCAGACCTTGAGATTGGAATACTATTGAAAAATGGGGGCAGTACTACATGTTATATCCCATAGCTCTAAGTCTAATTTGATGGTTTCACATCACATTTATTCTCTCATGAGTTAGATTTCATCATTCAATTTGCATTAGTTTGGGAAATTGAAGGATCCTTTGTAGTACCTTAAGAATGTGTTCATTAAGTTTGGTTGTGGTGAATGAATGATTCCATCAAATTATTTGTTTCATTAATGGGATAATGGAGTGTGTAGGTCTTAGAATTTAGTAGCATAACATCCTTTTTTTCGCGGGGATGACAACCTTGGTATCCTTGTTAATTCTATTTTGACATCCAATAATCATTGCATATGCAAGTTCAGGGCTCAAGTACATCTATACAAATTTGGCCTAATAGGAATTTTCCATCTTTTAGGGAATCAACACCAACTTATATAATGTATTTCTCAATTAAATGATTCTTCAGTCTCCATTTCCTTTCATAAACCTAGAATTTGTCCTTTTGGGGTAGGCACACCACTCGATTGATTTGATAAAGATTAGGTGAAGGATTCTTGGAATATTAGACTAACTCCTTTCCTTTTATAAGACACTTATTTTCATTTATAGGATACCTTTAATTTTTATCCCTTCTCGTTTTTCCATCCTCTATTTTAATTTATGTTCATAAGCCTAGAATCATTATGCAAGAATTGGGGAAGGTAACTTCAACAAGCTTGTGGACAAATGTAGAGAACAAGATAAGGGTTTACCTTGACAATTTTATTGTTTATGGTAACCCTTATTATTTCATGTATTCAAATAATTGTACCTATCCTTATTTTATTTCTATTTGGATTTCATCTTTAGGAAAAAAAATTTAATGAAATTTTATAGAAGTATATAAGTTTGTAGTTCATAACCCAATTTCAAGTTATTTCCTGCTCTACAAATCCCAAAAGGGTTTCTATTTAGAAGTAAGAACAAAAAGGTTTTCCTCATTAGGGATTGAGATTGTCTCTATTGGATATAAAATAATCCCAACATGGATAAAAGAGATATTAATGAATCCAAAATAATTTTGAGAAGTTTCAAAGATACCATTCATTTTAATAAGAAAACTATTATGTGAGCCTTCTCTGAGATCATTGAATTAGAGAACCATTATATTAGGTAGTGTGTCAACATTATGAATTGATTTATTCAGTAGAATCAAAGGATTGGTCTATTGGAAATTGATAACATGGTTAGAAATTTGGCATTGAATCTTCAGAAAGATAATGTGTCATCAACCTCAAATAATCAAGTCAAGCATATTAGGCCATGCATTCAATGGTTCCAAGGATTTTTATGAGGAGGATAGAATATAGCGTGCACTTTTAATATTAATATTTTAAAATATAAAGCTCTTTTGGATTTGATATTATCTTCTTAAACATTCTTTATAAATACTTCATCTCCAAATTAACTTCATATTCGTATAAGATAAAAAGTGTGATGATAATATCAAATAAGAGTTTTTTTTCTTCTCCCATAATGTAACAACTCCACTTCCACAATTTTTTTTTCAATTTTTTTTTTTTAGTCTAAATATTAATTGTAGTCAATTGCATCAATGTACTTCGTCGCTCTTCGACGTATTCTTCTAGTTGCTTTATGTTTGCCTTAGTATTGACGAACTTAATTCCAACAATTTGCATCTGTCTCTTTTCTTGGAAGCTTGTCATTAACTACATCTCTTTACCACTTTATTTTAATATAATATAATCTATGCTTCTTATGCCAATTCTAGCATATTATAATTCTTATATTATACTCTAAACATTTTAATTCCATTAGTATAACTAATGCAACCATATGTTCCTTTTATGTTCTATCTAAGTTAGTTGTAGCCACTCAATTGTGCATTCTCAACTTTCCCTAATTGACAAGCTTATTTTATATTTTATTAAGGCTATCATTCGGATCTTACCATTGTGTGTAATATACGAATATATATATGTATATACTTATTTACCATACATTATCCATTTTGACCTTAGAATGAATTCGACATTCATTCAGACCACTAACCTTAACTATATACCTTAATTCGACATATATATATTTGATAACACTTTCTAGTACACATGGTATGTAAATTTCTCATTTGAATATTAACACCGTATATATATTTCTCTAGTCCTACGTGGAATTATATAACACCATTGATGCATGTTACGTGTACCTCCTTTCTAGAGTTAACATGGACTTTCATATCCTTCACGGCTTTGCCACGAAATCACCTATGTTGCATATTAATAGGACACGATTTCATAAACACTATGCATTTATGTGATTGGGATTGAGATCACTATCCGTGGGATTTGAAGTCAGACGTTTTCTATCACTATTATCCTTTCGGGATTCTTCTCATTTATGAATTGTACTAGATTCATTAAAGCCATCACATGGCTCTGGCCTGGCGACTTGACCTCTCATCTACCCTGTTGATTTCCCTCGCTTGATTCTTTACATGTGGACGGTTATGGATGCATCATATCGTTGATTCGAGTTAAACTTTAACTTTCCCTTACTTTTTTTCTATTCATTATTATTGGCACTGTAATTTTTCTTTGTGTTTTGGATCTGGTTCTTCCAAAACCTTCATTGCGAAGGTTTCCAGGCCTTTCATTTAATCTCACCAGACCCATGACGCAAAAGGTCCATGGCTCTTTTTACGTTTCCAAGAGAAATTAACCTCAGGTTTCCTTCAGGTAATATTTTCTTTGAATGCAATTTTTCTGGATACAAATCTCTATTATGCATTTTATTTCCTACTTTAGTTTTCCTGAACCAGTAATCTCTGCAAATGATACGTATCTCCTTATTGTGGTCGTAGCCTATTCGTTTTCTTGCAGGGTTTATGTTTTTTACGGAATATCATTGCCAATATCATTCTAAGTTCTGGAAAATCGAAATGCAACTGTTCCTCGAGGCATACTAAGTAAGGAATTCACTTAGTTACCCTCTAATTATAGCTGACTGCAACTCGAAGGTTTCATAATTATATTAAGGTTCTTTTGGGTGTGGCTTCTGTTCCACCGTTTTGGTGTATGATCTCGATAATAGTTTATCTTTGTCTTGGATTTATTGTTTCCTTCTTAGTATTCATATTTTGACTCTATGTAATAATAATTACTTGTTTTTGTTTTGGATGCAGGTTGGAGATTACCTTCGTTAAAACAAAGTCTTCACCTACGACTCTGCCAAAACTAAGGAGTTCCCGCCTTCGAGAATTCAAACCCAATATTTTGTTCTTCTCGACATCACAATGCCACTCCAGGTATGAGTATTCTTATTACCCTTCTTTTTGCATCTTTTTATCCTGTGTCGGCAACCAGTGATTAAATAATTTTATGGGTTCTTGTTAAATTAAAGTTTTCGTTAATTTAACTAGCTTTCATCTACTTTGAGGGCCAACGTAATTTTTTGCATGTGTACCCTTGTGTAATAGACACAGGGTTTGCTCAGTTAATGGAATTTTCATTATATAATACTTTTCTCAATTCTTTTCCGAAATTTTTGTGTTGTAGTTGTCATTCGTTTGGCATTTAAGTAATTTTCGAAATATATGAATGTAATTCCTCATTGGTCACTGACCCTGATTTTATTTGATAGATTCTTACAAATCTAGGATGTTCGCTATATATTTTAAATTATGATGTAGGAGATAAATCGGAACTCCTATCGACATTTATTCTAGTTTCATAATTTCGATTTCTGAGTTGCTGCAACTCATCGTTTGATTTTGAGCAATTGAGAATATTGTTTGTTCTCAAATTATTCACCTTTTTCTCAGGTGTATGAATTTCCACATCTATTTATTTATTTTAACTGAGATTCACAATACATTATTAAAGCTTGATAGCCTGTAACAATTTCAGATATTTAATGTTATATAAGGTCTGATGACATTCGTCCCTAATTTGTACAGGAGTACAAATTTTCCTGCAGTCCCTCAGAGTATGTCTCGCACTCTACTAAAACAATTTCAGGTAATCATTCTTCCCTCTCTGTGTAAAAATTCCTTCTTACAGCTTTATTCCTCTTCTTCCCAGTTGAATTTGTTTTAAAAATTCTTTTACATGCAGATTTAATTTCTTGTTCAATTCCAACCAGTAAGGTAATAATTCTATTTTAAATCACCAATATCACTTCTTTCAATATTCATTGCTTACTGAATTTAAGAACATTCCTTAATTTATCTTAATTTTTTTATGTGCAGATACTGTTTTCCTTTCATAATTATACCGCAATGTTAAAATTCTGCAAGTCATGCATTGACAATGACAATGAATTTTATTGGCACAGGTTGGTCCAGAATTCCTTAAGGATTTCCTCTATTTGTATATTGCACAATTTTCTAAGTAATATTGTATTTAAATTCATGGGATTAAATCCCAGACTCTGTATAAAATTTTGACAATATTTACTTTGACAATTATGTACATAGAAGTCTCCAGACTTAATTTGGTTCGGTATAATACAGTATAATTTATTTCCAAAAGTTAAAAGATGTTTACTGGTCTTCATATATATTATATTTAACCTTTGCTTCATTTCCGCGATAATACTATGTTTCATGTAGAAATCTAAAATCTTCTAGATATGTTACAGTAGAATATATGGTTTGAATTTTTTCATTTATTGTTTAGTAAAAGAACAGAATTTCCTCATTTTGTATAAAATTTAAATGGTAGTTTATCATAGCAATTTTGATAATTTCATTATATCTACTCTCCTTCTCTGTATTTTCCTAGGTATATAAAATAATAAGATTACTTACCTAACCTCATATTTAAACCTATTACAGAGGTTTAGACATTCTAAGAGTTGGCATAATTCTTGAAATTCTCTGTGTAACAATACATGACTACACTATATCTATTATGTAGGTTTTGTTAAATGCACTAGACCTGATCATTTAAAACTAACAAAAAAGTGTAATACTACTTAAATACACATAATATAATTCATCACAGATCTTGCTATCTAATCCATCACATTTATAAGTTTCATCATAATAACATAATAATAATACAAAATGAATTAACTTATGCATACCAATTCTGGTAAGACTATTTTCCACCCAACCTTGAGCTCTCTCTCCACATCTTCCCCCGAGTAGAGACCAATTCCTTCCAGGAGTAGACAACCTCTTGTCTACCCACGAATGGCTTATTTAAGCCTTCTTTCCCATCAACTTGTTTCCATAACTGCGTCCAATTAATCAGGATGTTGTTTTCCATTTTTCCTAGGCTTTCCTTTTGTTTTTTCTACAAAAGTACTTTAAAACTAGATCTTTCCTCTTACTAGTTTTATTCCACCTCTTCTCAATAACTTTCCTCTTTACTGGGGTATCTTTTTAGATTTTTATCTCCAATCTAATAATCAATTTCAATTTATTTTCTCCAAGGATTTTTTGGATAAACTAGGAAAGTCTTTGGAACCTTATCCATCATCATGAACTTGGATTCCTGATCTCTAATTATACTCTAGTCTTTGCACAATGATTCAAATTCCATTTTTATTTAATTTAAAATAATAAATTATGTCCACAATAATTTTTTTCCCTTGGGTCCACTTGACCTTTATCACTGTTCAATTGTCTAATAAAAGCAGTAAAAATAGGGATATTACACACAACCATAAGTTATCTTATGGTATTTTATTATCATACCATTTAATTTTTTTGGGCTCATGGTCACACCCACACCAAAGAATAAGCCCTTTAGGATTCTTAGATAGTTATTGAGGTCATAAGGAATCTATGCCATAAGAAAAATATCATCAACATAAAGAAGAAGGATAATGACTATATTACCAAGATTCAAGCTAGTAAAACTAACTTCTTCCAGCCAACATTTAAGCTTATCAATGCAAATACCAAAAATAGTAAGGGATAGGGGACATGGTTGACTCCTATATTATAATTAATTTCTTCCGAAAAACCCTCAATGTTCCCAAACTTGGGAAATACACTTTTGTATAACCATTTAATAGTAACTCTTTGTTCATTGTGAACTCTTAGCTCTTTCAATCTATTCCAAATATTAGTCATAGGAATAGTATCAAAATAAAATATGAAATCAAAGAAACTACTAACAAGATTTGTTTTATTATTGAAGAATTTTTCCATAATGATCCTCAATAGAACAATATGGTCCACAATCTAATGTTATCCCTAAATCCAACTTGCCCTTTTAATTCTTTTCTATGATTATATTTTTTTTCTAGAATAATCCTTTAAAGCTTGGATAAGACGGGACTAATCATAATGGTCCTATAATTAGAGAGATCATTTTTATTCCCACTTTTAAAGATAGTAATAATGATACTTTTATTCTATGGTTTACAAAATCCCTACTTAACTGCTAAATTGAAGAGATTGTGTATATCACTTATGAGGATAGACCCTCAAATTTTCAATATTCCACCATTGTAGATTCGATGTCTTTAGATTTCCTCTTCAAAAATTTCTTAACCCCAAACTTTAAGTCTTCTATAAAAAATAATTCATTGTGTATATGAACATTTGGAATGTTGTCCACATTAATAGGGGTGATCCGAGTCCGTCAGCTACCATATTTACCCATGATATTTTACTTTTGTGATGTGGTTATAATTGCATTGAAAAGAGCATTAAAAGAACACACATGCATGCTTTAAGCAAGAGGAAGCAAGACAACAATCAGCAACATAAGAACACAAGATGTTGATAATGGAGTTCACCCGGTGTGGGCTACGTCTCCTGGACCAGTGTCAAAATGAGGTAGGCCGCTTCATATAGTGTTAGAAATGGTGATGATGTACATGGACTATGTTTTCTGTCATACAAGGATATATGCCCTCAACGAGTGGCTTACCTCTCTAGGAGACGTTCTGCTACGCAAACTCTCACTTACAATAGACCTCCTATCAACATGACATAATCTCACACAAGGTGACGATGAGGATCCCTTTAACAAGGTTACATAGGGATCATAAAAATCCATGGCGAATACATCTCACATGAAGTAGAAACATAGATCCCGCAACATACATCAAGAAAGGATCTAAACAACATATTACATCTCACAAAAAATGATAAAAGAGGTAGATGACATCAATACTACATATACCTCAACCCCTGAAGTTGCCTGAAGAAGTGGATGCTCAACTGCTGAATCTGGCTGCACCATCGAATTCATAGCGTCGAGAGGCGTAAAATTGATTGTCCACACTTGGGAATCTGACACCGCCACTCCAATCTGGAAAATGGCTGAAAATTGGGAAGCTCATTTTCTAAAATGGACATCGCCATTGGATTCCTCTCACCGAGAGGTGTAAAATAGACATAAAATTTGTCAAATTCTGACTTCGGCAATTTCGAGACCTGAAGGAATATTTTTGATGCCTCTCAAGATTCTCTAGGCAAGCATCTGCCCCTTTGGCTGCTCATGGTTCCACACCTACAATCAAAAAATTATTATTCATTGAAGAACACATTGGTCTGCTCAATGTTCTGCATCTACTTTGCTCACAGCTCCATTGGCCTCCCTATGCCCTCATCTCTCATGTATTCTCCATCATTCTCCGGATGGTTTCCTTGAACCATTTGAATGACATTTTATAACAAAGTGTGAGGGTGAATAAAACAAAGTGTGAGGTTGGCACATTGGTTTCCATAATCTTATTAAGATACTTATTGTTGGGAGGTTTTGGGTTCAAATCCCATTGACTCCCAATATTGTTTTAAAGCCCAATTTTAGTTTTAATATAGTTTTTTCAAACTATATAATATATGGAATTTGTATGTCCATATTGTAATGACTCCCAAAAACATGAGAATAAGACAAAAAATGGAGGTTGCACCATCCAAGGCCACTTGGGCCTAATTTGAGGTGCCATTTGGCACCATGTGCAATCCCTCATTGGTTCAATGTCATCCATACGGCCTACCACATGGCTGAATGTTTACTTTATTCTTTCTTTCTCTGTTTTTTTTTTTTTTAGTACAAAATTCAAACTGCAATAACTTTCTCATATAGACTTAGATTTGAGTGTCATTCACGGCATTCGAATCGGGTTGAAAAGAAATAAAATATTTTCCTAGTTTGAAATAATTCTAAACATTTTGAATTTTGACCATTTTTTAGCTCTCTTGGTCTCTTAAGGGTGTCGGGAGCCCACCTGGATCAATCCTCCTCACTGAGGTGCTTTTGGCCCACCAAAAGCATGAAAATAATCTGCAGCTACTTTGTACCTCATATGCACCACAAGTGTCCTGAAAGGTCACCCTTCATTCTCCTTCACCTTTGCTCTTTTGAGCCATAAGAAATGAGTCGACACTTGCATCCTCTGCAAACCTGTAGTACAATATTATTCAAATTACCTGCTTAATTACATGACCAACTATGACCCAAGCATCCCACACTTGCCACAAGTTTATTACACACACTATGTGGTCAATTTTACATCAAAATGGAAATTAATACCCCAGATACAAGGTCAAAACATCATTTTCGCTTAACAAGTGATAGAAAACACATCATCACTTTTACATTTTAAATTGAAACACATGATTTACAAAGTAAGGCCAAAACAAGCTAACACATCTAGAAAAACCATCTCTCACTTATCAAAGTGAATGGGTTATCTTCCTATGGCGGATTTGCCTGTCGAACAACTGTTTCATTTGGTTCATGCACGAATGCCTTGTCCTAAAGACGTTGCTTTGGATGGAGCGTCCAGCACGTTTCTCTTTGATGGCCACTTCTATCGCAATTACTGCAATGAGTCTTCTTCCTCTAGACCTACTTTACCTTCTTCTTTTCTTGAGGTGGAAAAGGCCTTTCACACCTCATCCTCTTTTGTGCTACCATTCTTTTCCAACACTCAACAAATACATGGTTATGTAATCCACAAAAACTACATGTTTTTCGATACCATGATTTATGTTCATTATTAGTGACATGCTTGTAATCACAATGAACACTAGAATATTAAGACTTTTTATACCTTTCCTGGTGGTCTCTAGTGTAATTATGGCAATGAGAGCTTGCCTCAACTCTTTCTCTGCAATGTGCGATGTCATAAGATGATGGTGAATTGTTCCCATCATTCTCTTCCCCAATGGTTTCAACCATGTATTGGAAGCTTCTGAAACCTTAGAGCATTGTCCTTTTTTGTATCCCAAAACTGTGAATCGAAGTCTTTGCACAACCTCTAATGGCTGAGTTATGCCTTGGCCATTAACACCAAGTCATCATCCTTTATATCCTATCTTGGTGAGGAGTCTCATGCCAGTTCCTCTAATGGGTATCTCCACATTTCCAAAAAAAATAATAGCATGTGAAGATGAAATTGAAGAGCAATCAACATTTTTTACCTCAACTATTGATTCAGACACAGGTGATTATGGCTTCTTTAATCCTTCGTTACGCTTCAACTTCTCCAAGGCCTCTTCTGTGGCTCGCAACTGAAGTTGTAATCTTTGTTTCTCTTCTTTCTCTTCTCATAGTAGCCTCCTTAATTCAGCATTCTCTTCCTAAAGACTCTAGTTTATCTCCTCATTCGAATAATTAAAAGACAATGAAGATGACGAAGAAGATGCATAAACACTAGAAGATGTGGATGAAGCATCATTCTCTAATATTTCTTTCTCCTCTTCCTCTATTCTCTTCTCATAAGTGTCATACATTATGTGCACCAATTTGGACATCCTGAGCATGGCCTCGTACATGTCTTTGTCATCCTCCATTGCTGCAAGTTCAATCGTTGTTTACGCTCGCAATTCGCATCAACAAGAAGATCACTCTGATACCACTCTTGATCCGAGTCTTTCAGCTACCGGATTTACCCATGATCTTTTAATTATCTTATGTGGTTATAATTGCACTGAAAATAGCATTAAAACAAAACAAATTCATGCTTTAAGCAAGAGGAAACAAGACAACAATCAACAACATAAGAACATGAGACGTTGATAACAGAGTTCACCCAGTGTGGGCTACATCTTCGGGCTCAGTGTCAAAATGAGGTAGGCCGCTTCATATAAAACTGGAAATGGTGATGATGTACATGGACTATGTTTTCTGTCATACAAGGATATATTCCCTCAACATGAGTGGATTTCCTCTCCACGTGATGTTCCGCTACGGGAACTTTCACTCAAAATAGGCCTCCTATCAACATGACATAATCTCACACAAGGTGATGATGAGGATCCCTTTAACAAGGTTACATAGGGATCATAACAATCCATGGTGAATACATCTCATATTAACTTGAAACAGAGATCCTGCAACATATATCAACCAAGGATCTAAACAACATATTGCATCTCACAGCAAATGATAAATTTGGCACATGACATCAATACTACATATACCTCAACCCTTGAAGTTGGCTGAAGAAGTGGATGCTCAACTACTGAATCTAGTTGCACCATAGAATTTTTGGCATCGAGAAGCATAAAATTGACTTTCCACACTTGGGAATATATATATATATATATATATATATATATATATATATATATATATATATATATATAAATATATATATATATTCATTGAAGAACGCGCCAGTCTGCTCCAGGTTCTGCCTCTGCTTTGCTCACGACTCCATTGGCCTCCCTGTGCCCTCATCTCTCATGTATTCTCCATCATTCTCTATGGTTTACTTGAACCATTTGAATGGAATTTTATAACAAAGTGTGAGGGTGAATAAGACAAAGTGTGAGTTTGGAACATCGGTTGGCATAATCATATTAAGATTTTGTTGGTAGGTTTTGGGTTCAAATCCATTGACTCCCAATATTTTTTTAAAGCCCAATTTTAGTTTTAATATAGTTTTTTCAAACTATATAATATATGGAATTCATATGTCCATATTGTAACAACTCCCAAAAACATGAGAATAAGACCAAAAATGGAGGTTGCACCATCCAAGACCACTTGGTCCTAATTTGAGGTGCCATTTGGCACCATGTGATTGGGCCATGGGCAAGCCCTCATTGGTCCACATCATATGCCACATCTACCACCTACTTGCCATGTTTCGACTTGTGGTGCTGCCACAGCACCTTTTTGTGGGTCCACCTGTTTTTTTTACTAAGCTACCACATTAGATTTGTGGGTCCCACTAAGCCTACCACATGTCATCCATATGGCCTGCCACGGGTAGAATATTGACTTTGACTTGTTTTTTTGTTGTTTGGTACAAACTTCAAACTGCAATAACTTTCTCATACAGACTCGGATTTGAGTGACGTTCATGCCATTGGAATTGGGGTGACGAGCACTACAATATTGACCTAGTTCAAAAGCATTCTGACCACTTTGAATTTTGACCATTTATGAGCCCTCTTGGTCTCCCGAGGGTGTTTGGAGCCACCTGGATCAAGGGGATTCATAAATTTTTTTGAAGTATGAATTCCATTCATTTGGGGGATTGTATTATTTTATTTAGGTTTAGAAATCAAAACTCACCTCTAGAATCCCTTAGCATCAATCTTTGATAGGTGGATAAGATTCTCCTGATATATATAAATGTAGTCCCTCTTTTCCTTTTAATTATGGATTTGTATATTTTTATCTTATCTAGTTTTAAGAACTCATTGGAAGCATCCCTGATGGATTTTCTAGCAATTTCACATTTATTCGCATACCATGGGTTAACTATCCTATTTTTATTTGAGCACTTGATAAAGAATTTGCTAATGGAAGTAGAGAGATTTTCCATAAAATTATGATAGAGGTCCTCAATATTGTTCTTATAATATGGATATTTATTTCAATTCCTTGAGAAAAAATTAACTTTATTTTTATCAAAATGAAAATATCTTTGGTTATTCCAATTTTCCTTCATATATTTTTTGTTCTCGACAAATTTGAGGGTTAGAGACAAAGGCTTATGATGAAATTTAGGTTGATGGTCATTTTAAAGGTGAAAATTTATTATTTGATTGTAAATGGGGATATCTAAAATCACATAATCTATGACATTATTGCCCAACTTATGGATACAAGTCATCTAGTAAGAATCTAGCCATTGATAAGAATTTGCAAACTATTAGATCTTAAAAGTTACATAACTTGATTAGCATGCTATACAAATTATTGGTAAAGTTTTCGGAGTTTCTTTTCTTCCTATTAACATGAGAATACAATTTTCATCTCTTAGAAGGCAAATATTCAGTTCTAAGTGTTTTGGAGGGACAATTATATCATTTTAATATAAGTAATATAATTTACATTAATTATTATCCTTAAAATATATTTAAAAAGGTTCTAAAAATTTAACTATTATCATGGAAAACAATTGCTTTTTTTTCATGTAAATAAAATAGAATATTTTATTTCATAAATTATTATTAAAATAGAATATTATGTTTAATTTCACTTTATATTTATATATAAGGACGTGATCAACCCCACCCTTGATAACAAGAATCATCTCTCTATGTTGACTAACACTAAGAAAAAAATGAACATCTCCAGGATACGAACTAATTCTCATGAGCTTCTAAGTGAAACCTAGGAGTGGTCTACTCCCCAAACTCCATGGGATGATAGAATATGTCAGATTTGTGATACTAAGAGGGTGGAAGATGAAAAATGCTTCATATGTCTTACTCACATCCGTTCTCAGTTCCCTAACATTTGCCACAGTTGCAATTTTCTTGACCTGTTAAGTAAGCCTAAGTAATATTTGCCACACTTTCAATCTTCTTGACTTATTAAGTCGCACCAACTATAGCAATTTTGGAGCTCTTCTTTCCCTTCTTTTTTATCATAGAAACAAGATTTTGAATAATCACATTTATATTATTTTTCTTCTTGAGGTCTATAGACCGCATTGGTATTGGTATTACTGGAAGTTACTCATCATCATCATCATTATTTTTTATTAATTGAGAAATTTATTAAAATTTTAATTTTATAGTTATTTGTCTCAAATAAAAAAAAATTATTTATGATTTTATTTAAAAAAAATAAAAAATGAATAATTATAACTAGGTATTATTTGAAAATTTATAATTATTTATAATTAATAATAATAAAAATAAAACAATTTATTTTTTAAATATTATAAAAATTATTATTTTTAAATAAAATTAGTAATTTCTTAATATTATAAAATTTGTTTTCAAAACTATATATAATTTATTATTTAAAATTAGTTATTTTTTAATATTACAAAATTTGTTTTCAAAACAATATATACTTTATTATTTTATTTTATTTTAAACAATTATTTATATATACAAATTAATTGTATTATAAAAATAAAAGTGATTATTTTGATTTTTATATTCAATCTACAGTTAAACTTGAATTAAGTTTATAATATGTGCAATTACTTATCAATCAATATTTGTAATGTTAAGATTTACAAAAAAAATAAAAAATAAAAAATAAAAACTTGTTAGAAGACATACATGGATTCAACACCATAAAAAAGCCATGAGCCACTAGAATTCTACAAATTTTATTTTTTAAGGAAAAAAAATAACAATTTTAATTAAAATGGAAATTGTTTACATTCATATTAAACAACTTAAACTCAAGATTTTATAAATCTCTTCCATAATTTAGTTAAAATTAACGAGAAAAAATACTTTGAAAAAATACTCTTTTGTATATAAGTTAGACTAAGCCTATAAAAAAAATTATTTTAGTACATAATTGACTTAGTTCCAAATTATTCCCTATGATGGACTTCCAACTTCTCATTGTATAGTTTAAAAAAATATATATATTTCTTACAATTTATACTAATAAACAAAATTCATAATGACAAACAATTATTTGAATAATTAAAATTTTTATTTTGTATTTATTAATTATTATCACGATTAATTGAAATTGAAAATAAACCATTTTAATTATTTAAACAATTTATATATTACCATTTAAAATACAAATTTCCTTACAATCTGTATGTGCAAATTAATAGCAATCATTTTTTTCCTATTGCTCCTCATTAGGTCTGCTGCTCCTCGACCGCACGCCCATGTGGCTGCTGCGCACAACAACCCTCTCTCTCCACGGTCGCCTCCTTTCAATGGATCCCAGTGGGGGCCCGTTCCACACCCCCCCCCTCCCCCCAGAGGTCCTCGCATACAAATCAATGGTTGCAGCATGCAACAAGTGACCCTCCTCTACCATGCAACAAAGGTTTGTTAAGAAAATGGACAGTATCCCCTCGGTTGCACTCCCTAAAGAAGAAACCTGCAGAGCAGCTTTGAATCTAGTAGAGAGAGGTCTTATAGGCCAGTTCACTGGTCTCTAGCCTTCACCAAACTCTGTTTAAGTGTGGGTACAGAGGAACTAGATCCCGTTAACCAAAGAGGGCATAAAAAGCTACTTTGTGGGTAAAGGCTTTTCCGTGTTCGTATTCAAGAGTGCAGAGGACAGAAGTTTCATCTTCAGGAATGGACCATATTTCATGGGTTCGCAAGGATTTTACCTAAACAAATGGTCGCCTGATTTTGATCCCGCCCAGGATGTTCCATCTACTGTTCCTGTCTGGGTACGTCTACCCCACCTTCCCCTTCATTGCTAGAATCAAAAATCTCTTCAGATTATCAACAATGCCTAGGAAAATACATAGACCAAGCCGTTAAAAAAGATCAGTATTAGTGTGCCCGCATATGTGTCAAAGTCAATCTGGAGAGGGGCTACTAGAAGAAATCAAGCTCACGGTTGTTGTATGGACTCATGTTCAAGAACTGGATTACGAATGGCTTCCCTTCAAGTGTAGACATTGACATGGTCATGGACTCACAAAACACTGTAAGAAAAAGGCTGAGGAACAGCTAGAGAAACACAATGGTGAGCAATGGACCCTAGTCCGGAAAGCAGCACATCAAAAAAAGGTAGCGGGAAAGGCATATAGAAGGAGCACCCTAGTAGCTCCAATCCCACTCAAGATAGGGGTCCAAACTCAAAGGATAAAGAAAGCAGCCAGGGCATTCTCTCAGAAACAGCCACAAAAAATGTTGAACAGGCAGCACCACCCATCTCCAACAAAGAATATGAAGAAGCAACCCAACCAGAAGCTTCCCAAGGTAGCCCCTCCAACCCCTCGTATGCAAAAGTCACAAGGAAAAATCCAGTCGATGGCTCAGGTTCATCTTAGGATGAGACCTACGAGCGCCCGTCAAAAAGAGTCGGAAGGAAATCCCACAAAGAAGCAAGGGAGGAGGAGGCTGAACGACTAAAAACCCAAGGCAGCCAGCCCACAATAGAGATTTCTATTGGGAGAAATACTAGAGCAAGGCCTCCTAAGGGAGGTTCACAACCTCCATCTGGTAAATAATGCGACTCGTCTCTTGGAACTGTAGAGGCTTGGGGAACCCCTCGAAAACTGAAGCCGTCAAGGATCTACTGAAAATTGACCCCCCAGATATTCTCATTATCCAAGAGACAAAAATTGAAGGGCAATCCCTTCTCAACATCAGCAAGTCGAAGTGGAAGAAAAGCACAGGAAAAGCAGTAAGCTCAAGGGGATCTTCAGGGGGGCTGGCAACCCTACGGACATATGAACTCTTTCATCTGAACAATTCCTTTGAAACCCATCATTGGATCTTCACTGAATTAATGCATTGTATAAGTAAGTTGACCATCTCGCTTTTCAATCTTTATGTTCCAGTCCTTTACATTGAAAAAAGAAAATGTTAGAATTCCCTCTTAGCATTCTTAGAGCAACATAGCCCCAATAACATCATCCTTGCTGGAGACCTGAACATTGTACTAAAATCTAAATAAAAGAGAGGCGGTAATAGCAGTAGAGACCATGTGCTGCCTTTGGTGGAAGATCTCATACAGTAATGGGATCTACTCGATTTCAACCCGGCAAGAGGCCTCTATACATGGACTAATAACAGGACTAGGGAGGATCATATTTCTGCCCGCCTGGACAAATTCTTAGTGCAAGGCTCACTGATGATGAACAATAAGATAATCCCTACAAAAATCCTCCCTAAATTAACTTCAGACCATAAGCCTATTCAACTACTCTTGGAGGATGAAGAAGACTTGGGCCCAATCCCTTGTCGCTTCAGTCCCCTCTGGATTGAAAGGGAAGGTTTCATTGAAACAGTGAAAGCAGCATGGGCCAAACCAATCTCAAGATCGCCATGCTATGTTTGGGAGCAAAAGCTCAAGGCAACAAAACAAGCCCGGAAAGAATGGATAAGAAAACCAGTCCCAACTCCAACCAGTCAAAGAAAATAAGCAGTGCAATCTCTAGAGGACTTACAAGTTGAAATGGAAAGCAAGGATATCACCTCAAAGATGATTGACAAAGAGGTAAAAGCCCAAAGTTCTTCCTACCGCTCCTTTCGAATGGAAGAAGAGTATTAGAGAATAAAATCACGTAGCCTGTGGTTGAAGGCTGGGGACCGGAACACTTCATTCTTCCATCGTCAATATAGAGCTCGGCTCACTCACAACCACATCTCAGAAATATCAACTGCGGAGGGACAGATCTGCAAAGGTTTTACTCAAATTAAAGAAGCAGCAGAAAACCACTTCAAAAATCTTTATAGTGCAGGGACTCAAGGTAGTGAGGAGGAAACAACAGATCTCCTCTCAAACATTCCACTTCTGGTCAGCCCTGAAGACAACCTTGCCCTCAACAATCCCTTCACAGAGGAAGACATCATCAATGTTATTTGGTCTATGGAGCCTGATAAGGCCCCTAGGCCTGACGGTTTTACCATTCACTTCTATAATATTTGCTGGGACATCATCAAATTTGACCTTTAGAAAATGATAAGAGTGTTCCAGAAGAAAGAAAAGGTAGGAGGAGGAACCAACTCCACATATCTTGCCTTAATCCCAAAAGATGTCAACCCAGAAAATTTTTCCAGATTCAGGCCCATATCACTTTGCAACGCCTCCTACAAAATTTTGGCTAAACTCTTGACAAACAGAATTAAAACTTTACTCAAAAGGCTTATCTCCACCTCCCAAGGAGGTTTTGTAGAAGGTAGGCACATCTTGGACAATGTCATCCAAGTGTGGGAGGCTATACATTCAAGTAAACAGCGAAAAGAGAAAGGAATGTTGATAAAACTTGACATGGCCAATGCTTTTGACAAGGTTAATCGCTTCTGCCTCACCAAAGTCTTACTCACCTTCGGCTTCTCACCCAGTTTGTTAGCATTATCAAAGCATGCATTGATAACCCTTGGATTGCCCCCTGGTCAATGGGCAGCCTAATTCTTTCTTTCAAGCCCATAGACGTCTAAGACAGGGCTACCCCTCTCTCCTTTTCTGTATATTCTGTTGGCAGAAACACTCAGCAGAAAACTCACAGCTGAGAGAGTTGCTGGTACTCTTCCTGGTCTCAGAATTTCCAATGGCATTGATCCCATGAATCACGCCCTCTTTGCGGACGACTCTCTTCTCCTTGGAGGAGCCTCCCCTAGAATTGAAAAGGCCTTCGATTCAGTTCTCAAATGTTACTACAAAGTTACAGGAGCTTTAGTTAGCGAAATCTATGGTTGGAACTTGGAGCAGCATGAGCTCATGAACATTTCGTAGCTCCTGGGGTTCGAAGGCTATGCCCATTGGGACAAGATCAAGTACCTGGGATTGCCTATAACGAATGGAGTTAACAAAAGGTCGTTGTGGAGTGACATCATCAGTAAAATTAAGACAAAAATCTCAACATGGGGAGGCCACTGACTCACAAAAGGTGGAAAATTTATCCTTCTTAAAACTCAGTTGTCTGTGTTGCCAATCTATCAAGCTACATTTCTCTTGGCTCCAAAAAATGTGATGGATCAAATATCCAAACTCCTTTGAGATTTTCTCTGGCAAGGGAGAAATTGGAATCAACACAAAATTCATTTGGTTAGTTGGGACATCGTTAAAAGAAATAACGCTGAGGGCAGATTACAGATTCAGGATCCATCACTTGTTAATCTCGCTCTTGGAGGAAAAATCCTGTGGAAGTTGTATAATGAACCAAACCACCCTATAAGTCAAATTCTCAAGACAAAATACGCAAAAGGAACTTCTCTCAGAAGCTTGCAAGCAAGTAACACTGTAAACTGCACCCAAGCTTGGAACTTATGCCGCAAAAGTTTGCAATTCTTCAAGGAAAAGGTGTATCGCATCCTAGGTAATGGCAAGAAAACGAGACTGTGGGAAGACCGAATAATGGACTGTGAACCTCTCTCAAATACTGCGGAAATAGCAGAAATCAAATACTGGCTCATAAGCACTGGCATCCACAACTTGTATGACCTCTCCACATGGGACAACAAGGGCAACTAGAGCAGCTGGGACTTTCACGGAATCCCTGCACGACTCCTCCAACAATAAAAAATCATCATATATTTGCTCGACGAGGCAGCTCCAGTGCATCGAAATATGAAGGACTCATGGGGCTGGGGTCATGCAGGAAGGTACACCACAGTTGCTAGCTACAACACTCTTCATCCCACAAAAAACAATAGTCATTATCCCACCTTCTGGAAAAAAGTATGGGATCCCTTCGGCCTTCCCAAAGTAAATTTTTTTTATTTTTCTGGACGTTGGTGCATAATAAAGTTCTAACTGGAGACAATTTGGCCAAGAGGAGTATTGTTATGCACAGATGCGCACTTTGTAGAAGCAACACTAAAACAACTAAGCATATTTTCATTGACTATTTATTTGCCAAAGAAGTGTGGGGCTATATCCTTCATGACCTTCAGATTCCTACCCCCTATCATAACTCAGTTTCTAATCTATTTTCCTCATGGAGTCAAATCTATCCCCACAATATCCCCATTAAATCCCTATGGAATGGAATTTGGAATGCCATCCCCAAATATGTTTGTTGGCAACTTTGGTTGGCCCGAAATGACTAGATTTTTAATGAAATATCTCATTCTCCCTTGAAAGTAGCAGCCAAAGAAAAATCTCTCCTACTGGAAGCTGCTCAACAATCTTATTTCAAAAAAGACCTCTCTCTTCTCCCAGAAGAAAAGAGTTGGCTGGATTCTCTTACCCCCCATCCTCGGAAGCATCCCTTGGTTTCCCCCTCTACAAACCTTGAATGGTGAAAAAGAGACACTGATATCATTTTTCAAGAGTGGTGGCAGAAGTAACACTTAACCATGATTTTCTTCGATGGGGCTTCCAAAGGGAACCCAGGTGCAGCTGGAGCAGGTGGTGTTATGTATTCTCTGGATGGTTTAAGAAGGGACTGATTTTGCTAGGGTATTGGGCAGAAAACCAACAACCAGGCAGAGATACTAGCCCTCCTCAAAGCATGCCAAATAGCACGAGAAAGAGGCATCGAAGACTTTCAAGCTTTTGGAGACTCAGAAATTCTCATCAAAAAACTCAACACGGAGGAACTATTCGATAATGCAAGTATCAACAAAACTATGAGTAGATTAAAGAGGATCCTCCTCGAATTTGACAACTACAAATTCTTCCATATACTAAGGAACTTTAACAGTGAAGCAAACTCCATGGCAAACAAAGGCTGCACTCTCCTGAAAGGAAAACTCAATATTAATGATGAGATATCATTCCAAACTTTCATCTCTTGATTGTAATGTAACCTATATCAGCTCAAGAAAGATGGATAGGAGAATTGTACTCTTGGTTGTTTTGGCTAAGGCCCAACTAGCTCCCTTCAAATAAATAAAAACATACCCGTTTTAGTTTTAAAAAAATAAATACAAATTTCCTTACAAAATATTATTTTATTAAAACCAAAAAAATTTCATAAATAATTGAAATAAATAAAAAGCAATTCAAGTAAATAAAAAACAATATGAAATTAATTAATATAGTTGATCCCATAATCATCAATGAAATCCATCCTCGAGCTTCCCATTCTACGATGCGAGTACAATCAACTGCCATAAAACACAACCCTCATAAAACAACACAAAGTACAAGATAGAAAAATTTCCTAGCCATAAACAATTTCAGTAATGAATGCAACATTAGTAATGTAAACGGAAATGGAAAGGTGGGCCCGACCAACCACGCAAGCAGATTGAGGCAATCTGCAATGGCAAGCTTTATTTCTTGGGCTATATGTTATTAAATGTGGCTGGGCATATACTGTAGACTATTATATTTAAATGAATTTAAATCTCACTGGGGAATGATTTTTAAATTAAAATTTTTATTATTTGATTTGAAACTGAAAAGTTGTTTAAATAATTTTAATTTTATCTTTTTGATGTCAGATGATGTATTTTGGGTTTTGGATGATGTATTAAACCAAAAATATTCCCTTAAAATTAAATCATGTCCACTCATTTATTTGAAAATCAAATTTTCTCAAGCCCAATTCCAATATAGACCACGCCTGCAGCCTAAATATTTGGATTAGCACTTAAATGACATTTATTTTTATATTTTTTAGTTTAATTGATTCAGTTATCTTTTTCCATCACTCAAATTTAATTTTATTGTGAATTGAGAGCATATATATATGTGTGGGAGAAAAATATAGAAGTGTTAACTAGATATTCAACATAAAAAGTATTATATATCTATTGAACAATGCATCATTAAAATATTTTACTTTCAACTACTATATATAATTTGACAATGAAATCATTTTTGTTATGAATATTTCTTAAAATATCATATATACACCAGAAATTGCATATATATATATATATGATCATAATTTTTCTTTTTTTTAAATACCATATGTCACACACATCACTCTTGTGGCATGATCCAGTTTTCCATTGATTTCCCACTAATTCACTTTTCTTAAACATAACTCTAATACTAATTTTGAACTCCTAGGCTTACCCTACTTTTCAAGAGAATTTCAAAGACTATATTTGTGGTCAAATATAATCTCCTAAACTAATTATGTTCATAAAAAAAACTTTCCAATGATTATATTCTTTCTTGATTCCTTGATTCTATGCTTGAAGCAAGAAGTTAAGACCTAAATTTCTTAAGTACTTCCTCTTTCTTGCATTGGCATCCATAAGTGGCACTCACTCTAACTGATTTAGCATGACATGTTCCAATTGACATATAATCACCACCTATAACATTGAAACACCAACTTTTTCTTTTGGCATGGCAATATTGCACTATATTTTCGACTCGTGTAACACATGATCTGTCGTATATCATCTTCCTATATTTGCATTGTAGCATTTTACACGTTAGGAAAGATTTATCAACGTGTCATATAAATTATTTCTTATACTATGCAATATATTGCAACTTTGTAATATTTGTAAAGTTGAAAAGAACACCTTCCTTCCAATGTTGCAACTAATAACACTTCTAATGTGACATATGGCATAAAAGAAAACCTTTATGCAACTAAGCTTTTCACAAACGAAACTATTTTTGTTTGCAAAATGACAAGTGTGGAAAATTCCTTCCAATGTTGGAACTAATAACACTTTTAATGTGACACATGGCATAAAATAAAACCTTTATGCAACTAGGCTTTTCAAAAACGAAACTATTTTTGTTTGGAAAATGAAAAGTCTAGAAAAAAATCAAAGTGAAGAAAAACTTCATTGTTTTTTATGTGAATGAAATTTTTATGACCTATGATATATCATATCACATTTTGCATTTTTTTGTGTAATGCATTACATCGACGTGATTCTTCATGTGATGTGACATATCATGACTCAATCACAATGTTATCACTCTAAAAAGACACCATTGTTAATGTGACCTTCTCGAATGAAGTGAAGTGAAAGAGATTTGTACATATAATATTAATAGACAATAGTGGGTCGTATATTAGATTTTTTCATCATTATTCATAATTTAATAGAGATTCTAAATCTATTAGAAATAATGTTATTTCTTGAGATGCAAACATATTTTAGAGTGAAAATATATTTGATCCCTCTCGACATAGATCTAGAGTTAATATGGATCTAAGATGGTACATAATAATTTTGAACTTTCAACCTTTTTTTCTTTCTTTTATTTTTTAAAGAAATAATTATTTTTTATATTAATATGAGTTTGGTTTCAAGGCCATAACCTTTTACATTTGTTAACATTTTTTCCCCTGCTGGGTTGAGAGACATCCAAAAAACATTGTATTTCCTATGACACTTCTTACATACAATATGCTAACTTGGAATATTCGATATATTTTCCAAAAATATCCTAACTACCAAATTGACTTCAACATTTCCCACGCCCTCCTAGCTCCACTGACCTGGAGCTAGGACGCGGAACGCTTTTGTTAATTGTGTTGCCTTTTCCATCTATTCCAAATTTGTTGGTTGTTATGCCTCAAGTGTAGGATTTTATTTCTCACTCGAGCTAATTTTTCCTGCAAATATCCCTTCCATATATTCAAGTGTTTCCATATGAACTCTAACATTTCAATGTTCAATTGAAGCCATTCCACTTTTGTCTAAAAGGGTTAATTTTCTGGTTCAATATATTTATCGAAGACTTGTCCTCCTCCTCTCGCATTTCCCCCTGCTGACTCAAAATGAACAATATGTGTCCTCTTAAAGAAATGAGGTATTTTATATGACTAGATAATTCTTCCTTCTCCAATGATGATGACGATGCCATGGTGAAAATCCCACAGATAGCATTTCTCTCTGGCAAGAAAAAAACCAAAATTTCTTTACATTTGAATAAATCACACAGTGATGTGTGGTATATCCATGCCTAACTGTTAGCAAAAATCCGTATTTATTCTATCCATATTCAACATGACCACCTATAATGTACCTCCATCTAACCATACAATCGATTTTGGATTTGGCTTCATTTCTTGACTCAATGAGTTCGATTAATTCACAATTACATGGGCGTGACTGATATTTTTGGATTATGGAGGGAACAATGCCTACCTCCTCCATGCATTTATTTACCAAGGATCCTTTCCTACCTATGCCCCTAGTGACCTTTACTTTTATTTATCCAAATTTATGCAGCAACAAAATTAAATATCTATAATAAGAAACATATATTTAGAACGAAAACATAACTTCAATTCATTAATAACAAAGTATTGAAAACTATTTACATGTAGAATGGAAATAAACTAGCTCAAGCAATGGTACCTTACCTTTGAGAAGATATGTGGTGTCTACATGCCTATCAAATGTGTTACAATGAGTCTCAGAGGCCTTTTTATTATTTATAAATAATGGAAAATCCAAAACATCCAAAAACCTAACCCTAGGAGATGAAGCACCAAACTTTCGTGGGCCCCGTTGGGGTTAGTTAGTACATAAACTTCTTGGGGTCGTAACTTTGGAAGATTAACTCCATTTGACACATACCCCACCTTGTTATAAATATCTATCTGTGGACAACAACTTTCCATTGTGCACCGCTTATTTATGCAACATGTGTGCCATTTTTCCAAAAAGGCGTCATTTAAGGCCTTAAAATGACTCTGAAAGTTTAAGACCCGAAAAACTGCCACAAATAGTAAATTGTGCTACAATTAAAGAAACAATGGTCGAGGTACAAGTGGAATAGGTGGGTGGCCACCAATATCCACATAAATTAGTTATATCTTCTGACCAAGTGTTGGATCGGTTGCAGATCCTGGTGAGATAGTGGAGTCTTCATTTGAGATTGCAATCATGTAACTTAATGATTCAAAACACATGTTAGTGGTATGATGATACAAATGCTTTCATTAAATGATTTTAAATTTTGTCGTTGGAGTTTTAATTAAAACTTTTCATAACTTTACATGGCGATTCAAAATTTAAATAGAAAATATTTGGACGTTGTCTTACTCATTTCAGGAGATATGACCACCCTAATTTTCATCTTGTGTTCCAACCTTAGTAACTGAAGTTCACCCACAAAATTCTATTGTAGCACCAAAGTCGAAGAAAGACCAACAAGATAGACCAAGCTTCCATAAATATCAAATTTTGTGAGCATGCAAGCAATTTTACCATCACCACCATCACAGTCACTTTAGAATCCACCCCCATCGAACCCATTTTAGCATCCACCACTATTAGCACTTGTGTGGTTGTGGCACTATACAAATAGTAATCACTAACGACTCCTACAAGTAGTTAATAGTGGATTCTAAATCGACAAATATGGAATGGTAGAGAATCTATTTTTTCAAATTATGTATTCTACCTAACGTAGGTCGCATTCTACTAATGATAAGTAATATTTCACCTGTTTCTTCGTATGCATTACTAAATGAATTTATGAATTTATACTAACACTAACTAATCTTTCATGTCTTTGTTGGTGTGCATTACCAAACGAATTCCCTGTTTGTTTCTATGCATTATTAAATGAATTTATGAATTTAGAAAATGAACCTATATGGCATTCTATGAATACTAATTCATCTTTCGGGTCTTTGCTGGTGTGATTGGTGTGTATTACTAAATCAATTTATGAATTTACAAAACACTAAATAATAATAAGTAATATTTAACATATTTTTGGGTGTGCATTACTAAATGAATTTATCATATTAGAAAATACTTATTTTCTTTCATTTTTTTATATCATTTTTTTAAAGTAAAATTTGACGTTTTACATTTTTTAAAAATTTCATATAAATAATGTTTCAGGTGTTATACTTTTTAAAAATTTTAATATATTCAAATCAAATTATAGTAGATGAATTTATGAATTTAGAAAAACTTGTTTCTTGAGAAAATCATCCTTTATCATTCATTTCTTTCTTTGCTTCATGTATGCTCTTTTTTTTTTAACATATTAACTTAACATAACATATTAACTAAATATTACATAAAGATCCATTTAACTCAACATTAAAGTAAATGAACAATCATTTAAATACACATTCCTTTCAACATAACATATTAATGTAAATGAACAATAATAAAAAATCATTTAAAATAACATTGGTTTCAATCCTGCCACGTGTCTCCTCCTTTAATTTCCCTAATATATTTCACATATTCGCTCTTCATTAAATCCGTTCGTCCAACAAAACTAATCAAACCTCAAGTAAATGCCTATCGGCTAAAAATATAATTTAATTTGGTTAATGCTAGCTAAATTAACAATGGTTGATAGCAAAATAGAAACATGTAGTCTTGCTCAAGTCAATAAATTAATTGATTTCTAAGTCTACACATTTATAGTTTTATTTTTACATAAATGTTAAGGAAAACATAAATATGGTGAGAATTAACTTTAGGTAAATATATTTACTTACTTGTTATTTTTCTTCATTTTTATCCAGTTAGGAGGCAGTTATCTACATGGCATTATATTGTGAAAATGTTATAATAAGACCTTTCCAATCAAATGTTTGAAAATCAATTTTTTAAAATAATGTTGAAAAATAAATATTTATTTTTCAAAATTAAACTTTATAAATTGCATTGGTAAATTCTAAACTATAATGATCAATGCATGGACGAATAAGAAATTAACTATAGTTGTAAACTAATAATAATGATAAAAAAATATGTATGAAAATTTGTTACAACTTGAAATAGAACTTCACTTAAATGTATATTGAATGCATATTATCGAGGTGACCACTATTATTGAATGTATATTATTGAATGTTAATATAAAATCTAGACCACTATTAGATATCAAGGTGTCCCTTCTAGTAAACTATGTATCATATTTACTCTTTAACATTAATCCTTAATTATTTCCTACCTTTGTCATCCATAGATGGTAGCCTACATAATAATAATATAACACAAAGCCAAACATCACAATTGAAAAAAAAACTCTTTATTACATTTAAAATCGTATAACCTATTACATCACAAACACTTGATGAAGTGAAAGTGTGTTCCTATGCTTGAGATCCTAAGGGAAGTTAGTAGGAATATTGCCCACCATATCACAGTGGTGGTGTTTCCTCTCACTTTAAGCTTAATGGGAAAGTTTTTGAAACCTTAAGGTGGAGCCAATAAAACCTAGTCTATGTCATTAGGAAAGAAATACAATACTATTAGATTTGGTTTAACAAAGACAATATTTCTCATCCTCAAGGCAATAAATTTGAACGCAGAAACATAATTTGAGGCATTATTGGTCATGATCATCAACTATGTCTACTATACTTGCACATAATTTAATTTAAAACTACTAGGAACCAATCATATTATCATTTGTATAATTCTATCACATGAAATAACATCAAATAAGACATCTCGTGGCTATTAAATTCTCCAAAGTGCTATCAAAATTATGCTTGCAACATTGTATTAGGTAGACAATTCATACTTGAAAATATAATGAAGATTTAATTATCATGAAAAATGATATATGTAATATGAAAATAACAATTCTATAATATTAATCAGTATATGTAATATGAAAATAACAATGCTATAATATTAAACTGATTAGAAAGCAACCTCACTCATAATACAAAATATAATGCAAGCTTTTCCTTCATAAATTTGGCTCACGATTGGCGTTGTATGAAGGGAACTATTTCCATAATCAAGGTAATGTATGTTATCAAAACGTTAGATTCATCCTTGTTATTTTATGATTATCAACAAGTATGACTCTAAGTAACTAATATTGTGATAGACCAGTATGAGCATAAGTAACTAATATAGTGATGACAATACCATTCAATAGATGGACCATGAAAATAGTGTGTAGTGTAATCAAAACATAATTCATGAGATTTAAAGCTAAAAAATAGGTTAATGTGTGTAGGCTTTGTCATACAGTGAATGAATAGGATTGCAATATCTTGGACTGAAGATTATATAAAGAATAGTGTCCCTCTCCAAGACAATAATGAGTCCACCCCAAGAAAGGCTAGTGATTTGGTTGTAACTTCAACTGGTGATATTGTACCACACCATCACCATCTACTTATTTCAAAACATGTTATGGCGCATGGTTCAAGTCACTGAGCAATGCAATGAATCAATGATAACTTTAGAAACACTAATTATCTGTGTGGGCAAGCGAATAGAGGTAGAATAATCATCGACAAGAATGATCCTACACCCAAGTGAAATTTCTTATGGCTAACTTTGATTTTGAGAAGAGGGAGAGGTTGCAAGTTTTCAACCCAAGAAAACCAATGAGTGAAACCTAACACTACAACATAAAGGGGGGTTTTAAGACAGTATTTAAGACAATTTCTAGGAAAATTGTCTCAACTTGAGACAAAATAAAACCTCTGTATTGTCTTAAATATTTTCTTTAAGCAGGTGTATCAAATTAAATTGTCTTTAAATATTGTCTCTATAAAGACAATATATAACACACACACTTTTGTCTCTCCAGAGACAATTTCATTTTTTTCTCTCGAAAGACAATTTAAGTTTTGTCTCTCTAGAGACAATAGTTGGGATCAAATACATATTGTCTTTAAAGAGACAATGTCTTTGATCCTAATTATTTTCTCTCTAAAGACAATAAAAAATTGCATTAAAAGATAATACAACAACACTTTCTTCTCTTTAGAGAATATAAAATAATGAATATATAAAATATCTCACCATTGAAATAAACCAATATTAAAAGTATTTAATTAAAAATAAACTACAATATCATTGATTAATTCATATTAGGACATAGTGGAATCGAACCATCGACGTCCTGATTATAAAGCAGGTGCTCTTCCATTGAGCTAGCACCCTTTAAAGAATTATGTGAGAGTTATGGTAGTCCTTTAAATTGCATATATAGGCATTGATTTTAACCTAGCATTTGCACCAAGAGGTGCAAAGACATGCCGATAGTTTGTTTTGGTTTTTTGTACCCTTCGAATATATACATAATAACACTTGAAATAGAAGGGTTTCTAATGCCTCACTCGAGGTCGGAGATCTATTGGTCGAAGATGCTCAAAGTTTGGGTATCTCTTCAAAGATCTAGTGTGCCCAATGTCTTTCCTTGGTATATTTCCACACCTTTTTCTCAACTCGAGCTCAACCACGCCTTAGTCCCCCAAAGGCGCCATGGATATCATGAGTTATTTCAAATGGCTCTTCATTTACTGGATGTCCTCCTTCCATACAAGCAGATATCCTTGAAATCATACTTTTTAGCAAATGAATATGAAATTTAGCTAAAGATGAAGGTTAAGTAATGTGAAGGAATTGTTAGGACATATATATACAAGAAATATTAGGAAAACGAGTGTATAGATGAGGACATTCGATGAAATCTTGCAGGACTATTAGATAAACATACAATATATCTTAAGTACCCACTTCCCTTCCAAGATTGACATTAAAAAATTCAATTTTTTTCTATAAGCACCATCTGCATCAGTAGATGCAACCACATGGGTCACAGCGGGACTCCATGTTTTTTATACCGTTGTACCAGCGAGCCTTGAAAAACTATTAAGTTTCTCCTACATTAAAAATGAGACTTGTTGAGGACCTATAACACATAATTTAATTAGTAGGTAGATTTGAAGTTAAAAATACACGCTTTAAAGGCGAACACATGCAATACCTTATGAGAATTATCCAATGCAAAACCACAAAGAACCCATTTGCAAGGTTGTCCTAGCAGCTATGTCCAAGCTTGACTTTATTTGAAACCTTCCTCAGCTTGTTGTATACCAGAGCTTTTGTCTCCTCTGAAAGTGTTGAAGAGGTGAAAATACAGTAAGTGAAATCCAATATAGAGTTGAGGTTTAAAAATCAAATGCATAACTTAAAAGAAGGTTTACAATATAATCTAGCCAGTGTTCCCTTATCAGCAAGGTGTTGTCCCCTTCTTGGTAGGGAACTACTGTGCTTTGAGCTTGTGGATGATCTCCTTTCATTTGGAAACTTGTGTGACGAATGAGAAGGGTGGAGCATTGCAAATTATCCTGCAGAAAACATGGTAAACAAAAATTGACAAACCCCTCTAAATTTTCGCCTGTAATACCTTAAGAATTTTCTTCAAGAGGACTTAAGAGACAAGGCTTTAAAATCTTACGACATCCCATCTGTTTTCTGGAGTAGAGAGGGCACATGGGAGATGAAATCTCCTGCAACACTTCGTGAAACAACAACCCAAAGCAACACCCTTTAGTCCACATATAGTGCATTTGATTTTGGTACCTCTTGCTACCTCTTCTTCCAGATTCATTACACAATCATCCTTGAAATAGAAATCTGGTGCCCTAAATTCATCCAATTTTTAATAGAATATAAAACCATGCTAAATTTGACAGAAGGCATTAAACACAAGAAACATAGACTATGTAAACAATAATCATTCTAAAGGGTATTCTGGAATGGCTTCTCTATATTAAAATTTAACGACAAGAATAATTTTAATAGAATATAAATCCATGATAAATTTAAAAGCAAGCATTAAACATAAACAACATAGATTATTTAAACAATAATCATTCTAAAGGGTATGTTGGAATTTCTTTCCTTGATTAACATTTAATAGTAAGAATGAACTGAACACTCACAAAGAAAGAATTCCAAAAACAAATGGAACTTTATTTTCTAATTGCATAACATTCATCACAGAGCTTACACACATGTATAAAATTTGATGGAATTTCTTTTTTACTTTGTTACAGAACTCCCATTGTTGTAATGCATCATCTGCCCTGTAGTCTCGAGAATGCATTATTACTTAGAAACTTGGAAAAATATGCAATTTAAAATCTATCCACAGTGGCAACAAAATTGAATACAACATCACCTCTGAGTTGCCATAAGCTCAACAAAAAGAATAGAAGAAGTCATCCTTTGATGTAATAGGTTCATTTCTGCAACAATTTCCAAGGATCTGTGGGTACATCTCAGAAATTCCAACCCGTGTAGTTGGCTCAAGACTACCACCATTGTTAATAGTTTTGATATCATGTTTATTATTTGGTGTTAAGTCAACATAAGAGTCTATCTGTCACTATTTTGAACAATTTTTTGAAGATCCACAGGATACTAGTGTTGCTTGTCTATTAATTTGTATCAATTTGGGACTTCTCTTCCGCAGAATTGTTTTTCTCATTTTTATCAGTAGGTAAGCCAAACATGGAACTAAATATATCAGTTGCTGTTAAAATCATCTCATTCTCTACGTCCTTGGGATTTATCTTGATAATTTCACAACCAACAATAGTACCACTGACAGGAGAAAGCATTTATCTTATCACTTTTTTCTTTGGACTTCATTTGTGCCCCCCTTTTGCAAGCTCTTTGTACATCCTCTATTTCTCCTATTGACTTGGGCTCCCTCTTTCTACGTGGCTTTCTTCCAAAAAGGTTAGATGGAATATCAGAGCCTAATGTCTAGGTATAGCCCCTTTCAAAGACAACTCACTTATGCAGTATACATCTGGATGAAATTTTTCTAAATCAATACAAATATACCAGTTCCCGTGAAAAATAAAATAAAAACTCAAGCTAATCATCACACATCCATGATTCATTAGCTAAATATATGAATTTGGTTTATTTAAATTATTTGTTGCATGTAATTAGTAAATACACAGAGGGCAGTGCATGGCTACAGAAAGGATCAATACCAATGGCTTAGGAAATCAATGATGCCATAGTTGTAACTACCATTCCTTGATTCTAATGCATTAATAAGAGTTTTGTAAGTCAGCCATAAACATGTTCAAGGAGCCATACAACAACACTTCAACAAATGAATGAATTAGGTAAATGAAAAATTTGTGGGGTTCTCAGTGCATAAGCAATGAACACATTGAACATTATATGGGCACAATATTAATCCACCAACTAAAGAAAATCATCAGTTAAAGTACCAATTGACTAACTAGTGAATAGAGCAATTGAAATAAGGGTTGTAGCTTCAAAAGCATCGATTCAATTAAAAATGGAATCAATCCCAACGTTTAGGGAAATAATGGAAACATTTAAGGAAGCATTCATGTGATTAGTACTGTACGTGCTCTCACAGTAGCTAAATGTACCATAAATATTAGAATTCACTCAAGAAACCCAAATTGGAAAAACTAGCATTTGATGGCTTCTATTAATGCTTGGGGATATACACTCTCCATCAGAGATTTCCTGTATTCTTACTTACTGGCAATATTTTGCAGGAAACGGCCTTGAGTCTTTGACTGGGAGACAATCCTTATTCACCATGGGCAGGCCCCATTTTTTTTCCCAAGCTTCAATTTTTAAATCTCTTGGGTTGTTATTATATCAAATATGCATCATATATTATAGATATGACTTAAAATGGTAACCATTAAATGATTTGCTTCATCTTCTTGTGTACTTTGGTATTCAAGGTGACCATTGAATTCACACTTTTGCAATAATTTTCCTTTTTTCTAAGTTTGGAGTTATTCAGATCCATTTCAGACAAGAGATGGCAAAAAAAGGCATTATGTTTATGGATAAATGATATTTCATCTACCAATGAATGTACAAAATCAATTCGACAACCACTCTAGAAACCATTTCAAAGAACCTATTTCAACCATAGCAGACAAACTTCAAAGGCATATATACTAGAAATCCATTCATGGGAAGGCTTATGCAAACATAGAGCACATTCGAAGGCATACAATCAAGGCTATACAATCTTCCCAACCAGAAAACACATTCAAGAATAAATCATGTTTGACTTTCTCTCAAAAGGAAAACATGAAAATTACATTCATTTAATCTAAAAGATAAAACAATTTCGAGACACATTTCCTTTAATTTCAATGAGTTTAAAGACAAATCTAAATGGTATTTTATGGAAATAGGATTCATTCAATTTAGCAAAATTTAATTGTCGAGTTTGAATGAATTTATTCCCCATCCCTTTCAATTCATAAAATATTGAGCATAACAACTGAAAGAATGCAAACATGATGAATCAATTCATCTATCTTGTTAACAATGAAATTCACTACTTCGAAAATTTGTGTTAAGGATTGACTGTATTCGAGTGGATGTAGTTTCGGTAACGTATTCTGACATGGAGACACCCTCTTGACACCTTTAATGAGCCTAAGTGCTCTGTTTGGAGGGATTGGCCATTATTTCTGTGTGATATTTTAATCTATAGATCGACACCATAATTAGAACCTCTATTATGCTTTCTATCTACTATTATGTATTGAAGATATAAAATTTTCTTGAGAGGTTTCATTTTCTAGATTTAAATAATTTTCTATACATGGATTGTTGCCTTGAGACAGTTAAGATACATCATCTAGATGTTATTTATGCCACTTTTCTGGTGCTATTTTAGATTGGCTCAGAGCACCTTTCTTAATGCCTTCAATGTCCTAGGATGGAAAAACCAATCACCTTATACTTTCTTGTTGATCTGTCAAATTGGGCAACTAATGGTCGACAAATCTCTATATTGCACAAAACAACAGAATGGTGAAAGTATGGGTTTCTTTTCATTCACCCCCCCTCCTCAACTGTAAGGAGGCTAACCAATATTATCGAGTCTGGTTCACAGGTATTGCTTCATACATCAGGACGCACATTCTCAGAGCGTTAGAGAGATCAACACCTGATGGACTCAGGGTAGACCACCTCCTACCCATCAGGCTAATTCCGAACCCCAAAGGACCAACTAGAGATCCATTCAGAGTTTCCTTCCTTTGACCTCAAATGCTAAATGTATTCCTCACTGTGACCCCCCAATATCATACAACTGGAACCCTTGATGGCTTCAAAATTCAGAGGACTCCAACAATAAGCCAATCCTTGTTCGCCGCCCTTGTAATCGACCATTAGACTAAAGAGACTTTGTAATCATCAACCTCATTGTCCGATCTATCTCTCCCTCTTGAGAGGTTCTTGAGTTTTCCAAACTCACTTAGTGTTTTGTATCACCCTACCTTTGTCACAATTTTAGACATATGTTTTGATGTTATGTATGTTTCTTTATCTATGTTATTTTTTACATTTCTATGAGTTGTGCTTGCACTCCCACATTATTGTACTCTGCAGTCGCGCTTACCTAATTTTGTTTTAATTCCTCATACATTAATATAGTTATTGTATATTATGATTTCAAAAAGAGGGACCTCCAACGTAGGTGAGGGTGTAGAAATGGTGTTTGTCCCAATTTTTTATTCACAAAAATCAGCAAGCACAAATTCATATCAGTCATTGTCCAATATATCCATAGAGATAGTTTTACCTTATAGGACATCTCGGAATTCATAGCATAAACAAATTTCCCAAAAAAGTTGATTAAAATTCCTACTGATTTTGTGCCTTGCGGCCCTACAAGGGTGCTTGGATGGACAACTATTTCATTCTAGTATTGAAATATTCTTGTTATGGAATATTTTAGGGACTCCACCATTTTATCTGTCATGTTAGCATGTCTCAGTCCTTTTCAACTAATCTCATCACTAGAGTAAGTTATATAATTTCAACTTGCATTACCATTTCAAACAACAAAAATATCACTCATGTTATGTCTACCCCTTTTAACTCATACTATTTATAATTTCCTCAAGAACAAATGGTTGTTAATTAGAAATATTTTGTGTTCTAACTTCAAACTTCCTATTATTTAAATACAAGCTATCTGTAAAGGGGAGCCCAGGACAAGGATTCTATCTTTGTTCGCAGCTTCCAAACCAAAAAATGAAAATTATTATAGCTAGAACCTGACATGGCATAGAATGAAGCTCATCTTTTTCTAGGATAAAAATCGATGCCAAAAGTGTTACATAAGTTGATCATTTTGGAAAGCAGGATAATAAAATAATATAGAAAGAATCGTTATAGGAACAAATCTAAATTAAACCAATCTTGAAATTGACTATAAGAAGACCCTTTTCTCAAATTTTCATTGAAAATCCTAAAGGTAAGGCACGGGACAAAAAATTGCATGATTAATATAGTACAATAAGGAATGTTAAAAAACATACAATAAAATAAAACACAATAAGAAAAATTACCTTTAAAGACCCCAACATGTCAGTCTCTGACTCTCCCTCCAAATTGAGAGGAAAGTTGTTTTCCTCCCCCACCAAGGTGCAAATCCCACTCTATTACATTCTTGCTCCCTTCGTGAGCCAATTTTTTACTATTGACCTAGAATTGGGCCTTAAGGACTCCAATTTACCCTAGGTACCATCCTTGGAATTATACTAACAAGTGGGTTTCCCCAAGAGATTCATTATATGGAAAAAAAGGGAGACAACATCATGATATAACTCACAACCCACAAAAGTAACATGATGATTACATCAGTGTCACATAATTGTACATTTTTAACCACATGTAAAATTCAATAAAGGACTTGCTATTGATAACAAATGACAACATAAAAGGTAAGAGGAATGTCAAGGGATTCAAAAATTGATTGTAGAGGATGACCAAAATGGTAATGGGACCTAGTGAGGCTAACAACAACGACTCTGAGTATTTCCTTCATTGAACCTCAAAATTACTATCATCTATGGTTTTTATTTTCAATGTCATTAGTCTATGGGGTTTTAGTGATTACCAATGCAAACAAAGTTAAAATCAAGATGCATTCAAAGAATGGTAAATGTTAAAGGAGGAATGGTAAAAGTGGAGAAGATCAAACACATATGCAAAAGGAGGAATATGAGACTTGATAACACTTTGGAAAACAAACAAAATTCAATGTTTAAGCAAAGGAAGGGTTGTAAGAGGTGTGAGTGTGCTCAAGATTAATTCCATAGATTGGTGAAGAGAAAGTGTTTTCCCAAGATGTCATGAGCATACAATGGGTATGAGATCAATGTATAAAGTTGCTACGCAATTAAGTTTGTAAGTTAAGGACTTGAAGACAATGATGGACCTAAATTTGTTATTACCAAATTGCAAAGGATGTACTAAATAAGGTAAAAAATCCTTTGACTAGACAAAGGAGCTGTAAGAAAAGGTAGATATGTTGAAATAAGAGGTCGTAATGCTAGAAATCGAACTAATAGGTTTTCGAAATCTCATCAATATGATGCTAAGAAATATGGGGTTCAAGAGTAAATGGAAAAAATAGAGTGAAAAATAGGCTAGTAGTGACTAGGTTAACTTGAAGGAAACATGAATCCTCATCATTCCCAATATGCAGAACCAGTCCTTGGTTTGCTTTAAATTTTTAGAATTTGTGTCATTCAATTTTAAGTGTGACAAAGGAAACTCGAATCTCCAAAATAATATTTCTCTGTGTTGATGTTAAATCAAATCCCAGGGGATGATTCTGCAAAATTTGTTGATTATGACGAAAGCTTTGTAGTTGCAAGATAAATGACCATAAAGTCAAAACCGTACTAATAGACATCACTGCTTGAGAGAAGATGGTATTCCAAGGAAATTTCCATATGTTGAACCACCATCAGTAATACATCTAGAATTTTTCATGACTTTTTCTAAAACTATTTCAACAACACCCCTAGTTCCAAAAACCACCAGTTGCTTATTCATGAAATTAAGCACCAAAATGCATGCTTGGAATCCAAACATCATTTGAGATAAAAATTTATAGGGAAAATGCTACACTCTTCTAAAATTGAAACATTTGACTGTTACACAAACAAAAATTTCAGATTGTGTGCCAGATGTATCCATATCTAGAAGTTGCAAAAGACAACACTTCAAAAAATAATTAGCAACATTACCATTCACAATTTAAATTTAAAACTTAAGATTGATATTTAACCACCTTCCAATGTAAAATAATTTCTTAGTGGGCCTTTTTAGCACTATTTTGTTTTAATTCTACCATATGTCCAAAAATGAGCAGTTTCTACTAGAAGTAGGTTCGATGCATATGGATTATATATAAAGAAAACAAGAGATCTATTAAAATTATTTAATTAAAGAATACCCAAGATCTTGTCAAACGAAACACTTCCCAGGCCTTTAATTGTTTGTTATGCCTTAAAATTAAGGATCCACAAAGTTGGTAAAATGTGCCTATAGGATAGATGCATGTAATCTTATTTTTGAATTAAAAACATTTACTCAAAAGGGCTACAATAACACAACAGATTGAACAAAATATCATACTAAAGTTTAAATAGATTAACAGATTGGTGGTGAAAAAATATTACAATCACCATGTCTATGTATCGTACTCTTCCAATAAAAAGGTTTGTATTTATAACAAATGAATAGGTTGAATGAATAGAAAAATATTTCCCAGCATAGCTAGAACATATAGATGAGGAATGGTGAAATCCATATTCATACGTTTGCTTCCTTTTGTTCTGGTTTTTTACAAAAAGGCTTGAACTGATCCCAATGTTTTTTAATGCAAAACTTCAGTCCAATGAACCCACAACCCTATGGGTAAGACATGCTCTCACTTCAAGGTACGAAGAGGCGGACTAATCATATTTTTCCATTCAACATCCAGTCGCCCCTTCCAAACCACTTTGTTTGATCTTTTGGTAAGGTTGATTTGAAGAGCTCCCATAGGCACCACACGCACAAATGGATATAGCATGATGATCTAAACTTTGTTAGACCTCCCAAATGGAAAACTAGGGTGGGAACGTTAGGATTTGAGCCCTAAGCTCAAATAAAAACTGTATACACATATTAACATAACCAACATTTGAGTAAATAACATGGTGAATGGATAGAAATTTTTCGATACGTTGCAGAAGTCAATATGCCCAGTATTAGAAACCCCTTATTTTGCATCCTTCTTTCGTGTCGTACAATTTTATTCATTAAATCAATCCATTTTTCTTACATGTTGTCACATTAATAGATAAAATAGAATTTCACACTTGATCTTGCAATCCAAAACCTGGCAATGGATTGCTCTTAAAACCCCCTTCACCCCATAAAGAAAGAAAAGAAACAAAAAATAATCTCAGACCAATCATAATTATACCATTAACACACCTTTAGATCACATACGTGAAGCAAATGATATCCAATATCCATAACTTGTTTTAACACCATTAAAACACGCTTAAACAATGGCCTCTTTAACTCACAACACCCTTTTGACATGAAAAAAATTCAAAAACTACTTCCATTTATGTACCTAAAATCTGTTCTAGAAGAAGCAGATGCATCTTTCATGCCTCATAGCAGAAGAACCATACCAAAACCAAAAACACACAAGGAGGCTTCATTGCACTACCCAACAGACCAGGGGTGAGAATCAATGGTATTGCCTCCCTGCCTCACCAAGAAATTATGAAATCTATTTGGAAAAAGGAAAAATGAGAGACCCTTTGGATTGATCTGGGGCGCCTTAGATTTGTATTCTTGAATCCCATGGCCCTCTATCCACCCACCCCCATATATTTACCTAAAATCTATTCTGGAAGAAATTGAAGCATATTTCATACCCCATAGGAAAAGAAACAGAACCTAGGCCACCCCCTAGGTCATGAAGACTACCCCAATGACCAACATCTAGGGATTCCAGAGATCTAATCTGACCTCTACCCTTTTGGTATAGTCATGTTCAGCTACAAGGAATCTAGAGATCCGACCCAATATCCACCCTTTTAGTATAAAAATGTTTAGGTACAAGGATTCCAGAGATCTAATCTCATATCCACCCCTCTTACATAATAGGTACAGGGAGTCCAGAGATCTAACTCAATCTCCACCCTGCTGGCATAACAGTATTCAGGTATAGGGAGTCCAAAGACCAACCTGCCAATGACTTGATGGTGAGGGAGAAACTATTTTCAATTAAGTGTCTGAATAATCTTCTTAGTCAGAGGCTATTTCCAAAACTTAAACAAGGGAACACAATGTACATATCTTGCATCTCATAAATTTAACTCAGTCAAAACGAGAAGAGTGAAAACCGGTTGTTGTAATTTAAGAAACATAACTTTGAAGCTAGAACTTAGCTTCAAATTTTTTAGACTAACCAAACTTGTATCAACTTCCCTAGATCCTATTTAGAGGAAGAATATATTCTGTAGATTTTGTACATGATGATATAATACAACATGAAAATTGTGACAGATGCCAAGGAAAATGAATGTATTGATCAAACCTATAGACATATTTTGTTTGTGACAACAAACATGATGCTGATATAAACTTAGCTTAGCTTCAAATTTTGCAAAATAAACAAACTCGTATCAACTTCCCAATTTCCTATTAAAGGAAGAAGATATACTATAACTTTTGTACATGATCATATCATACAGCGTGTAGAGTAACAATTGTTGGAGAAAATCAATGTCTTGAACAATCCCATAGACATATTTTGTCACAACAAATAAGATGTGGGAATAAGGCTTAAAAACTGAGGTTATGAGAATTTTAGCTAGCACTCAGTTCTCTAGAGGAGTTGGCTATGGGTTAAGCATTTAAAATTTTAAATTAATCCAATTTACAATAGGTCAATTGACCTTAGTGATAATGAGGTAAAATTGTTACCCAAGAAGTTTCCTTACGATATGTTACCTCATAAAAAAGAAAAAATAGTCGAGTTTACAACTTACAGCCATGAATGATAGCTTAAATATTTCAGACTTTGACGTGAAATCAAACACTACTCAGGAAAATATAAATCTAGACGACAAGAATCTTGTCCAATTTCAAATATGTGATTTGTGTGCCCATTGAAGTCCAGTTTTTACAAGAAAAGCCAGACACAAGGTCTTATGCATCAAGTTTATGCGCTCTCCTTGATTTGCATGCCCATCGAAGTCCAGTTTTGCAAGAAGCGCCAAACATAACGACCTACCTTTTCAATATCTAACGCTCCCTAGTTGGCATCTACCTTTTCAATTGTCTCAATTGGAAATATGGTTCACTTTCATCTTTAAGATATTGGATAGTCCCACAATATCAACAACTCCCACTTTGTTAGCTATCTCCATACTTGTATATACCAACCACCTGTAATTCCTATGATTTAGAGCCATCATTGTAACCCGTGGATGGTTAAATGTAGATAATCATTTATAGACAATTAAGAAAGCATCCTCCTTAAATCGCAAGCATCATCACAAGGACGTCTAAATCTTAGTCTTTCTCAACTAAAACAAGCATTAAACATGAACAAACAGAGCACTACGACCAAAAATTATGCCCACAAGATCTATACAATTCTCCTATAATTTTTCATCTTTGTTTGTCAAAATTGGATTTAGGCAAGGCTAGTTAGCTCAAATATTTCAGACTTTGACGAGAAATAAAAACAAACTCAGGAAAATATAAATGTAGACCATGGATATAATAAGTTATAGAAAATTAAAAACGCAACCTCCATAAATTGCAAGCATCATCACAAGAATGGCTACATGTTAATCTGTCTAAGTTAGAACAAACATTAAACAAGAATGCACATTGCAAAGGGTAAGAGGAATTTTAATCTCCACTGCAAGGAGACACTTGGAAAATTTCGATAAAAGATAATTAAAAAAAATTGTTGAGGCTACAACTATAACTATAACATGTTCTATTCTAAACAAACATAACTAGTTCCAGTCGACTATACATATTATTATACTCATCTTATAATGTAGGATAAGCAGCCACAAGTCAATCTTGAGATCCTATGAAAAGTGAGTTATAAATATCCCAATAGACCTCACGCACTTTTCTTGTAGGGTGAAATAAGCCTTGCAGGCAATAGTTTAGAATTACTACTAGTCCTAATGCAGGCAAAGCAAAATGTGCAAGATCCTCCTTGTAAGAATCCCTCAACCTCTTCTCAATGTAGCTATCAGAGCGTTTATATAGACTCTTGATATTCCTCTGCCTTTGATGGAAGTGGGTGACCTAAACTTGACACGAGTCAACATGGGCACCAAAAAATTCAAAGTTTTTTCATTTGGATGTGCATTGAACAACCAAGGCCTTACAGAGGTTGTAATAATGAGGCTTGATAGGGGTAATTCTTCATTCATTTCACAGTTAGGCCATGGGATAGGTCACATATTTTCATACTGCCTCACTCCAGCAAATTCTACTAAATATATCTCAATGTTCTTCTGAAAACATGCAACTCGCAAGGGTAAGTATGTGGTAAACACGCCTCTCATAGATGCAACGAACGTAGTTGTGAATTTTTATTAAAAGGATACCTAGAAAATAATCCATGGTACCCATTTTAACCAAATGGAATTATAGGTTGAATCCTTTGATAGCAAAAATCACATTCATGGTTCCAATCACATTGTTATGATGAATATAGACTGCTCTTCCTCTGTCTATCATGGAATAAGGAGAAGACCTCCGTTCCCCAAAGTGTACAACTGCCTCAGGTTCAAAGGACTCGAAATTCCCTACAAGGAAATCAAAATCACAAACATCTCTCATAAATAGGTCAAGCTGTTTACTAGAAACTTACTTCCATCTCTTCTGAATTGAGACAATGGAAGTTAGAGGGTTGATCCCAAGCTACTAGTCAAACAACCTACACACAAGGCTATCAACAAATACAACTTGGTATCCTTTGTTTGAGAGATGCAAAGTTTTCACCCATCCACAGTAACCATCCCCTCCTTGAACCATTACTTTATTCCCTTTACCTCCCCCTTCCATGGCAGGGCATGTTTCTTTCATTTATTTCTCCTTCACGACAACAACCCTCAGAGAAAATATCGCAACATTTCTTCTATTTAAAAAAATATAAAGAGAATTCTCTTTGGAAAGTTGAAGATTTTAAACATTGTAAGACAAGTAACAAATTTTTGATAACCTATGCCAATACAAAATAACAAAATCCTAGCTTAGAATCTTACTCGTGAAGAAAACTCAAAGAATATTTTTTCGTATAGAAGGCAAATGAGTTCCGCCCACAATCACCTACGAGCAGGAATCCATATCAATAGAGGAATATGTTTTTCTCACAGTATTGAAAGCAAATGAGGTCCGCTCACAATCACCTACGATCAGGAATCCATGTTAATATAGGAATATGTTTTTTCTCAGGGGTTGAACTATCACTAAAAGATGAGGAAGTGCCAGGAAGGGGTTTTGAAAGTTGATAAAATTTTCATAGAAACTTTCCTTTGTAGTGCAGTGAAAAATAAAAGAAAAATTTGGAAGGGAAAATTAAAAATAATAAATTAATTAAAATAATAAAATTTAATGTGTAAGTTAAACTATGTATGATTTGTAAAGAAACATTTGGTCAAACATGAAACAAAAAATTGAATGACATATAAATAGAATATTTTCACTTTACAACCATTATTCAATAACAAAAGTTGGGCATTATGGCATTGTAACCATACACAATGCATGACATAAAGGGCATCCTCGTTGATCATATGAAAAGTTTATATTATTATCATATTTTACTCATGAACAATTGGCAATGGAAGAATTTTTGTGGATTCTAGTTCCATGGTAGAAGAGTTGGAGAAAACTTCAAAACAAACATGGATATCCATAAGTCTTAATACAGGGGTCTTTGGATTATCTAGTGTTCTAGAGCTAGATTCACTTTTTCCCAAGATATGGGGGTTGGTGAGTGTTTTTTCATATTTTACCTTGAAAGATTCAAGGTTTCCTATTTACACACAAATAACATGGTTTCTTCTACAATAGTGCTAAAAGGTCAACTTGATCTAATTATTGGAAATCAGAGTGATGCAAATCTAGTCATATCTTTGAAAATCGACCTAACTCCTATTGTGTGAGAGATATGGGGGATTACGAGGAACTAATTTTGTGAAGAAAAAGGGGTTAACTTTACTTTATTTTAATCTTTAGGGTGTAAATTAGTAATTTTTAAATGAAAGTATTCTATCAAATTTAGCTTGATTGTTTGAAGTTGTTGCAGGAAAATGAAAACACATACTGAATTTGATTATGGAAAAAACAGAAGGGGCGCATTAAACTGGAGCTAGGAGCAAAAGAATTTTTTACTATGGTTTTCACTAGCCTATAAGACTATAATTTGGTCTTTGAGAATGGTCCATACTTTTTCAACTCAACTAGCCTCTGCCTTTAATTTTAGACGAAGCAATTTTCCCTGACAAGGAGGGCTTCATGACAACTTTGGTTTGGATTTTATTTTATTAGCTTCTAAGGGAGTTTTGGATGATGATACATTGGCTGGAATAGGGAATTCCCTTGGGAATTTCGTTAAAACCTCTGAATAAATAAAGCAAGCACGATATATATCACATGACTGCATATGTGTATACATGAACATATTTGACCCCTTCTGGAATCAATAGATATCTACTTTAAAAATGAGTTGTGAAAGCAGACATTCAACTATGATCATATACTCTTTAGATGTTGAATATGTCATGAGTACAAACATTTATATCACCATTGTTTGTTGGTAAATCAGAAAAAGTCCCCTGAATCGGTGTCGAATCAAGAAAATAATGGGTTTATAGTTGTTGATCGTAGTCATTGTAACCCTAAACAGGCCTCCTCACATCAGAATACAACAGAAAAAAGGGAGTGAATAGATATGATCCACTTGCAATAATGCATACAGTTGACGATTCCAATGAAATAGCCGAAAAATGTAGAGATGAAGGAGTTGGTAGGTCCTTCCTCCTCCATGGAGGTACCCAAGTCCTCAATGGTTGCCCATATTTAACCGCCTGAAAATTTGGTGACATCGATGTTGCCTCCCCCTGAATCTTCATTTTAGCTACCATTTCCCCCTAAAATGTTTCATACAGTTCCTGAGGGAGCCGACTCACTTCTAGACTAGGTTAAAGACGTGGATTTAGATGCTTTAAATGTACCAGAAATTATGAAGGAATGGAAAGGTAAAGATCCCTTCACTCTCCCAGAACATCAAGTTTATTTATCAGGGAAAAACTTATTTCAAGTATAAACATGTAGTAGTTAGATTGAACTTAGGTAGTGGAGATCATGGGTCCTTAGGGTTCACACACACTCATTAAAGGATTCAATGAAGTTGCATGGGGAAGAGAAGTAACAAGGTCGGGTCATGTGAGGGTGCCCAAGGAAACACGTTCGGGCGGGTCGGGTCGGATTGAGTCGTGTGAGGGCAGTTGCATCAAAAGTGATAGGTTGTGACTGCCCATGTGCCTTGTGCATGTTCGTGCAGCCCATTTTTCGTTTTCTCCCTCATGCTAGAAAGGATTCAAGTAAGTTGCATGGGGAAGAGAAGAAAAGCTAAGGCTCTTGAGAGACAAATGGATGGATCAAAAGCCAACAATAATGATTATCCATGAAACTAAAATTTCAAGGGAGGCCTAGGAAAGAATAAACAACAACTTAATGTAAAAATGTTAAAAAACAGAAATATATGCCTAGGGGTTCTCCAGAGGATTATCTATTATATGGGAGTATAAATACATTCTATTCGTCAATATGTTCACTACATTTTGCATTTTGACATTCAAGTTCTATATTGTTTTATCAAAGAATATTATCACTTATCAAAGGCGTTTACCTAAATTTACTAAATGATAAGCCATGGATTTTTAATTCTATACTGCAAACAGGTTACCTAATATATCCCTCTTCATGGGTTATTGGAAGCGACTTTAATATTATCAAGTTACTTGATGAGAAGTAGGGTGATATTTGAAGGTTGTATGTAGATGCAGAACAATTTCAAGAAACAATTGCTTCCTCTGGCCTAGTGGAGATTAAAAATAGTATCTTTACCTAGAATAATCAATGAGGGAGTCAACAACAAGTGGCCTCATGTATGGACATATTCTTAATATCAGAAAAATATTATGATGGGATGTGTTTATCGAAGCCTTTATCTTATTCAACAATGGATGTGTTTATCAAAGCCTCTATCTTTATCGAAGCATAAATTCACACTAGATTAAATCAACATAATATGTCCTCTTATGGAGTATGAGGTGGCCAACTATAATCATGGAAATTTAATTGTAAGTTATTAAGAAAGATGTGCTATGAAAGGAATATATCATGAAGATATTCAACAGTGGAGAAGCAATGAACATTCAAGAATACCAATAAGATTTGACTAGAAAGATCTCCCGGAAAAATATGAAGTATGTGATGGAAGAGATAGAGACATTGATAATAAATAACCTGGGAGATGTGTCAACATGTATGAATGATGTTGATATCTACAGAAAGATGTCATGATGAAATAACATCACAAAGGTAATTTTGATTAAAGTATTCATTTCTTTTTTTTGAATAATATCTGGATGATCTTATGTAGGGCTGCCAAAGGGAAGTATATGTCTTCCACCGTTGATGACCATATAGCAGGACGAAAGATCGTTAAAGAAATATGGTATGAAGATAGTAGCATGGCATGAAGTTATACTAGATGAGAAGGTTGATGGATCACTCTATGAAGGAATGATGAAAGTGATGGATGTTTTGTGCTTGATGAAGAAGTCTCAAAATAATAAGACTTCACAACATGACATGGAAGGAAGAAAGATACTTCGAGCAGTTGCAAAAAATCACAAAAGCTGTCAGTGAACTAACAGCTCTGCGCAGCGACTGGGTAGCACAAAGTCATCTTTTGTTTATGGCTGACACATATTCGATGAAATATGGGCTGAGATGGCATCCAGGTGTAAATAAATCTGATCTCTCAAATCTATGACACTGGCAGCTTCAAAACATGAGTGAGACTCAGTAGGAAAGGGTTGTGCAACACCTGTGCATCGCCTGCGTTGCACACTTTGTTTTGGGTATATCTCCCAAACTATAACATATTTTTCAAAATTGAATGAGGTTATTTTATATGATAGTGTTGGGAAGAAATGCCTCTCTATGTTTCTCCAAATACTTCCCCATATTCTCAAAATTCTCTACAAAACTATGGCTTAAAACAGGAAATTTACAAACTATGAAAAATGAGCTTTAAAATGAATTTATAACGCCTGATCTGTGACACCTGTGCGCAAAATGGAAGAGGTTTTTGTACTTTGGCCCGTATTTAAGAAAAACCTCTCTCAGTTTTCCATAATTCTCCTTTATGTGGTCGTAATTGTTGTTTTAAAAGGGTGTAAAAAACAGAGTATGTGCAATGTTGTGCAACGAGCAAATGTAAGTAGCATTGTGATGCTTTGACCTGATGTTTTGGAGCACTCAACCTGACCTCAAATTTGAATCACAACATATTTAATGATTAATTATAAGGGGTATGATATCCCTTTGGTATGGGAGTTTTATATATGAGAATAGAGTATTATGCATGAGGGTTATATGATATGAGTATGAGAAATGGTAATCTTAATATAGGGAATAGTTGAGAATGAAAGGGGGAAATAAAATGAAAGTAATATGATGATGGGTTAATGGTATATGGGAAGGTTGTAGGATGTAAATTTGTATGAAGGGGGATGAATGGAAGGCAAATGGGTAAATGGGGAAATAGGAGGTGAAATAGATAAGCATAGGGTCAATAAGAATGAGTGATAAAAATATAGGATGTTTCAAATGACCATACCTTGTAACCATCAGAACGATGACTGCAAATGAGCTCAATTTAGACAATTATGATAGACAAATGACTAAAGCCCTTTTTACTTGACATGACAAAAACATGTGTGACCATGACTCCTATTAACTTGACACTCTTTCAAAATTTGAATGAACCCTTCATGTAAGAAACTCAAAGATGTCAGACAATGATCTAGAGACTATGACAGCAAAAATAGTCATATGATCATCTACTCAAAATTGAAAATTAAAGGATAAGGAAAAACATTTGACAATAAAACTTATGACCCCAACATTGGCTCCAACGGGGATGGCAACATCCCAATGAGGTGCCAAGAACAAAATGCAAACTAGTAGCCTTATCGATTGGGCAACAGAGTAAAATAAAAACTGAAAACTGAAAGTATGACTACCAAACTGAAAAATTGACTAATTATTGACTCAACTTGCTTATGGCAGTAGATCATCAGAATATTAGGGCCTTCATCTCGGGCTTCAAATCATGATGATAATCATCCACCTGTTGAATATATATATATATATATATATATATATATATGAAAAATGATCCCTCTAGTGTAGCCAATCAAGCAAATGAATGTCTGAATTATGCTTGTATTCAGTTGCACCAGACATAAAGGAAAATTATAAAAATGGAAACTCAAAGTTTCCACTGAAAATGTGCTCATTATATAGGCAAAATATCATAGTGTAATAGGAATTTGCATACAAAACATGTTCAATCCATGGAGAGGATCAACACCAATTGGAAAAGTAGAAACATCATAACTGAAAAATAGAAACATTATAGTTGTTAACACCTTTTTCAAAAATAACAAAGGCAACCCTAAAATACTTAACCTCACCCTAAATAAATAACATATTTGAAACCATTTTTATCTTTGAACCTCATCCATCCTGAGTAAAGAAAATAGAAACAACAAAAAATCATAGAAAAGTTGTTAGTGAACTAACAACTTTGCGCAGCGACTAGGTAGCACAAAGTCATGTTTCCTTTATGGATGACACTTGCTTGATTAAATCTAAGCTGAGATGGCATCCAGGTGTAAAGCAATCTGACCTCTCAAATCTCTGACAGCTGGAAGCTCCAAAACATGAGTGAGACTTAGTAGGCAAGGGTTGCGTAGCACACTTTGTTTTGGGTATATCTCCCAAACCATAACATATTTTTCAAAAATTAAGGAGGTAATTTTATATGATAATTTTGGGAAGAAATACCTCTCTTCCTTTCTCCTAATACTTCCCCATATTCTCAAAAAATGATCTACAAAACCATGGTTCAAAACATGAAATTTACAAACTACGAAAAATGAGCTTTAAAGATGCAATCATAACGCTTGATCTATGACCCCTGTGTGAAAATTGGAAGAGGTTTTTGTACTTTGGCCCATCTTTAAGAAAAACCTCTCTCCGTTTTCCATAATTTGCCTCTATGTTTCCGTAATGGTCGTTTGAAAATGGTGTAAAAACTAGAGTATGTGCAACACTGTGCAGCGATAAAATCTAAGTAGCATTGTGATACTTTGACCTGATGTTTTGGAGAACTCCACCTTACTTGCCATGATAATCATAGAATAGGTAATGATTAAGTATAAGGGGTATGATATCCCTTTGGTATGGTAGTTTTATATATGAGAATGGTGTATTATGCATGATGGTTATACGATATGAGTATGGGAAATGGTAATGTCAATATAGGGAATGGTTTAGAATGAAAGGGGGGAATAAAATGAATGTAATATGATGATAGGTTAATGGTATATGGGAAGGGTAAATTTATATGAAGGGGGATGAATGGAAAGTAAATGGGTAAATGGGTAGATAGGAGATGAAATGGATAAGCATAGGGTAAATAAGAATGAGGGATAAAGTTGTAGGATGTTTCAAATGACCATACCTTGTAACCATCAGAAATTTGACTGCAAATGAGTTAAATTTAGACAATTCTGATAGAAAAATGACTAAATCCCCTTTGACTTGACATGACAAAAACATGTGCGACAATGACTCCCATTAACTTGACACTCTTTCAGAATTTGAATGAACCCTCCATGTAAGAAAATTAAAGATGTCAGACAACGATCAAGAGGCTATGACACCAGCAGTAGTCATAGGCTCAACTACTCAAAACTAACAATTAAAGGATAAGGAAAAACATTTGACGATAAAACTTATGACCATAACACACATAACCAGAATACGAGCGGTAAACCAGGGAGTTTAGCTTGAACCCGATTTCTTTCATGGAAATTCCAAATATGGATCAAATCCCACATGTTAGTGATTTAAAGAGAGGAAACCACAACCATGTACCCAATATGATCCCAAAATATTCGCAACATTTCCATCATTAATAAAGTGGAAGCATACCCATTGATTGTATAAAATGTTGAAAAGAGGAGAGTACTTAAGAATAGGGAACCAATGTTCTTTAACCCAGGACGCCATATGAGAGCCACCCATTCGCAAATAAAACCACTTACCCACCAAATTTTGTTTTTGTAATCCTACCACCCGGTCCCAAAAAACATCGGAATCAAAAACGAGTTTATGATAATAGAGATCAACCTTAATTAACTTCCTTATTTTTCCACTAATGATGGAAAAAAAATTTCTATGGATTACGAAATTGGGTTCAATAACCAGTGGGGATACCAAAACATTCAAATCCACGTGTATAGTTGCATGTACAGGAGATGTCCCAAAGGGATATACTCCCGACCTGGGGTAGCCACAACTCTCCGCCTCAATAATCACATGTACCAACACATCAAGTAATGGCACATCACCGCCCCAGTTTCTTTCAGTATCAAGTGAAATCCTATCGATAGATGTAAAGGCCAATTGTACAATGGACACCACCGACATTGTGTAATCTTGCCTATATGTGCACCAAAGTTGATAGCATTACTAAAAAATACCTTACGTAGTAGTGTCTGAAAAAAAACTCGATAAAATATGTAGACAAGGTAAATTAATGTCACTTATGAATTATTGACACCACTCGATGTAGGTTGTCACCATCTCAATCCACTAGGAAACCCCTTTAAATAAAATAGAATATCCAATCACCATCGACCAATTTCCTTCATAAAATATAATCAAGCACACAATCAATAAAGATCTTAAATGACGATGCAAACCATTAATGGATTTTCCCTCATATAATTAATGACCAAATTGGAAAATAAATACCCCCCCAGACCAATTAATAACCCCAAGAGACTCCTTCATGATCGAATTCAAAATAAAAGATCTTACCAACTCCATCAATAAAAATTAATGCACTTACGTAGCAGTAAAGATCCTCAGAAATCCTCCTATCGACCAATCCCAACCCAGAGAGGAGCAGGAAGATCCATAGGAGTAAAGGTTCAGAAGAAATATATGTAAAACGACCAGCCAATGTGTCTTAGATAGACCATAGAGAAGAACAACAAGTAGCAGCTAAGGTCCTAGAAAATCCCCTAATTGACTATTCCCAAACCAGGGAAAGAGCAGGAAGATCCACAGGATCAAAGGTTCAGAAGAAAGACAATGTAAACAACCAGCTAGTGCGTCTCAGATAAACCACAAATTATACCAATAACTAGAGTGGAAAATAAATTTCTATTAGTGTACTTGAAACAAAAGAACCAGTAGAGGTGGATTTTATCCAGGACACGATGAAGAACTCTAGGGTTTATGCTCCTCTTCCCTCTGTCGCCTTCAGTTTGCAGTCCAACCTCGAAGCCTGCTACAGCATAAGATCATATGCGCCGATGAAGTTTCAAAAGACGCACCATGAGTGTTGCAACCCTAGTGGATGGGCAATGTTGGAGGGTGGTCGGCTTTTCGAAAGCTCTGCACACTTAGTGGCAGACAGGGACGCGACTCTCCTCGAATGGAATTTTGGTGGATCCTATGAGAATAAGCCTGACTTCAGCGTGGTGTGGAGTAAAGAGAAGAAAATGTTGGCAGACCCCCTACAGATCATTCACGCACCGTCCCACTGGGCTACCCAAGGGCTTTTGTGCCAGGATGAAATTTGGCCAAAGGAAAGGAAAAATGAAATAAGGTTGCCTGGTGTTGAAACGAGCTTGCAAAACTCAGCACCATGGCCCCTCGATTGGGACTGGCGGATAGGGAGCTTCTGATTTCCTTTCCCCCTCCTTTAAGATTCCGGTCATTCTTCTATCTAGAAAAACCATGTTGTTCTGGGTTCATTCAACAGATCTGGTACAAGATCTCTCGCATGCACTGGAAATCAAGCTGGGTATTCCTTATACCTCTCAGTGTCTTCTATATGGAGGTGAACAACTTGAGAAATCTCTCCCACTCACATTTTATCATATTTAAAAGGATGCCTTTGTGGTTTTATCCCTTCAACTGTGAGGAGGGGTAGTTGGAAAACCTTCTTCCACTCAAGCCTTCTCTTACAAGGATGATGTCCAGGCACATCCTCCCAAGAAGATTGCTCTACCCATGGGGGCCCCCAAGCCTTTTTTGGTGGATAAATTGGAGGATATGCCCTCGATAGAAATTTCCCACCCGGAAATTGAAAACCAACACCAAATATTTGCAGAATCTGCCATTATTTTCTGATTCAATGGATTATGGCCCCGCACAACAGGTCTATACCAATGGATTCACTCCACTTGGACCAATAACTGCAAGGTTTTCTTCTACTCAAATGGTTTCTTCATAGTCATGTTTGCTTTTGATGAGGACTATAAAAAATCCTTAACTGGTGGTCCATGGTTTTGGGGAAAAGCAGGGCTATTCCTCACCCCCTGGTTCCCAGACTTCGACCCCTCCACAGCAATTATCACCAAACTTCCCATCTGGGTCAGGACTCCAAATTTACTTGCTCATCTTTGGCACACCTCTGTCTTCTAAGGTATCAAAAACTCTCTGGGTCGCTATCTGGCAGCAGACCACTCTAAGGGAGAGAAAGGCATATACACATATGGTAGAATTTGTGATGAGATTGAATTAAGCAAAGGACTACCCGATCAAATCATCCTCAAAGTGGGGGAATTCATTTGGACTCAGACATTGGATTATGTGAAAACCGTGTTTCGATGTCGTCGCTGCCATCAAACAGAGCATCTTCAGAACTCCTGCACCATATTCCTGGCCCAAAAGAGGAAAGGACTCAAAAAACATAAATCTAAAAGCTGGAAACCATGTGATCCACCCCCCATGGATGACATTGATTCCTTCATCTCGGATGAGGAGGAGATGGAAGCTGACGAGGAGGTAGCAATGCAAGAGAAGGAAACAAACTCGACAGACCCTGAGGGGCCCAATGCTTCCTTGAATATTTAGAAATGATCTCATGAGTCTCCCTCCTCCGACTCAAATAAGGAGACACTTCCCTTGATCATCAAAAATCTTCAAGTGGTCTCAGCCCACCCGCACCATGAAGGTTGGGTCAAAGTTTCGAAAAAAAAAAGGAAAGAAATGTCGTTTTGAGGATTCTACCCATTCAAACTTGCCAGTGTTTCAGCTCTCATGATTCCCATGTATCTCTTCTTCATCGCCTATGCTTCGCTCTTTGCTACGATATGGAACCGAGGTTGACTGTTCATTGCCGGCTTCCCTGCTATCTAGTCTCTCTTTCTTGTAACTCCATTTTTACTATATGTTCTTAATATAATCAGTCTTATTCACACAAAAAAATAAAAAATAGTAGAAATCCCTGATATCATTTAGAATCAGGATAAAAACTGAATCTAGCTCAGATAATTATGCTTAGACGCATTGCACCAAACAACACCAGTAATTGCACCAGTAAATGATACATTTAATCCATCTATCTCCACACTTACAACCAAAATTACCGCCTTTCTAAATTTTGTGACTAATGCTTCCATAATTCTATCTTTTATCCTCGACATTTGCTTCTCACAAAAGTTTTCATAGAGATTTTGAAGTAGGCATATTGTCTACCAGCGAATATTATGTAATTTGTCTCCACCATCCTTTAAGTGAATCTAATCCATGTTGTCGATGACTGTCAGAAGTTTCAGCACAACAATGTACTGATATCAACAACCAATAGATAGAAGTAGTGTTCAAAATGAATGAAACAATCAAAAAACATAAATTAAAACACCATCAATGGAGACCTCGAAAATTACTCCAACTATGTTATTGTTTATCCATGTTTTGCAAAAGTGCCTCCGTCGCTCCTCTCACCAAGCATCTCTGTTGTCGGCCTCCATTGCCTTAAATCCCATTAGTTTTTTTCAGCCTCCATCGCTTTTCTTGCTAAAGAACCCATCAACAACATAAAGACAAACCCCTAATTCTTTACTTTTTCCTTTTTAACTAGCACCTTGTACCGAATTCTAAGAAGAAGAATAAAAAAGAAGAATATGGGATGGGTGATATACGAATTGAATCACACATCGAATATAATTATTAGATACGCGGAGAGAATTGACAGAGCTTCTTTGTAAGAGAAAGAAATAAACATGAGTAGCTTCAGGTATATTTATTATGCTATGAAATTATGAAAACTCATTACACCATCACAAGCCATTAAGTTGGGTAAGGTGTTTTGTATAATAAGTTATATTTAAATTTCCGGATGAACATAGCAGCATGACCTTGAAAGTGAGATAACATTAATCCAGCCTAAGGAATCATTGCTAATCCATCCAATCTGGGAAAATTCATCCCTTATGGATGGAGCTCTAAGAAAAAATATTTCGTTTGTCTTAAAAGCCCCCTCCGTGTAGTAGTGACGAATGCAACGACATACAAGTTGTCTCTAATCGTATAAATATAGATCGAAGGGACATAAGAGGGATTGATGTCTGATAAATCATGCCAGGAAAAGTTTTCGCGTTCTTTATAGTCGGCTACCCCACCAAAATGAAGATCCCAACAAATTGTTGTATTTATATAAGATATCGTGAATGATAAGTGAAATAGCAACCTCAATATAGGCGCGAGACAGTATCAGCCTGCACGTTGGTGGACTTAGGGTGCACTATCAAAGTCAAATTTTTAAGTCATGTTAGATAATATTGTCTTCAATTGATATGGTTTTGTCTTAATTGTTAATTGTCTTAAATGAATTTCGTCTTAATTTCCAATGTCTTAAATGGACATTGTATTAATATAAAGTTTCGTCTTAAAATATTTTTGTCTTCAATTGTTTTTGTCTTAAATATAAAGTTGTCTTAAAATATTTTTGTGTTAAAATATTTTTGTCTTAAATTGTTTTTGTCTTTAAATATTTTTGTTTCAAACTATTTTTGTCTTAAATATAAAGTTGTCTAAAACTATTTTTTCTTAAATATAAAGATTTGTTTTAAAATATTTTTCTCTCAAACTCAAACTATGTATTAATTATAAAGTTTTGCCTTGAAACATTTTTATCTCAAACTCTTTTTGTCTTAAAAAATAATTCAATTGATATTAAATTTTAATTTAAATGACTAAAATAAAAAGTGACTTTTTAAGACCAAAGATGTGTATTGTATTAAAAAAATGTCATCTAAGTGAAAGCATTAGTAGTGTAAGCATGCTTGCTAAGTGAAAAACTAGACCACAAGAACTTCGACTGGATGGATCGATTTAACGGGCACGCTTCTTAAACCATATGATTGATAGAGTCTACAATGAATGGGCCTTGGAAGAAGTTTGAGATTATGTGTGTAGTAGAGTGAGCCCCAACATAGTTGATTAAACATAGTGGAACAATGATCATTTCAAACTACTCATCAAAATTAAGAAAGGATTTTGTGATCATAGAGGTGAACCAATTTTATTAGTCACTGAGGATTGCCTCTCTAAAATTATTCAAAGTCCCAACATCTACGCAAGCACAATCGAAGCGTAGGGCGTTGAAGACTGTAATTACTATCAAAGATTAAATTGATATGTACGTTGACCCAAACCGTTGGTAGCCTTGACAAATCTTAGCACTTCATGTGTATGAGTACCAGAATGAGATATAAGTCATTGTTGTGATAGCGCATCAGTAAACTTTGCAAAGTTGGATCAACTTGGACGAGTGTCGAGTACAGAAATCTGTAGTATGATGATCATGTTAGTACAATTAAGGGTAACAGTATTAATATATTTATTCAAGAGACTCATCGTTAAGTGTAAAAGTATTGATATTTTTAGACGAGACACAACGTGAAGTGAAGTGAAGTGAAGTGTAAGAGCACTAATATTTTTAGTCAAGAAACTCGGGGTTAAGTTTATGTTTACATGAAATATCATGGTCCAATTACACTAAATCATATTGTGAGGCGCAAGTCTCCTTCAATTCACCACATCATGCCTATGCCAATAAAAATTTTGATATTATTTTTTTAATTAAAAAATTCGGTAATACATTATCTACATTCGTTCCAGATGCTTCGTGGTTGCAGTGCGTCGGAGTTGCGCAACCTCTTTCTTCCTTTTCCTAATCTACACTGCGCTCTTGATCCCACCTCTTGATCCCACCTCATCGCTTCATTCCATGGGACCTGCTCAAGAATAAGACAGATTCAGACGATCTGCCGACATTGAAGCGCCAGTTTTCAAAGAAGTAGGTAATTGATTGCGAACTGGCCATTGCAGAATATGTTTGTGAGTAACTACATATCAAGGTCTCTTTATTAGCTTTTCCAAGATAATTATCATTTCTAACATCTACCTTAGAATACCCAAAAATAAAGAAGGAAGGAAGCAAGGGATATGATTCAAACTGATGCTCTAAGGTAGGTGTTGGAAATGATAATTACCTTAAAATGTTTGCTAGAGCTAATAATCCTCCACAGTATGAAAGATACTTCGATAACCACTTACGAGTCTCCAACATCATGATGGAAATCTACTACCTATTTCATTCAAGAACATGATTAATCTTTGTTGTCATACTTGAATCCCGATTTTTATGGAAATATTCTGTTATTTATATCTTTTTGTTTGAGGTTATTTTGGTGCACGCTTACCGTTTGTGTCTGATAAATAGTAGGATTGTTAACATGCACAAGAAAAACATATCCCTCACACAACATATCCAGCAAGAGTCATATACGTGCCTTATTCCTAGGTCAAAAAGCCGCAAATGTATGTTTCCATTGGCAGCAATGACTACATTCATGTTTAAGTGTGTAATGTCATTCATGTCTACATGTGTAATGTCTTTGGAGTTCAATCAATTAGTTTTCCACGCAAATTCAACTAATGAAAATGAATGTTTTAAGGAATCCAAGGATGCACTTAATCAATGTTAATATGTTTTGGTTTAAAATTAATACTAGATAAGTATAAATCTCGCCCCGCTGGCTCTTACTAGATAAGTATAAATGTGGCCTGGCTCTATGTTACTTTATTTATTAACAATTTATCGAAACAGTCATTGTATTTTAAGTGTAAAAACAAGTTATCAAAACAATAATCACTGATATATTCGAAGACATGCAACCAATTCCATCTGTTTATTTGTTTTTTTTAAGGACACTGTCAAAAAGCCATATGTATGAAAATCTCTTGAGCTGCTACTAACATACATGTTGATGATTCCTGTAATAAAGAAAATATATGTTTGGCTTGTATGAAAGCATTATTTTCAATTATTATTAACTAAATGCATGCAATAATTCTGTAGGTAGTTACATCCATGGCAAGAGTGAGCTATGTAGCTCGTACAAGGAGAAGTGGCAGAAGAGTGACCAGGGGTGCCCAGCTGCGATGCACTTCATCATATGAAGAAATGATAGGTGATTTCAATGTCAATAATGCTCCAAGAAATGTTGTTGAGGATGACCATGTGGCTAAAGTTGATGTTGTGACGCCATTAGTCACAGAGCCACCGTCAACCACAGTCCAAGGCGCAACTTCAACTAAAAAGATCATCGCTATAAGAAGTTGGACAAAAGAAGAAATGTTAGCTGCAATTGACAACATAGAGTTCAATGGATATTTTGTTTGGGCATCTGCAAAGAAACATAGTATTCCTCCCTCATCAATACATTATTAGATAAATGGGCTCACTCACACCAAACGTAGAGGGCCTATTACAGTTATGACTGAAGAGGAGGAGGCCAAGGTGGTTGAGTGGTGTAAAGAAATGGCCCAATTGGGACATAGGCTAGATTTGATACAACTCAAATCCACAGTTGCTAAAATCTGTCAAGGGAGGTGAAACCCATTCAAATATGGTTTACCTAGTAAATCATGGTGTTTTGGGTTAAAAAAAAGGCATCTAGACCTTGTATTGCATACAGCTGAGGGCCTTGACAAAGATAGAGCATTAAATTTGTGCCCTGTAGTTGTATGTAAGTTCTATGACACTCTTTCTAGTGCATATGATAAAAAATCTTATGGTGCAGACCATATATGGAACTGTGATGAAACATGTTTACAGGCGAGAAGGGATTGTGGCATGAGGGTAATTGCCAAGAGAGGCAGCCGAAACGTGCCAAATATTTTTCCTAAGAGCAGGGAGTAGATAACCATTTTATGTTGTGTCAATGCAATTGGTGCTTCAATCCCAGGATTTTATCTATTCAAAGGTAAAAATCAGATGAAAAATTATATACAAAACTGTGAACCAGGAGCATGCATGGCTGCACATCCCCATGCATGGATGACTAAAGAAATTTTTCTTAATTTGCTTTGACACTTTGCTGCATATGTGTCAGGTGGTGTCTCACCTAATAACAGACACATATTGATATTAGATGGCCATGGAAGCCACATGGTTGTACAAACAATTGAGGAAGCAAACAATTTGGGCATTGACCTTTTAACATTGCCCGCTCATATCACTCACAAATTGCAACCCCTCTATGTTAGTGTGTTTGGCCCTTTCAAGAACTATTTCAGGTCAAAGCGTGCTGCATGGATGGCAAAGAATCCAGGGGTTGAGGTGAAAAGGTTCGAGTTAGAAGAGCTTGAAAGTAAGGCTTTTAAAAGGGCTCTGACACCATCAAATATCAAGGATGGCTTTATCAGGACAGGAATATGGCCACTGAATTATGATGCTCTTATGCATGATACTGGTTGTAGCCAAGCATTTTATGTGGATGGTCAGGAAGAAGAGCATGTCCAAACAAATTTTTAAGTGCAAGAATAAGTACATGAACACGTTGATGTGGTTGCAGCGAGTAATATAATTTTTCTCTCTCAAAGACAATTAATTGCTGATGATGATGAGCAGGTATGTGAGACATAGTGTATTCATAAACAAATTGATAGCAACATGGAGGTTGTTCTACCAACTCAAGCAGATGGAACTTTTCTGTTAATATTGTTAATGACATTGTTGAACATACAATTAACAATGCATATGTAGTTGAAAATGAAATTGCTAATATTGTTAATGCAAATGTAGTTGAAAATGAAATTGTTGATATTGTTAATAACATTGAAAATGACCAATTGACATTGCCAATCCAAGTAAACCCACCATCATAGCTGGCAGAAGCCATGATTAATTTGAACGAACACAGTGTCTCAAGAACTAATGAACAAAGCATGAACATGCCTTCACAACCGGCTGAATTAAACATTGAAATTGTTCATTTTTTTGTGAAAAATAGATCAATGGAAGAATATGGAGCACATAATGAGGCACCAGATGAAGAAAACAATATATTTCAATCAAGTGACATGGATATTGAAGTGCCACGCAATGACATGCAGGTGGGAGGGGGAAAAAGTTACTTGGGCGGCTCCTAAAGCTACCAGTAGAAAGAGTGTCAATGAAAAAGAAGCAAGGAACACTAGGTAGTCTTCGTTTGGGACGAAGTTCATAGTTACTCACCTTAGAAGACTATATAAAACTCCTAGTTAAGTCTGAAAAGAAAAAATTGGAAATTCAGGAATTAAAACAGAAAAAGGATCAAACTAAGGAGAAGAATGTATCAAGGGCTATTGTAGCACGATGTTGAGAAGATGAAAGGCTTGACAGAGAGATAGCAAGGCAAGAGAAGGAGCAACAAAAAAAAATGTCAAGACAGGAAAAGGAAGCAAGGAAGGCTAAACAAATTCTTGAAAGGGAACAAGGGATGACTGATATGGTTGACATAAATGCAAGCACAGTGGATGAGAATGAAACCAGGGACATGTCCAACACATTGGAAAATATTGCAAATAATACAACATTATTACAAGACCTCATAAACATTCAAGTGCCTCACTATCAAAATGGGGGTTTACCCACTTGCCTTATTCCTACCACAGGAGGTGTGAATTCAATGTATGCTCATCACATACCTCCACTTAGTGCAAGTGTGAGGTATGGGAACTCAATTCCTCCATGGTTGGAAGGGACAAATTGGTCTCAATTATATGGCAGCAATCAACCACAACCTAATCAACCCTTCTTAAGGAGGCCAACCTACTTGGCTCAATCAGGCAACTCAAGGTTTGGCACTGAAAATTCTCAAGGCCATAAAGAATAGGGGTGTTATATGTTTTTGGTTGTAACCACATTATGATTTGGATTTTAGGTGGACTGCATATTTTTCTTGTCACATGAAGGTTGTTTTATTCCATACTGTATGCGACATTGTAAGGAAGGAACATCTATAGTCTATTATAATGTTACATTCTGACAGAATGACATGACAATGTTGCTAGATGTGTTATTTTTTGATATTGTATATTGTTATTTTTATATAATGTATACACCCTTCGTATGTTTATGGGACTCCATGTATGTTATTAATTGGATGAAAAGATCTACTCAACCACACAACCATACTGTTATTTTTTATTCCAAAAAGTAAGCTATCTAAAATCTACACTAATATCTCTTGTGATCATGTCTACTGCTATAGGAACACTGAAACAAATGTCTTCTCAAAGGCTCGACTGGACATGGACAAAACTTCATGCCAACACTAATAAGAATTCCTAGACTAGACTTGGACACTTTTTCTTTTTTTTTAATCTCATGGCAAATAGGGAAGCAACTATTTTTTTGTTAGACAATGCCTAGTGGCATATGTACTTATAATTTCCAAAAAAATAAAAAATTTTGAATTCTTAAATGGTTGTTAAACAGGATAGGTATCAAAAATACATCTCACGTAGGACATGTATCAAAAATACATGTTAGATTGCCCCTAGTTTTTGATACTTGGAATAGACACAAACAAATAACGACAGATTGAAACACATAACACAATATGAACAAAACAAGATTGAAGAAACAAATAACAGATGGAACATATAAAGAGATAAAATGTCTGTTAAGCTTTAAGGTTGACCAATCTAAGCCTTAAGGTACCCCTCTAAGGCAACATTGTCTCTAATAATTAAAGAAATATTGGTTAATGAGCCAAGAAAGTATCATAATAAGATGTCTATGCTGACCTCTTGCTCAGTTACACAATCTTGTGAACATGTAAGAGGCTTAATTTACTCTGTATAAGATGGTTGAAATCCCACCATGGCTATTAATTATCTCTAGAAATGTGGATGCTTTAGGAATAAGCGAGGTTTATGCTAGTATACAAGAGCCTCTCCATTACTATAACTATTTGATCTCAATACTCACACACCGTCTTGGCAGATGCTTCAATGCCTTTCTAGTCACATATAAACAAATACATTCATGTTCATATTTACAAAACATCCTTTTTAGTTTATAGGAGATATTGAAACTCTATCACTACTTCAAAATACATCTTAACTTAGTAAATGAATTGAGATTTGCAAAATTTACTTTTTAGTTTATGGGAGATACTGAAACTCTATCACTACTTCAATACACATCTTAACTTAATAAATAGATTCAGCAAACCACTTTGAGTACATAATCACACCACTGTTGTTTTGCAACCTAGAAGTTCCTATTACTGTTTCAATGTCAAATTCACATTGAGATAGAGGAATCTATAATTTACTTCAAGGTGCATTATTTACAAGATATTTGCATACTATTTGAAGCCTCTTTATGTTGACAATTAAACTTTAACAATGACACTATTGCATCAAATAACCTTTTATCATACCCTTCCAAGTGATTATAACAAAACCACAGTCAAATTTTTTTGGACCATATAAAAATTGAAAAGTACTCATGGAATGGCACAAGATAAGAAAGGTCCCATGTTTGATATATGGGCCCTTCTTTTTTCACAATTTCTAAAGAGATTGATTCCAGTTGAGGGAAAATGAATTCCATGAATCGAATGTTCAACCTATACATGGGTTCTGGTTATTGCAAAAAATGACATGTGATAAGACAAAAGGTCACGGATTCTTCTACTCCAGTCCCCACCAACACTAAGAGAAGAAGAAAAAAAAAGTGTGAAATTACACGCCACCAAATTTTCTCACCCAAAAAAAAAGTACAATATTTGTTCTCATTTTGAAAGTGAAACGGGAAATAAAATATAAATTCATAAAGTGGAAATAGAAGAAAACTTCTTGAAACCAGCCCCCCGAAAAGACAATTGTCACATTGAAATTTTAAGCATAATTTTTCTCTCCATACTAAATGGACTTTGCAAAGTTAAATTCTAGAAAATTCTAAAATGGATGGAAATTGTACATCTGTACACATGAACTAGAACATGGGTATAGCCCTAAAATAAAACAAGAACAAAACATCTTCATGTAACACTTTCTGGGACTCAGATATATTACAGGGGATTTGGGAGATGAACACCAATATAGCCGCAAATGAAGAAATACTACTCGCTTGACCAGAGGGAGGGATAGGAGAATTTTCAGAATTTTTTTTTTTAATGGTATTAACCCACCACAATATGGCTAATATATTTAACCATGTTGTATGCTTAGGGTTTCCACCAACATGGTGATATTGGTTATAGCTAGTCCATTACGGATATAAGTAGCTTGTACAAACTAAATAATGGTTCATAAATAAGAGATTATAGCTTGAATATCATGAATATCATGGAGATAGTGAAAGCCATATTTATTAGCATACCCATCCCTAGAGAAAAGGTCCGCATACAGAAAAAGAAATAGAACCTACACAACACAGGAACAAAAGACGTGCGCTTATATATTGTTAAAGACTGCGCCAACGAAACGACTACTGAAGAAGAAAAATGATTTTTTGGGGGATGAGAAATGTCAAGCCACACTGGACATACAACCCTAAAACAAAACAAGAACTAGAACATGGGTATAGCCCTAAAACCAGTACCATTCAAAACATGAAAAACCAATGCCATTCAAAGAAGAAAAAACAATCCACCGAAGAAGAGCTAAAAGAGCTAAATTCCATCGAAGAAGATTAAAAGTGTTAAAAAACACATGATTTCAAGTGTTAAAAAGCAAAACAGTGGCCTGGTAGGAAAAATAATTCCTACCGGGAGGTGAAGAAGCCAACTGGAGAGCCAAATCTCGATGCAGAAGCCAACTGGAGAGCCAAACCTCAATGCAGAAGCCAACTGGAGAGCCATACCTTGCCACAGTTTGGCATTACCTGCAACAAAATGGAAATGAGCATAAATTAGCAAAAACCAAGGAAAAATGCAGGGAAAATGCAAGACAAACACCAAATTTACCTGCACCGTCATGGAACTTCTGCAAACGAACACAGGGGAGTAAGTTTTCGATAACTCCGCGCAGCATTGAGCAATCGAGGAGCAAAGTTTCACAGTCGAGGAGCAAAGTTTCACAGTCGCAAGAGTCGAACAAGTCCACAACGGGGCGTAGGAGCAACATGAACGAAACCAGTCTTGAAAAACAAGCCATCCTTACAGCGACAACAAAGGCGGTGAGCTGGGTAACAACTGCGGTGGAGGCGCACCAGCACTGGCGACACGGCGTGCAACGACTGGCAGAGCTCTTCGAGCAACCTCCCACCCCGAACAAAAATGCACAGAGAGAACAACACATCTTGTAAAATGGCGCGTATGAAACCCTAAAAGTATGACAAGGTGGTGGATTTATGGCCCTCACCAACCACAAGACAACTGGTGAGATCGTTGGCATGTGTCATAAATGCGTAGACTGGGTGACGTGGTTCAAATTCTAAGTGTCACGGAGGGCGCCCAACAGTTCGTGTCCCTCCCCTAATGACCATGAATGTTTTATGGAATCCAAGAATACACTTAATGAATATTAATATGTTTTGGTTTAAAAATTAATACTAGGTAAGTATAAGTATGGCCTAACTGTCTCTTACTAGATAAGTAAGAATGTAGACGTACCCTATGTTACTTTATTATAACCATAATCTTTCCCTATAACAACAAAACCTCCTCAAGCTATGCGAAATAATGGAATAACTAATCTGCCACCAATTTTCTTCTTTCTATCTCTAGGCTGTTTTCATAGTGATCATTCTCTCACATACATATATGAGTGCAAATTATTAAGTAGTAACTCTACAAATAAGTAAATTAGAATAATTTTGGTGTGAAAAAAAAAAAATTTACGGTTTATAATGTATAACATTAAAACAAAAATTAATTCATTTTTTTAATTAATTTAATTTTTTTTTCTCACATTTTTATTGGTTAATTGGGTTAGGGTCTTATTAATCACTCTCTGCTGTCGTCGACCAATTGCATTTGCATGTACAAACTCCTTGATGGTGAATTAGAATTACTCGAATACTCTGTGACCCACCGATGTTGTAATGTCATAAAGTGTGAATGCATTTGACCAAACTTGATAGCAATTCAAATGAATCAGTCCCAAATCCATGTGCATGGCCATGGCTCACTTGAAAAAGAGCATTGTATAAAATCCAATGCGGATTCTCTAGTCGACTCAATTCATAATGACGATATTTGACTTGCATTCCAAGCATTTATATCAACTTTTTTATCTCATTTTTCATGATAGCATTCAGCATTGGCTGAAGCATTCTAGGATTATAGATTATATACTATAGTTTAATAGTACACGAATTATTCTATATAAAAAATTATATATACTTGTTATATAAGAAGAAAGGAATAAAGTAGTGTTAGAATTAATAACAAGTATTTTTTATGGTATATAATTAATAATGTAAGTATTTTTTATTTCAAAATTTTATAAATAAATATATTTAAACATAAATAAAAATATTGGTTGGTGTCACGAAGTAGTACTCCACTTTATAAAACATTTAATGCAATAGAGTTGGATCTGACATCTATTATTAACTCCTCACTTAGCTCTGTTCAATGCATTCATAAAAAATCTTGGGGTGGTATTCGAATGCTTGTAACGAGCGCTCTGCAAATGTATTTTCCATAGGGACCAGTTAACAATGCTCTCCAAACGCATTTTGCATAGGGACCATTCCTTAACAAATCATTCCTGCACCAGTATTTCACATAAGGCAGTAACCAGACAATAGTCTGGAACAAGTATTAAGGTTTTTATTTCTTTTTAATAGTCATATTTTTTTTAAGAAATTTGTTATTTTGATGATGTTACTGGGAACTGATAATTCAGTTTCATTATCGGTGTTACAAATTGCACTTGCAATAAAAATATAAGATAGTTGCAATAAATCATAATTTCCTATGGCATGTCGAGTTACACATTTGCATGCACAGTTTCATAGTTTCCATTCTTCATTTTCTACATGCATTAAATTTTTGTAAGTTTCCTCTATTTAATTTACAATTTAGTTCATTTTAAACTCTTATTAAATTTTTGTAACTCCCCACTATTTAATTTACAATTTAGTTCATTTTAAACTCCTGTCAAGTAACCTGAACAGAAATGTAAATACCCATCAAACCTGCTGAAACTTCATTTCTTTTGTACATACATTGTTTAATACATTCTACAATTTTGATTTTGTTATACGGTTAGGCCAGCAAGGGCAAGGGTTTTGGGATTTATAGACTAAACAGATTGATCACCCAAATTCTAACAGAGAATGAGGATCTACAAGTGATCACATCTGGTTCCATATATTTTAGAAACTTGCCAGTGTTTCAGCTCTCTGAAGATTCTTTAACATTTTGGCAGGTCTTTGTGAAATTTTAATCCTGTTGTTGCGCATAATTTCGCGATTTTCGAGCCAAAATTGCCCAATTTTGAGGGATATATTTCTTGCTAATCTAAAGTAACTTTAGTATTCTGTAAAGGGGCTAAATTTAGAATGGTGAGAGTGTTAAATGGCTTAAGGTCTTCCTTAGTTGGGAATCATTTAGAAGAGTTAAAATTGCGGCCCGTCTTTTACGCAGTGTGCCAGAGATTTTAAACTGAAAGACATATACAACAGTAAAATTTGAGTAGGAGGATTTCAAATTGAGACCTTCCGGCAAAGTAGGTTGAGATCGCGCGATAATTCCATGTTTTACATGAAATTTCTATGTTGATCAAGCAACTGGGGAAAGGGCGCAAATTGTTTAGGCTTCATGTGCATTTTCTGGTTAAAAAATGTTGTGAGGTAAAATTCAAATAAATTTCAAGTAGTAATTCGAATACATACAAAGCTTCAGTTATTTGGCATATAATTCGAAGGCCATAGACTCCATATTGGCAAAATAAGATAGAATTTCAAGTACAATCAATCTTCAGACAATACAAATTTAAAAACAATGGGTCATAAGCTGAAACATAGAATTGAAGCAAGGGTTTATACCAGGAAATAGTGTTGGAATTTCTGAGAACTCCAAAACAAACTAGAGAGAATAAAACTCTCATCTTTAACATAAAGAATAAAAAAAATTCTTCACAGGAGACAGAGTTTCACACTTGAAAAACACTTCTATTCCATTCACAAAAAAAACTATTACAAACTTCTCCTCACACAGAGGGATTACAAAATTCTAACTGCTTAAAAACACAGTTCAAAAACAAACTCACACTCTGTCTCTCTGTCTCACAAAAACACTTTGTTCTATTCAAAACACACTCTGCTGTGTGTAAAAAGAATACACTCTGTTTTTCACTTTACATACACTGTTGTGTGTTAAAATTACTACAGGCCTTTCGGGCTTTTCCTTTTTATATGCCGCAACATATAATAAAACTAGACTTAACAAAAAACAATACACCCTTTCGAACCCACCCAAAATAAAGGCACATATGTTAAACATTGAAATGTTATAACATAACCTTTTATAACAAAAGACTTTATAAAAACTCCATTGCGCGATATGCAACACATATAACATAAAAACATAACAAAACCTTTTATCAGACCAAAGGCATCGTGCGATAAAACAAGCTATTAAAAAACATAAAACTATGTCATACTCCGCTGGACTTGAAAACCTATCAACCAAATCACAATGAAAATTTCGCATAACAAATCTTGGGTTGCTGATGTCAGGAATTGTGCGCGCGATGGATTATCAAATCCATCATATAATCCCTCATCACATCCACCAGAGCCCTTTGGGTACGGACCCAAAGTGTGACGCGATAGACTTATCAAATCTGCCATATAAAATGCATCAGGTCCGGACTTGAAACAAAACAAACAGTTCAAACAAAAACCTCCAATTCTGATTTTATCAGACACGTGATGAGTTATAAACTCCGTCGCATAAACATTCATCGGGTTCGGTTCTTTACATAACAATCGGGCCATAGTAAAATTGATTGTGATTCTTTATAAGACTGTCGCATGGTCTGTGGGACCACACCACCCGCAGACCTTGGCTTAAGGCAGAAGGCGATTGTAATATAGTTGTGATTGCAATGAACGCATCGGAACCTCCAACATCAACAAGACACTTTGTGGGGACCACTGTTCTTCACTTAAAATAAAATCAAAACGAAACTCTGCTTTTCAATGTAAAGTCTGTTTCCTATTCAATGATCTTTTTTTATGTACAGAGGCTCTATTTTTTAAAATAAAACGGACAGGCACCGAAACACAAAACTGAGATTGACTGTTTAGCTATTTTGGCAAGCAGCCAGAGTACAAAAAACCTGGAGATAAAAAATGGAAAGCGGCCTGTCAGTAAAATTTCAGAGATCAATTTAGAAAGCGGTTGTTTGTGGGCTGAGTAGTTAAAAGTAACATTTCAACACTCCCCCTTAATTTCAACTGCTGGGTTATCAGTCATACCCAGACATTTTCTTAAAAACTCAAAACTCTTATGTCCCAATGGCTTGGTCAGAATGTCTGCAAACTGCTCCTGAGTTTTGCAGTGTTGTAAAACAATTTCACCATTGTTCACTAGTTCCCTGATGTAGTGAAACTTTGTGTCAATGTGTTTCGTTCTCTTGTGAAACATGGAATTCTTGGATAATGCAATAGCTGAGCCATTGTCACAAAAAATTACTGTACCTTTTACTTGCTCTTGGCACAAACTTCTCAACATCCTCCTCATCCAAATTGCTTGACACGCTACTGTTGTAGCTACCACATATTCTGCCTCTGCTGCAGACAACGCCCCAATAGGTTGTTTTTTAGAAGCCCATGAAATGGCTGCTGAACCCATGTGAAAAACATAACCGGAAGTGCTTTTCCGATCATCTACACTTCCAGCCCAATCACTGTCAGTGTATCCTATTAAATCTAAACATTCTGAAGCAATATATAAAATACCAAACCTTTTAGTACCTTTAAGATACCTCAGAATCCTTTTTTCTGCCTGCCAATGTGCTTCTTTTGGCCTCTCCATGAATCTGGAAATCAAACTAACAACATGCATTATATCTAGCCTAGTTGCAGTCAAATGCATGAGGCTGCCAACTATGCTCTTGTACAAACTAGGATCAAAATCCTTGCTATTGTCCTCTCTGCTGAGTTTTAATCCCATCACTGTGGGAGTGATTTTTGCTTTGCTCTCCTGCATGTTAAATCTTTCCAACACTTCATTAACATACTTCGCTTGTGAGATAAAAATCCCATTTTCATTTTTCTCTACTTCTATTCCTAAGAAGTACTTCAACAAACCCATATCTGTCATTTCAAATTCTTCTTTCATGACCTTTTTAAAACTTTCAACAAGGCAATCATAATTACCTATAAAAATAACATCACCAACATATAACACAAAAACTAACATTTTACATATTTTTCTTTGATGTAGAGGGTGGGTTCTCCCTCACACTTTTCAAATCCATTTTCCAATAGATAGGAATCTATCCTACTGTACCACGCTCTTGGTGCTTGCTTTAGTCCATAAAGAGCTCTTTTCAACTTGCACACTTTGTGCTCCTTGCCTTTCTTTTCGTAGCCTAGAGGTTGTTCAATGTAAACCTCTTCCATTAACAATCCATTTAAGAATGCTGACTTCACGTCCATTTGGTAAAATTTCCACTTGTTTTGTGCTGCTATGGACAACACTGCTCTCACGGTTTCCATTCTAGAAACCGGTGCGAAAGTTTCCTCATAGTCTATCCCATGCTTCTGCTTATACCCTTTGACAACAAGTTTGGCTTTGTGTCTTTCTATTTTTCCTTCAGCATTACTCTTGGTCTTGTAGACCCATTTAACTCCAATTACATCTTTACCTTTTGGGAGTTCAACCAAATCCCATGTCTTGTTTCTTTCTATGGCATTAATCTCCTCATCCATAGCTTCTATCCATTTCCTATCCTTAATGGCTTCTTCGAAATGAATAGGGTCATCAACATGACAATATAAAGAAAACAAAGAGTTCATACCTTCATTTGTTGCCTCTTGTTCATAAATGTCATTCAAATTTATGAACTTCTTACCTCTTTCATTAGGTGTACAAATGCTTGAAGAAGCACTTGAATTTCCTCATCGTGGTGTGCTTGGAGAAGCACTTTCATTTCTCCTCAAGGGTGTCTCTTGCTGCCCTTGTGTTGATGTTGTTGTTGGGGGATGTATTTCAGCCAAATCATCATCATTTTCATCATGAGATAAACAGTGTTTAGCATTCACTGTTTTCTCTATGCTTCCAACCCAAGCTTCCTCTTCAATAAACTGAACATCTCTACTCACAATAAACTTCTTGGTGGATGGGTTGTACAACCTATAAGCTTTGGATTCTTCACTATATCCAATGAAAATACATTTCTCCCCCTTGATGTCCAACTTCTTCCTTAGCTGATCTGGAATGTGTGCATAAGCCACACAACCAAAAACTTTCATGTGTGTGACACCTTGCTTTGTGCCACTCCATGCCTCTTCTGGCACTTTGTTCATAACTGCTTTTTTAGGGCACCTATTCAAAATGTATGCTGCATAATGTACAGCTTCAGCCCAATAATCATTAGGAAAATTCTTCGCCTTTAACAAACTGCTTACCATATCCATGATTGTTCTATTCTTCCTTTCGACAACTCCATTTTGCTGCAAAGTGTATCTAGTTGTAAATTGTTTATGAATCCCATTTTCTCTACAAAAATGTAGAAAATATTTGGAGATATACTCACCTCCTCTATCATTCCTTAGGAATTTGATATGCAGCCCACTTTTCTTCTCTACAAGTGCTTTGAAATTGCAGAATCTTTCAAACATTTCACTTTTGTTTTTCAAAAAGTAAACCCAAGTTTTTCTTGTAAAATCATCTATGAATGTTAACATATAGTGGCTTCTTGCAAGTGATGGAGTTTGCATCGGTCCACATAAATCTGAGTGGACAATATCTAAGGGTGCTTTTGCCCTTATGCTTTTCTCGGAAAGAAAACTTTCTATGTGTTGTTTCCCTAAGATACAACCTTCACAAAGGCTGTCCAGTTTCTCAATCAATGGTAAACCTCTTACCATTCCTTTTTTGTTCAACAAGTTAAGACCTCCAAAGTTGAGATGTCCAAATCTCAAGTGCCACAACCAATTGTCATATTTTGGTTCACTTTGGAAAGCCTCTTGTGTCACTGCTGCTATCTCTTCTTCATTCTTCAAATCTGCTCTCATCCTGAGAGGGAACATTCTATTCCTTGTCATCTTCACTTCAGCAATACATTGTTTTCTTGGTGGTTTATCCATGATGGTGCATACATCATCTTCAAAAAAGACATTGTACCCCTTTTGAACAAGTTGTCCAATACTCAAGAGGTTACATTTCATTCCAAGAACATAATAAACATCTGCTATGGATTTCTTTTCTCCTTTCCTTGTTAAAACATTTACTTCTCCTTTTCCCATAACAGAAACTTTACTATCAGTCCCTAGTGTGACTTGTGACTTCACACTCTCATCTAACATAGAAAACATGGCTATGTTTCCTATCATATGGTTACTACAACCGGAGTCTAGAAACCATAAGTCTTCACTCTTTTCCTCAGACATATTACAAGCTAAAAACAAATTATCTTGGCTGATATTTTCTCTAGTGAAATTTGCACTAGTTCTATTACTCATATCATGCTGCTTCTTCCTACATTCATTTGAATAATGCCCATATTTTTTACAATAGTGACATTGGACATTGGATTTATCATACCTTTGTCCTTGAGCATGTTGCTGACCACTTTGTTGGTTGTTGCCTTGGCCTTGGTCTGATTTGGATTGCTGCCCCTTCCTTGAGCATTTGTTGGATTGTTTTTTCCACCTCTGTTTTGGCTTCTGCCTCTTCCTCTCTTGTTTCCTCTACCTTGCCCTCTTCCTCTTCCAAAAGAGATATGGGTCTTAAAGGCATGCTCCAGAGATGAGTTGTCATTTCTACCCAATCTCTGCTCATGTGTCATCAGTAATGCATGTAGCTCATCAACTGAAAAGTTTGTGAGATCCTTGGTCTCTTCTATGGTGGTGACAATCACATCAAACCTTGAGGGTAGGCTCCTCAATAGTTTCTCCACAATCCTCCTTTCTTCAAGAGTCTCTCCATGAGACCTTATCTATGTGACCATTCCAATCACATGTGTGAAGAATGAGTCAATTTTATCTAACTCCTTCATGCAGAGAGTCTCAAAGCTTCTCCTCAGAAATTGTATTTTTGTTGTCTTCACTTTCTCCATGCTTTGATAGGCTGTCTTGAGAGTTTTCCATGCTTCTTTGGATCTCTTAGCTACTGCTATCCTTGAAAACACACTCTCATGCACTACTTGATACAAAAAGTAGAGGGCTCTAGAATCCTTCTTCTTATTTCTCTTCAACGGTTCTTTTTCTGCCTGAGTTAAATCATCAAACTCATTTTCATCTGTTGGCTCTTCAAATCCATCCTCAACAAGTTCCCATAAGTCTTGGGAAGCAAACAGGGCTCTCATGGTTATTGCCCAGTAGTCATAGTTTTTCTTATTAAATTGTGGGAGCTGAGTATTACCAATACCCATGCTAGTGCTAGCTCCAGCCATTCTTGCACTCTAACTATGCTTCAAAAAATTGACTGTATTTTTTAAAACAAACTGACTGTCTTCAAGAGTAACACAAAAAAAATGACTTGAGAAATACCTTGGATTCTTCTTGACTGAGTCTTCACTCTGCTGGAGAAGCTGCTGCAACAAATAAATCCTTCCTTCAGCTTCTTTGACACCTTCAAAGAGCCTGGACTAGCTTTGATACCATGTTGGAATTTTTGAGAATTCCAAAACAAACTAGAGAGAATAAAACTCTCCTCTTTAACACAGAGAATAAAAAAATTTCTTCACAGGAGATAGAGTTTCACACTTGAAAAACATTTCTATTCAATTCACAAAAAAAAAAAAAAAAAAAATATTACAAACTTCTCGTCACACAGAGGGATTACAAAATTCTGACTGCTTCAAAACACAGTTCAAAAACAAACTCACACTCTGTCTCTCTATCTCACAAAAACACTCTGTTCTATTCAAAATACACTTTGTTGTGTGTAAAAAGAATACACTCTGTTTTTCACTTTACATACACTGCTGTGTGTTAAACTTACTACAAGCCTTTCGGGCTTTTCCTTTTTATATGCCGCAACATATAATAAAACTAGACTTAACAAAAAACAATACGCCCTTTCAGGCCCACCCAAAATAAAGGCGCATATGTTAAACATTGAAATGTTATAACATAACCTTTTATAACAAAAGACTTTATAAAAAATCCGTCGTGTGATATGCAACACATATAACATAAAAACATAACAAAACCTTTTATCAGACCAAAGGCATTGTGCAATAAAACAAACTATTACAAAACATAAAACTATGTCATACTCCACCGGACTTGAAAACCTATCAAACAAATCACAATGAAAATTTCGCGTAACAAATCTTGGGTTGCTAACGTCAGGAATTGTGTGCGCGATGGATTATCAAATCCATCACATAATCCCTCATCGCGTCTGCCAGAGCCCTTTGGGTACAGGCCCAAAGTGTGATGCGATAGACTTATCAAATCTGCCATATAAAATGCATCGGATCCAGACTTGCAACAAAACAAACTGTTCAAAAAATAACCTCTGATTCTGATTTTATCGGACGCATGATGAGTTATAACTCCATCACATAAACATTCATCGAGTCTGGTTCTTTACATAACAATCGGGCCATATTAAAACTGATTGCGATTCTTTATAAGACTACTCCGTGGTCTGTGGGACCACACCACCCGCGGACCTTGGCTTAAGGCGAAGGGCGATTGTAATATAGTTGTGATTGCGATGAACGCATCGCATCGGAACATAGCAATCGGAAGAAACAAAAGGGTGGTGGTTTCATATGTGACTTCCGATTGCGATGAATGCATTGGAACCTCCAACATCAACAAGACACTTTGTGGGGACCACTGGTCTTCACTTAAAATAAAATCAAAACGAAACTGTGCTTTTCAATGTAAAGTCCGTTTCCTGTTCAATGCTTTGTTTTTATGTACAGAGGCTCTGTTTTTTAAAATAAAACGGACAGGCACCGAAACACAAAACTGAGATTGACTGTTCATCTATTTTGGCAAGCAGCCAGAGTACAAAAAACTTGGAGATTAAAAATGAAAAGCGGCCTGTCAGTAAAATTTCAGAGATCAATTTAGAAAGCGGTTGTTTGTGGGCTGAGCAGTTGAAAGTAACATTTAGAATGGTGAGAGTGTTAAATGGCTTAAGGTCTTCCTTAGTTGGGAATGATTTATAAGAGTCAAAATTGTGGCCCGTCTTTTACGTTGTGTGCCAGAGATTTTGTACTGAAAGACATATACAACAGTAAAATTTGAGTAGCAGGATTTCAAATTGAGACCTTCTGGCAAAGGAGGTTGAGATCGCGCGATAATTCCATGTTTTACATGAAATTTCTATGTTGATCAAGCAATTGGGGAAAGGGCGCAAATTGGTTAGGTTTCATGTGCATTTTCTAGTCAAAAAATGTTGTGAGGTAGAATTCAAATAAAGTTCAAGTAGTAATTCGAATACATACAGAGCTTCAGTTATTTGGAATATAATTCGAAGGCCATAGACTCCATATTGGAAAAATAAGATCAAATTTCAAGTACAATCAATCTTCAGACAATACAAATTTAAAAACAATGGGTCATAAGCTAAAACATAGATTCAAAGCAAGGGTTTATACCTGGAAATAGGACCATGCCTATTTTCACAACCGCTGAACCTGCAAAACAGCAAAGCAATAAAACAAAACAAAATTTCTTTTATTTCTTTAAAAGTCTCTAGAGTTTGCACTCATTAACTGATCTTTTGATATGCACGAAATTTAGCTACGGTTTCCCAGTATTTAAATTTGGGAAATGGCCGCTATCAGCAATTTTAGATTCTCGTTTCATGCCTTATTTCCACTGTTATGTGTTATCCATATGGAGTTTTCAAGCAGTAAGAGAATTTATTCACTACAGCTGAACAATCTATTTCACCTTGGAGGCACTAAATTAGAAATGGAAAATTCGGCGCGTTAATGATGCGATGAAACTCTTTGAGGACATCATGATATATGCAAATGGATAAATTTTCGTGGACATGGATGATTACATGATACAAATATATGCAAAGGATACCTTGATGTATCTCTAAAATTTTTGTGAATTTTCTGGAATGAAATGAGATTTCATGGATTGCAATGATTAGTTGATTTACATAGAAAAATTGAGATGTAGAAAGGTTGTTAGTGAAACATAAGGTGAAACAAATATTACACTAAAGTGTTACTATAGCAATTGAAGTGACGTTTAAGAATTCCAGCCTCCACTTTAGATATAGAAATCACTGTGGGTGCAGGTGTTATAGCATCCTTTTGAAGTTTAAGAATGTCGAGATGTTAAAGAGAGAAATTAAAGCTCTATTTTCATAATCGTTCATTTCATATTTTCTTAATATTTTAAGTCAACCCATATCTAGGCTATTAGCTAGCATTTTGAAATCGAATAAATAAACCCTTTAAAGGGGCCAACAAAAGAATTTTATTTTTCCTTCTAAATTGTAAAAGATAAATAGATAAGTATTTAGTAAACCCATTACTTCTCATGGATAAAAAAATATTAGGCATTGAAGACAATCATCTCAAAAAATCGTTAATTTCATATCTTTATAATACTTTAAATAAACGACCAGGGCCTTCAATTAACAAATTCTCACCATAATTATGATATAATATATCTGGTGAATATGATTAACAAACTATCTCGATCTACTTTGAGGGAGCATAGGAACATGAGGGCGAACAAAACGTGTGGTGAAATTAAAAAAAATCCCATGATTGTCATCATAATCCCCTCCTCGTTCTGTGGCTAGGGCTCTAATGTGCCTAGGGATGCTATCTTCACCTTCGCTAGTGTTGTCATTGTTTGGATATGCTCTAACCGCATAATAAAACATAAAAAATTTCATAAACTTGATTCTCTCCTACACCAAAGCTAATGATTCTCTCTAGTTTGTAGATCAATGATCTAGCAAAATGAGTGAACATTTTTGAGGTTTAGTACCAAATATTGGGCCCTGAAAACAAATAGCATGATTGGGATCAATATTTACCCAAAATTTTCCTTTACCCGAGTTGTGACCTAGCTTTTCTTAGAACCAAGGAGCTTGGCCAACCTAAAATCTGTAATCTTAGCATTCGATTACTTATCCAGGAGAATGTTGCTAAATTTTATGTCTCTATGAACAACCTTGGGATCCAATGCTTCATGTAAATATGCTAACCTGCACACATCCATGACTATAAATCAGTAACAACAAAATATGTAAATGATGCATAGCCATTTCATTTTACAATTTTTCAATTTATTTCTAGTTTCAAACAATTTACATATATATCCACATCATAGAAATTCTCAATATTAGGTGATATTAGGCATCTATTTCGAAGGTTGAGAAACTAATTTCAGGATGGGGAGAGTTGAAATCTCATCAATTATATAATATATTATATCTATGGGCTATGGAAAGTAGAAATTTGATGAAAATAGTGAGACTCTCATAATAAAATTAGTGTTTCATTTATTCTCTCATTCCTAGAAAGTATGATTTTATTCATCTGTCAATAAGGAGTTTAAATTTGAGTAATGTTTGCATCTGTACTCAACTTATTAATATTGGAAGGAGAAATTGAATCAAGCATAAAAGGCTAAAAATGACCCTACCACGAAGATAGAGTTCAAAGGTGAAACTAACTACAATTGGAATGCTAACCACATAAAATGCCCAAGATTTGGATAGACACCTAACTTTTTCCATCCACATCATCTAGCAATACCTACAAAGCATGGAGAATTTTAGGGGCTAATATTCATAGGTGGGCTAATTTTCCATGATTTTTCCAAAAAAAAGATTCGCCAATTTACATTTTTTTATAAAAATGATTCACCCAAATTTTACAATATAAAATTATTTTAAGTTAAAGTTCACCAACATTATATAAAGATTATATATAATATCATTATAAATTTGAATAATTTTACAAATACATTAGTAAATGTTTTATACTTTGCATATTAGGGACTAGTGAGATTCGCCAATTTTTTAAACTTCAAGATAATTTTCCATCCTTAAAATTTTCTCTGCTGCAAAGGTGTTGAAATTTTAGAAAACATGACCTCAGAGGTAGGTGTGTGTGGGTGAGTGTGATTCTAGACTATTCCAAATCTGAAGAAATCTATGGGAAATATTTTATACCTGATAGAACACCTTGGATGCCATCCAAAATGGTTGAGGATGCAAGTAGTGACATCGTGCTTGAAACATAGTCAACTACCTCTCCTTCATTGCTATAAGCATAGCCCCAGACATTTAGAATAGAGAATAAAGTAGCTCCTATCATGAGAGCTTCAATGGTTGGCATATAAAGTGTAACATGCATTGAGAACTGTGCAACACGTGGGTATCCACTTCCCAATTCATTGGAAACTCATGTACTGGGATGTAAAAAGATAGAATTGAAATTCTAGACAAAATTTAAGGCTGGAAACTGAATATGCTTAGAATATTTTCTCTTAGTGATATTTTTGAATCAGTTGTACCAACCTCACAGCAGCACAAAATAAGAAAAACTGAGCTCGGAACAAAATTAAATGTTTATTACTAGTGGAAATGACATTATGAAGCTTTATGTATAATAAATTTTTCAGCTATGAAAAACTTACCAGATGGAGAGAACTGACATCTCAAGATGTGGTTTAGGCAATAAACCAGAGAGGAGAATAAGCATTTCAGAAAATTAGTACTCCATGTTGTTGACAAACATGGTATTAACATAGAACATAACATAATAGCATGACTAAGAATATCATGTGAATTTTCATACATAAAATTGATTCCTACTGGATAAAATTTTTAAAATTTGAACACCTTGAAGCTAGTAAAAAGTAGTAGAATAAACAAAAATAGAAATCAAGATTGAATCACTACATGAATTTTTCATATTCAACTATTCTCGAGAACCAAAGGAAAAGGACTCGTACTCAAGAAACATATGATATCATATAATATTGCTCCTCTTGAGAAGGAAAATTTGGAGATGGGTTTGAAGCACAACAATGAAGAGAAACACTGTTAGAGAAACATTTGAAATTAAATTGAATGGCATAGTAGTTCAACATAACATGACTTATATACAGAGAGATATACAAAATTGCTTAGTAGTTCAACAGAACATGAATGCACTTGAAATTGAATAAATATACATGTGTACAATAAAAGTTTCTGATGTCATGTAAATCTAAATGATAGTGAATATCTAATAATATATGCATGATGAGGCACAACATCGGCAACACCAATTGATGTATATTGTGACTCCACGGTGTAAAATTTGTTCTTGCCATTCAACACGCATTTTCCAATATGCATCTCTTTCATGTATGTAGATTGTTTTTCTTAGTATTTTCTGAATCTTTTGTAACAAGGCAATAGTTGTATGCAAACGGCATAGAGGCAATTTTTGTGGCTCCAGGAACCTCATTTGTATATCCTGTAAGGTAATTTCTTTTTCCTGAATTTCTCGGCAGCATTCATAAAGCATGTTTAAGTAGTGTGCATCCACATCTGTTGGCCATGAAGAAAGAGAAATAGTAATTGTTAGTATAAGCGGTTGATGAAAATGTAATAATTATAGAGTAAAAAAATACTTAAAGTAAGCATAAACATTTTTTGAAAAATAAGAGAAAAATAGTATGAGATCAAATGTAACTGCAAGTAATTGTGTCTGGAATTTGGAAAAGCCTTAAGTGATGTTTACCATTGGTAAATATGAAAGGAAGAGTCTATTGTTGGTTAGAGTATACTATTCTACATATATTTTGATGCAAGCAATGATTCTTCTTGCTTTATGCGTTGTAGATATGGATTATCTTCCATTCGTGATATGCATGAGAATGGAAATGTTGGATTGATTCGAAGGTCCAACAAAGACCTTACTCTTGAAATGGCGGCAAATGTTAAACCTTGGCATTCTTTGGGGCCAATGTTGACTGTTGCTTTCTCTAATGTCATTCCTTGTGACTTGTGTATTGTTAAAGCCCATTCCATTCGAAGTGGTATTTGTCAGCATGCACCTCTTGTGTTAGTGGAAATGGGTATATGCTTTGGGTGTGAAATGTCCCATGGTGTTCCTTTGAATTGTTTGAAGTCGACTACCACAAAGGATGGAAATTTTGGGGGCTTTGATTTAGGTGCATAAAATATTGAAATGACTTTGCCAAGTGCATCATTTCCAAGGCCTGCATGTACCCACAAATTTCTAGTGAGCATAACTTTTTGTTCATTACATAAGGGAACCTTTGCGTCTAGTTGTTCTTCTTCATATGTAGTAAAAATTTGTTGTCATTGTTTCTCTGTAGAGCAGAGCGCTACTGTCATGTTCAAGTTTTTTAGCATTGTTTTATTATGCAAGGAAACTGAGCTGTTTGTTGCATATAGGTGCATGGAGTATTCATGTGTTTGTTTCTCTTCATGCGTAATAGAGGAATTTGTCCTTGACATTAGGAGGTTCCAGTATTCAAGTGTAGGTGTTCCATTTCTAATATTTGTGAAAATCCGACGGAAGGCAACCTGGGAAGGCTCAACACCTTGTGGGCGAAAAATAGTTGTAAGCGTTACGAATGTATCAAAGTTCCGCCAAAGTGCAGTGCCACGTGATGTGCCAAAATACAGAGGAATGTATTTCACAGGTGGAAACTGGCCTAAATCCCCGACAAGGATAATGCAGCGATTTTCGAATGGTGTATTTTTTATGAAGGGGAAATGACTCTCGCAGGTGATCATCAATGCGGGAAAGAATTTTTGGTCTGATGAAACTCATTTCATCAATGAGGATGTACTCTACATGGCGGAGCTACTCTTGCAAGTGTAGGAGCGGCTGTCCTTCAAGAGGATGCATTGTTTGGAAAGGGATGTGAAGGGCAGAGTGGATTGTAAGGGCATTTATGTTGAAATCTGCAATGTTGGTGGTTGCAAGTAGCAATAATGGACTTCTACTTGTTGGGGAGTCTTCCATGAATGCACGTTGTAAACATTTAATAAAAGAAGATTTTTTTGTCCCAGCTGTCCCTTGTATGATGATTCTGAGTGGGGGTTTTGATGAAGGGTTTTTGAAGTGAGAAATAAGAAGTATGAAAGTTTTTTGTTAGGTGGGAGATAATATGTGATTTTCTAAAAGGGTTGAAAAAGGAAGATGTTGGTTTTGACTATTTGAGCGGTTGAATTCAATGAAATTTATGGTAGTTTCTTGCAAGTGGAGAGGTAGAGAAGTATGAGACCAATTATGATTAACATCAACGTCACGATGACCAATGATTTCAAGGCTATCAATTTAAATGTTGTAGCGTGGGTGAAGATGAGAGAGGATTTCCCATTCATTCATTTGCATGGGGTCAAGGCAAATGTCAAGAGGGGTAGACACAGGAGTAGATTGATCTTTGGATTGTGGAGTTTGTGGGTTTTCAATTTCACGATGAACATGCCATGTTGTATATGTCCCTTCCTTTGTTCCCAGTGTGCAATTCCTCATTGGTGGATCCAATGTCATTGGGGAGGGTATGGAAATGGAAATACAATATTAATTTAGCCCAACAAAAAGTGGCATAAGTTGGATCATTAGGGGAAGGGATTGTGGTGTACCATGGAAAGATATGGACAATCATCAGAGGTAAAATGTGTTTCCATTGGTTTTGTTTACGATGAGGAGAAAATGACCAAGAGCGTGCACCTTCAAGGAGGGGCAACAATTCTAATGAAGCAGGTATATTCATGTATGTAAGAATAAAGGGTGGTGCTGAGAGGGGATTTTTAGAAGCATGCAAAACACATTTGAAAACAGTTCTATTAACATTCAGAGAAACAAATGTGTGATTGCAGAGCGAGAGTGGTAATTTTTGTAACATATGACATATTTCTTGTGCCGCAATGTCTCTATCTACTATGGTTTCTGTAAGGAGTTTCCGGACAACAGTAACATTAGGTGCTTCTGGAGCGACGTTGTTTGAGAGGCATGATAACATTTGGCGATAGCTTTCTGATTTTTTTTCTTCTTTGGCTGCATATTTTGAAATGTAGCTTAACACGGCATGGCGTGATAGAACTGGTTGGTAATCAACATTCGCTCTCCAGTTGGAAATTAAATCGACATTATGGATGTTCATTCTATCATCATTATGAGTAGGCCTATAGTTTTTCTGACCTTTGTTGTCTATGAAAAGTGAATATGTGGGGTTTAACTCCCACAGTACTCCATAGCGACAACTGAGAACATTTTTTTTTTTAAGACAAGAAGATTCATGAAACTTTGTATGTCATTGGACACAATTGACAAGCTCTTCATAGTCTTCACTTTGGGTTGACGCGAAGATTGATGTTGTGTCGAGAAGACATGGGTTGTGCTCTACTAATTGGTAAAGTACAGAATCACGATGTTGGGGTTGTCACGGGTTCCAAGCAGTGACATAATGGTCAAAATATTTTTGAGCATTGAGACCTTCTGTTTCACTGTTCTAGTCGAGGGTGTCCATATTTGGTGCATCTTGCAACCAAAGAAAGCCATGTATGTGTGCAGATTCTCTATGTTTCCATTTGTACCTGAATGCAATATTGAAAGTCATTATTGGTTCATATGTATTTGTAATGTAATAGTAGGTGTAAAGAGGAATGGAAATAAAAAATACATGCACCAATAATCAACTGCATAAAGGCCTTTTTGTAGGACTTCTTTGAGAAAAAATGTATATCTGCAATGCATATATTGGGATGTTAAATGTGGGTAACTAATTATATTTTGAATTCTCCACTTGTAGTGATTGTTCGAGTTTGAGGGAAAATTAGTAGGCTTAATCTTGTGCAATTCATGCCATTTGGTATCCGCTACATTGAGAGTGAAGAAAAATGTTGGGTTTCCAATTTGCGTGATCATGTTAGTTAGCTAATTACGATGATTGTTCCAGAAAAAATGTGTAACTCGTAGGGATGAGCCAAAGTGCATGACCTGTTCGGGAATTCTTGAATTTGGAAGCTCATGAAGACATTGTCACAAATCTTAAATAGTTGTTGCCAAGTTGTTCTCAATGTATTTCCTAACAAAAACATTGGCAGTCGATTGGCTACGGTGGCGCATTAGGATGTTATACAGGTAGTAATGAGATATTGGATGTTGGCCAAATCGATTATCATGGTAGTGTAATAGGTTCAAAGCATATTCGTGCATCTCAACTTTTGTAATTCTTGGTTGTGTGATCATGGCAATGCCTGTAGGGAAGAGTGTGGGGAATGCCATAGCAAAGAGGCCCTCATTGGTGTATTCGTTCATAGGTGATAGAGATATTGTAGGCCAATCGATTAAATTTGTTAAGTTTGGTTGGGTGGAATGCAAATAAGCACGAATGTGATCAAGTTCACTACACAAGTTTGGGAGAATTGGAACAAATGAAGAAAGTTGGTTATCTAAAGGAGTTATCATGGCATCAAAATCATAAGTAGAATCGACTATGGTTTCCTGGGGTATAAAAGAGGATGTGGTTACATTATGAAGAAGAGAAGAAATATCTGTAGGTTGATCTAGTAGAGCAGAAATTGCAGATGGGTTGAGCTCGACATCTTTGTAGTAGGGATCATTAGTGAGTTTGTATTCAAGTGTTGCAAGTACACAAGATTTGGACACGAAGAATTCATAAGTTGTTTCAGAAGGATTGTGCCTTTTCACAATTAGGATGTCCAATTCAGAAACCATTCGAGATAGGTATTTGGCAATAGTAGTGTTGTCTTGAGGGAAGCGGATTGTATGGTCGCTATATTTGTATTGAACACCATAGACATGGGTTGATTGTAGAATGGAAAGCGATATTGTATAGAATCTTTCGGTGAAAATCATATCAAAGCAAATTTCATCAAAGTATGAAACCAAATTCCTAATATGGAAGCAACATTATAGTTTCTACTCAAAGATGGAGACGAAGAGGTTTAGCTTATTTCACGGAACCAAGTATGGAGTTTTTGAGTTTCTTCAATGTTTGGATTTATGACAAGAGTGGTAATGGAGACTGTCCCTATGGTGATTCCATTAAATTCAGTTACACGACCTCCCTTGATACCAAGGATTGGCTGGTTGTCAGAAGGACATAATTCAGCAATGTTTTTTCCTATAGAGTCACATTGATCTCCCCATATTGTTACATCAAAGATAAAACCTGACTTTTCCTTTAACGCGAGTGTTTTTCTTAGCGTTTTGGTTCTATATCTTCTTTGAATTGTTGAAGTAGGTGAGGTGGAGCTAACAACACCAATAACATCTACAATGGTATTTGGGCTTGTGGACTTGATTTCAACGATTTTTTTGAAATGAAAGCATTGATAAGGGAAGGTTGGATCATCTTCCAAACAAGGCTTGAAATTTGACGCAAAAAATAAGTTAATCTCCCATTTGTTGTTTAGGTGGTTGTAGTTTGGGTTTGTTTGTTTAATTGTTCCATTTGAAACAATATATAGTTGCCCAACTTGGATTAGATTATAAAGGGATTCATCCAATTCAAAAAATGTAGAAAGGTGAATCTCATCTCTATCACGATCATTAAGGTCAAAGCCGTAAACTTTTCTGCAGCCACGTGCGGTGCTTTAATTTTTCAAGGTTGTCTTTGCTGATGCTCTACCTTAGATGGACCAATACTTTCGACAGGGATTGAGTGCCTTGAATGATACAATTGTAGTTGTGGTCGTATTAGTCAGAGTTACAATAGAGGGCATAATATTTTTTGTTGATGAAGAGCTTGATTGGGATTTCCTGCCTTTGCGTGTAATAGTGTTGATGAGTCCTTAACCAAAGTTGTGTTATGTTGCACAACCTCAAGTTCAAGAAATCAAATGGAGCTGGTGTGAATGAAGGGAAAAAAAAATTAATGTAGAATCATTTTTTATGCAGGAAGAATGAAAATACAAAAAAACAGAAGAAGTTGAATTCAGAATTTAATATTACGAAGAGTTTTGAAACACTATGCAAGCTATTTTTTTCAGCAAAATGACTGAGCCGATTTGGATGTCTTCAGATGCAACCTGTCTGCTATACACAGATGGTAGAAAAGTCTTGTGTTGATGCGTCCCATCAAATAGAGTGATGTGGAAGTGCGAGGATGTAGTTTTTGATGAGGTAACAGAGCCGATGTCGATTATTTGTAGTAGAGGTTGAATCTCACTGGAACCATTCAGCAATAGAGGGATGGCATTCTGAGTCAAGGTTGGCTCCATGATATTAGCAAAGTACAACCTTATTTTTGTAATGGTAATACCTGTAATTCATTTTAATGCATTGAAAGAGATATTAAAGCATAAAATAATATGTAATCGAAGCATGAATTAGAATTGCAAATATAATTTATATCATTATTTGCTCAATATGCATTGTAACTACCCTCTTCTCCTCTTATACAAGGGCACTTCTTTAATCCATATCTAATAGATTCGTTCGTAGTGAACACTTATATTCCCAATTGGAGGTAGCGCCATAAAACCACTAGAAATTCTCTTTCCTTATCCGATTCCACAAATACCACTTATTGGGAAAACTTGCCCCTGCAACACCTTTTAAGACTGTAATGCAAAACCACCAAACAAGAAAAAGGCCACATCTCAGGTCTTCCTCCATCAACATTTTAAATTTTAGGTATTTCCTCAAAGGAATTCAGTTTAGGTCATGGAAAATATGCAAAAAAAGTAATTGGAGTTGTATTGTGTAAGATAACTTGCATCACATATATAATGATTACAAGCGATATATGCTCCACAAGGCAGGACATTGAAAACACTGATGTTGTTAGTATCAGAGGAAGAGAAAAAGTGACATAAAGTAATTGTATGATTGTGCAGCCAGTATAGCTAGGTAATCAGAAGCTATCTCTAGAAGACGGTATAGATATAAACTAATGAGAACCCAAATTTTGTGGATATGAATGTGAACAAGGCATAGGTTAAAAAAAAAATGCTAAAACTTGTCTTTGAATATTGTCATTTTTTTTAGGTAGGAACACTATGTGGGCTCAAACTTTAGAGGTAGTACAGAATATTAAACGTCCATGCAAATTTGACCTTGGTCTCTAATATTTTTTTTAAAACATGCCTTCAAGATTAAACATAGAAATCATAATGAAGGCATGCCTTCCTAGTCAATTTGGAATTTTGGTTTTTCACTGGCAGATTTATTTTGGAGACGGGTATATGCACAGTTTAGAATAGTCATCAGGAAACCATACAATTCTAGTCATTGATATCATCGTGGCTAGTGATTAGAATGTTGTCCATATAAAATGCTAATAGTCAGTTGTACCTTCTTCAAATAACCTGCTCTCAGGTTGAGGTGCATCATCCTTAGATTATCATCTAGTAGCTACTCAGCATTAGATAGAATAGAGGGTATGTTCTGAGGTTTTTTTAAACTCGATTTATTATAGAAGTTTGTGTTTTCTAATCACATACTTTTGAGGTTAAGCATCACACCATTGATTTGGTAATCATTGTGCGCTACAAACTGTTGATAACATCGTAAATATACTCTGAATATCTCTCTTTGAAGAACTATGGATGCACTTAGTTATTCAATTTCCATTGATACTATTTGAAATCAGTTTTTTCCTTCACTTCGAGGCATCATTTTGACACATTACACATCTTTAAGCATGTCCTCAACTGAGACGATGCAATAACTAATGAAACATTGTGGTTCTAAAGTGTAATGTCATACTTACTATATGCATATTTTAAATCCTTAACACTGTTATGAACATAAAATTAATGGCCTTGTGATGATCCGAATGGTGCATTTTAATTCGCATCATCTTTGGTATCATATATTTTGTATGGTGTCTTTCAATGGCTATCATGACATTATATCTCATTTTTTATCACACTTTTGGTGTGTCTTAAACACCACTTGTTAACTATGGAATACATACATCTAAACTATGGACACAAAACTAATAATTTTCACATTGCTTCACACATCTGTAAATGTGAAGTTTGAGTGGTGAATGTTTGCATCGATAAATCTCAATTAAAGATGCCTTGAAGTTAGTGGTTATGTGATGATATTTCCTCATTTCTGAGTATTATATATGGCCAATTTCATATCCTTAAAGTAATTTACATGTCACCTCTTGATTTCCATATTACATAAATGAAAAATGAGATTAAAAATTTGGTATTCTGATCTTATTTTGTCATATAAGCATCACCTCAAATCTATACCGACATTTCCATCACTACCCATGTCATAGTTCTATGGTCAGGTTTGGCTATTTGTGATGTTGATGAATGCCCTTTAAACTGATCATTATTTAAAACATTTGAAATGTCTTAATTTCTTCTCTCCTAAAATAGAGTAACACTTTGACACGTGATTAGATTCATGATCTTGTTTGCAAATCTTACTGGTGTTATTTCATTATTATGATCTAAGCTACTGCTCGTGGGAGTGCCACTCCTACTTAATTTTTACAATTGTAAAATAGAATATTCCTATTGGGATGACATAAGTATGATGAATAATGGTGATGAATAATGATGTGTGAATTCATCTTTGTAAACCATTGTGTCATTTGTTTTTATCTCCATTGATTGAATTTGAGCACTTTTGAATGGTCCACTAAGAAATATCTCATTTCTAGGCATAAATTTGAATAAGCATTGTTCTTCTAAGTCGACACATATTGCACTTATTCATAATTCATAAACATTTTTCATGCATAAATGATTTTGTTTTTTCAACTTTAGAATGAATAGAGCTATTGACCAAGTCTTCTGTCAAGCCAAGCTAGAAAAGCCTTTCCTCTCTACTACACAATCTAGCTTAGTTTCACTCATAGGAAACCCTCAAGTTAGGAACATTGGTTCCACCAAATCCCTTGTTATATAACTTAATTATTTATGGACTAATACAAGAGGTTTGGCAATGACAATATATGTATGGGATATTGAGGGTTTTTGCATGGTTGCAATGGGATTATTTGCATTGAAGGTAAATATTTAGAAAAAATAGACCTAAAATGTTGACAAAACTAAATTTGTTTTAAGGAACACTTCCCACTGACTGGAATAACAATGAAGTACTGCAAAAGGGAGTTTTCCCATATATCTAGAGAGGATGCTAGCCCTTCATCAATGTAGTAAGACATCGTATGTTTAAAAGTACAAGAAAATGCAATAAAAAATTATTCAAACTAATAAAACCTCATAGCCCAAGCACAACAATCCTACCCCTGTTATAATGGTTATATATTTGTTGTCAAGCAGAAAAATAAGGTGAGTGTGTCGAGTAGAAAAATAAGGACACAAATTAAGATGTACTTCAACTTCAAATGTGACACATACAAGTTTAACAAGGAAGAAAGCATCGAATCAACATTGTGACCCAGGAAGCTCACAATATAACTCAAGTAATAATAGTCCAACACAATAATGAATTTCTTCAAGAATATTGCTGCAATGACTAGAAGACACAACTCAAAATAATATTTTTGTAATTTTCCTTGGTTTTCTCCTAATCATGTCTTTAATGACAAGTTCTAAATAAAAAATTTAAGAACCTGTCAGAGCTATACTTCCTTAACATATAGTTGAATTAGATTTTAAAACAGATAGGATACAACAATCATCGATGCATTACTTTAGTGGGCGCATCTGTGTGAATATTGAAAGTTAACATCAACTAAGGAGTTGCTATGCAGCATGAAAAAAAATATGGTAATTTATAATTTATTTGCTCACGGGGTTTTCTCTTCTTGCCTTGACACTTTCACCACGATATAATGGAGAAACATTGTAAGAATCGGTGCAAACCTAAAGACTTGGAATCTAAAATAAAATTAATTAATTAATATATGTTGTGAGATGCTTCTAAATATAATAGATGGCCAAGGGGTTCAAAACTATGTTCAATTATTTTCTCCTCCTTGGTCTGCTGAAAAGTAGTAATTTATAACTCGATTTAGAGTATAATATCTTTCATTCCTCACAATCTTTGGGTCTTAAAATTTACAGATTAGCTTTAATGTTAAACAGAAATGCAAACTCGAGGTTTTTTTTATAACTTCCCATATTTGGGCACACTGATGCTTTAAGAGCTCTATGTTAAGAAATTTTGGCATTAAGGATGTTAGTTCTTCAATGCCAGGTCACGCCTTTACTTGAACAAAAACTTCTCTGTTTAATTTGAACCCTGAGTCTCCAGGGTGAATATCATAAGAAACTATAACAAAGCTTACAAGCCAAATTGCATAGTTCGAAAGTGACCCTAGTGCTTCAGAATTAGCTATGAAACCTGAGTAAAAGAGCATCTCGAGGATCCTCGGTCCAACCATGAAGCCTGTGAAATCTGGAAAAAAAAATTCTTGTTTTACAATATAGACAATAAACATTAGAGAATAAACAGGGGTAAAATTCTTAAGTGTAAAGATACAAGAGTTTTACAAAGTTCAGAAATTTCAAAGGGTGCTTGGTTTAGTGACAATGGTGGTTTGCTTCATCCTATGATGTCACCTACTGCACTCTCATAGAGCAATATATGGGTGGGATTATAAAACCCATTCTTCCTAGGTGGAATACCCATTTGAGCAAACAGGACTAGCACATTGGTCATAATCTCAGATTTAAGTTTTAGGAAAAGCATACTTGCAAGTAGACACTGGTTCCACCAAATCCCTTGTTATATAAATTAATGATTTCTGGCCTAATATAATAGGTTTGGCAATGACAATATATGTATGGGATTTTGAGGGTTTTTGGATGGTTGCAATGGGATTATTTTCATTGAAGGTAAATATTTTGAAAAAAATATACCTAAAATATTTACAAAACTAAAGTTGTTTTAAGGAACACTCCCCACTGACTAAGAAAACAATGAAGTGCTGCAAAAGGGAGTTGTCCCATATATCTAGAGAGGTTGCTAGCCCTCCATAAATCATTTAAAACTAAATTATTTATTAAAAGAAATTTGATATGCCCAAGCCATATAGCTTTCCTTCAAGGCAAAGCATATAAGCTTTCTTGATCTTCCCAAGTCTTCTATATACATATATAGGCTTTCTTGATATACCCAAAACTGATATATGTACATGATAGAAAAATTTCTTCTTTCTGAGACTTGCATTTATTGTCATTGAACTATTGTGATTTGTAGAGATATGGGAGACTGGAAAAGAAGTGGTGCCATAAATAGGTCCAACCCCACCCGAAGGTTTCCACCATTATGTTTTCCTCCTTTTCAAGCAGGTGGGTTTTCAACTCTACCTTATTCCATAGGCAATGTTTATTATTTTTTCTTCAATCAAAGAAATTAAAGCTTCCTGTATCTGCAGAAGGGGGAGATAATGGTGGACCCTATTGAAGACAGGAAGCTTTTCAAAGTGGGGAATTTTATGAAGCAACATCAAGTGAGCCCTCCAATGGGTGGATCATACTTCTATGCCAAAAGTGGGGATGATCTCGAACACACGTGCAATAGACCTCCTTTCTGATGTAATAGCACGACAAGCAGTCTATGCATACACAAATATTCTTTCTGATGTAAGACGTAATAGAATTACAAGCCCTTTATGCATATAGAGATAGTTGGAAGAGATAAGTTGTTATATTTAACTGTACAGAGTAGTAGTAAAGCTCCCTTGAAACAGAGTAGTAGCTAGGAAAAATAAAAACAGAGGAGAAAATTGCTTTTTCTCTATGAAAATCAACAATCTTGTAACATCCCTATTGAATTGGGTGACATTTCTAGTCTAACTTTCCAAATTCGGAAGCATAGAAGAGGCACGATTTTTTTTGACATAATGACTGAAAGGGATGTTGTTCCCTGGATTTCAATGATTGGAGGACATGTAAATCACGGGGAAGCTGAGAAGGCTCTCGAACTCTTTGAACAAATGCAATTCGAAGGAATCAAGCCTAATTACGTAACATTTGTCGGTCTACTCTCTACGTGGAGCCATGTAAGTCTAATTAATGAAGGTTGGCAATACTTTGAATCCATGAATAGAGGTCACATCGTTGTGCTAACTGTGGACCATTATACTTGCATGGTAGACATTCTTGGTCGCTCTAGACGCCAAGAAGAGGCAAATAATTTGATTAATCAAATGCCATTTAAACCCAATGCTTTGGTATGGTGAATTTTGCTTGGAACTTTTAGGATCCATGGTGAGATAAAAATCTGGAAACGTGCAGCAAAGTGTATTTTTGAGTTGGAACCAGAAGATGTTGCAACCTATGTCTTCTTGTCCAATACAAATGCTTTTGTTGACAATTGGGACAACGTAACAAAAATAAGGAAAATGATGGCTAAGAGGGGCATTAAAAAGGAGGTTGGACAATCAAAGTGAGCGTAAGCCCCATTCTGTTTTTGAACAATTCTATAGATGGTACCAAAAATATATAGGTCGGGTCGGTGTAAGTCCCATTCTGTTGGTGAAATTATTCAACCAAGTGCATAATTGAAATAGTTCACATTGCTTATGCGTGTTCACTATTTTCAACAACCAAAGTTAACAAGCAAAGTGGCATTATTAGAAAGGAGGTTGGAAAAGCAAAGTGGGCGTAAGACCCATTCTGTTTCTGAACAATTCTACAGATGGTACAAAAATATATAGGCTGGGTGGGTGTAATTCCCTGTTAAACACCATGTTAAACATACATATGGTGTATGAGAAATATAAACACACACACACAACAAGGAACTCAACACACAATGAAGGATAAGCGTGTAGCTCTCTTATTTTTCCATTATACATTATGTACATTTATAGTACAATGGTGTGACTCTTGGTTTCACATTCCAAGGTCACTTGGACTCCATTGTGACTTTTCGCATTCCACACCTACCCATGGAGGATTAGGTGTTCCAACAATCCCCCCCTTAATCCGAAGGGGTATGTGTGAGTCCAAGAAGAGAGTTGTAATACAAATCTGCAAAGTATACATGGAAGCACTTGGGCTTAATCAACTCTCTGAAATGTTGGAAAAAAGAGGTGGTTTAAGGATGACCGCCAACACTGGAACGCAATACTTGTTGCAGTTCCCGGAACTCTTCCAAAACTGACAAGAAGCTGAAAGCTTCTGCTAGAGGAATTTTCTCTCATAAAAAAGGGAGACCTTCAACCTAAAAGAAGGGATGTCTACTACCTGTGATGGTTTAAGGATGACCAACAACTCTGGAATTTTTGAAGCATTTCCTGGAACTCAACCAAAGCTGGCAAGAAGTTGAAGGCTTCTGCTAGAGGAAGTGTCCCTCATATATGAAAGGGAGACCTTCAACCTAAAAGAAGGGAGGTCTACAACCTATCATGGTTTAAGGTTGTCCACCAACAAAAGATGATGGTTTAAGGTTGTCCACCAACCAAAGGCATGCTCATGGGCATCCGTGTCTCTGGCTACATCTTTGAATCTAGAATGACGAATTGTGGCTCAGGCTCGCTTGAATTGTTGTGTCTCTGACTACAACTCTGAACATGGAATGAGAGATTGTGGCTCAGGCTTGCTTGATCTAACGTCGAATCTTGTACATGACCACCATTTCCCCCCCTGTCAGGGACAAGGTGAGATGATGGCAAAACCTCAACTGCAAGTTTGCTCAATATCTGAGAACAAGTTCTGACATGTGTCTTAAACATCTTCTTGGTTGTTGATGCCCATTGCCAAGAAGCGATCCATCCAAGATGAATCTTTGTTCTTGCAAGAGGCTTGTTTCTGAAGCATATGTCTGAAGAATGGGTGTGCCAACCACAGTGCTTGCATGGATGAAGATCAAAAAAGTGATCTTTCATATGGCCAACTCGATCACAGTGTTGGAATTTTACAATCTGCTATTGTTGTTGTGGAGCAGGATCTGGAACAGCTGCAGGTGAACTACCATATATGAATCTGGCACTCTGAAATATGATGGGCTTGGTGTAGTCTGGAATATGAAAGGACACATCATTTTCATATGCAAGACTAGTTCGGTGCTTCTTGTGGACAAGCTCTTCCCAAGGTCTATTGATGGGCTTGAGAAGTGCAAGCTGATCTGCTACATCTACATGTACATCTCCTCTAGTACAACGAACTGAATGTGAATCAAATGTAACTTTAACTTCTTTCTTCTGATGAGAGTCCTTCTCAATCTTCTGAACAGAAATAGGCTCAGAATGGTGACTCTTTTGTTGAAGTTCATCTTGTTGGAGCTGAGATTCCAACTGCAAAAACTCAATCTTTTCTTGTGCATCTTGCAAACAACTTTGAATATTACAAAGAGCATTCTTGCTCATTTTTATCATATCATCAACATTGGAATGAATGAGGTTATTCAACAACTCTAATGCCTCATTGATTTTAGCCATTTTCAACAACTTAGGCTCAAAAAATGAAAGGGTGTCGGCTTCAACCGAAAATGCACCGTTTACAATCTGATTCAACCTCCTTTCAAAAATTACAAATGACTCAAAAGAATTTCCAACTATGGAAATCTCAAAGTATAAAATCTGCTCCTCAAATTATGGAGGACAATCAACAATTTTTCAACTCAAATATTGATTGCAACTTTGAATGCAGAAAAATACAATGTTAATTTAATGCATCATGTCTGCAAAATATTTGTTTGAATGTGCAGCAAAAACAACGTGCAAGAAGCCTTTGAGGCAGCTGATTTTTCTTCTTCAAAAGAGTTGTTTTTCACCAATAACAACTCGTCTTCATATGTCAATCTCTTGCAAAAAATCACCCTTCTATGCCACAAACAATTCAATGTAAAAATCCAACTGCTTCAAATGCCATTTCTGCTATTTAATTTTTCTCTTCCTCTCTCTCTGCTGGGGTTTTTTTTCTTTTCTTTTCTTTTCTTTTTCTTTTTTTTTTTAATTAATTATTTGGGATTAATTAAAAAAATTGGAAGGGGGGGTTGTAATAAACAATTTAAAATGGGAAGGGAATTTATGGGGAGGGGGGTTTTAATTGTAGAAAATAATAGGAAAAAAAATCGAAAAAATTAAAATTAAAATTAAAATGGCCGAATGTATGGAGAGGGGAATGGCGTAGTGTGGATGTTGTGATAAGGGGATTGATTAAAACAAAATGAAAAATCTGCGTGGGAGGAGGGAATTATAAAGTAAAAAAAATGCAGTGAGGGAAGATGTGGATAGAGGCATAGGGAGGGCATGAGAGCCATAGAGGTAGATCGCAGTTACGCCGTGGGGAGGGAGTGAGGTAAATGGAGCTGGGATGGGAGGCGAGCAGGTGAGGTGGGGGGACGGGTAGCACGCAGGTTAGAGATTGGGTGGGTATGGCGCGGGGAGGGGACATTTTTGGGTGGTGTGCGCAGGCAAGGAGGGGTGGCAAGGGTCGGGTGTAGGTCGTAGGGAGATGCAGTGAGCAGAGCGTTGGGAGGTAGGGCTTGCGTTGCATGGAGAGCGGAGTGGGCGGGGTTTAGTGGAAGGTTGGGGTGTGAGGTTGGGGAGAGGGGAGGGTTTTGGGAGCGGAGAGGCCGTAGAGGGGAGGGCCATAGGCCGGGTAGGCGAGGGAATAGCTCGAGGGAGCCGGAGGGCAGAGCGAGGCTGAATGGGAATGGGGACGGGCGGAATGTGAGGTGGTTGATGGGGAGAAGGGGGGAGGCATAAGCAGAGCTTGGGGGTGCGGTGTTGTAAGTGGGGTGCGATTTGTGGTGAGTGAACGCAGGAAGCGTGGGATTGAGCGTAGGCCGAGTGTGTGTTGGGTAGGGTGCTGCGTATTGCAGTGAGGCCTAGAAATGTATAGGGGGTAAGGGTATGGGTTGGAGTGTAGAATAGTGAAGAGGGCGCTGTTACAGATCGAGTTGCAGGGGAGGCCGAAAGGCCTGAAATTTTATTTTTATTTTTTATTTTTATTTTCAAATTAAAACAACAGAGAATGAGTGAGGGCAACAGCAATTTTTGTCTTCAAAACAGCAGAGCAGGAAATCGTCTTTAAAACAGCAGCAGATTTTTTCTAAATACACAGCAGAATAATTTGCAAAAACTTGTAGACTTGGGGTAAAAATTAATTTTTCGAGCAGTAGAGAATGAAACTTTAAAAATGCAAAATTCTTCCAGAAAATTTCAGCAGAAAACCCAAAAATTTGTAGAAATTTTTCAATGAAAAACTCAGAAATTTTCCTTTCAGAAACCCACTTTAAAACACTATTCCAACAGCTCTTCAAAATGCAGAATTTAATAGGCAGAAATTGCAGGAAGAAATCAGAATGAAAACCTTCAGATGCGCAGTGCTGCTCTTCTTCAAAACCACTTTCTGAATGCAGAAAAATGTCTGCTGCAAAAATCTATGAGTGCTGCAAAAATCTCTGAGTGCTGCAAAAATTATCAGAATTTTTGCAGATATGCACAGGGCATAAACACAAATGGCTCACTAAAGGTTGAGCTGGTTATGAACGTATCAGCTCTGATACCATGTTAAACATACACATGGTGTATGAAAAAGATAAACACACACACAACAAAGAACTCAACACACAATGAAGGATAAGCGTGTAGCTCTCTTATTTTTCCATTATACATGATGTACATTTATAGTACAATGGTGTGACTCTTGGTTTCACATTCCAAGGTCACTTGGACTCCATTGTGACTTTTCGCATTCCACACCTACCCATGGAGGATTAGGTGTTCCAACAGTCCCATTATGTTGGTGAAATTATTCAACCAGGTGCATAATCAAAATATTTCACATTCCCTATGTTTGTTCACTACTTTCAACAACCGAACAGGGACTGTTATAGGTGAAGTTGGGACTGTGGTTGAACCATATGCATATAAATTTATCGATAAGATACATAGTGAAATTTTGGAGGGACATCCACCCTCTTGTGTCACTTGTTTACTAATAATAAAGAATAATAACACAATAGGTCAATTATAGCCGCTAAACAGCCAACAAAGTCTTGTAGCATAAAAAGCGTTAAAAATACCTCGTTAAGAAAATCTGTCTTCTCTTTGTTGAGTTTAGTAGGTACGGGTTTGAAACAAGCCCCTGGTCTCCAGTTGTAGTTGCGTGACTCTGTCCAAAAAATTTCAAATGGATCATCGCACAGAAAGAGCATAAGCATAGAAGAGGAAATAAAAGCTAGAAAGATAAGCACAGAGGAATAAATAAAAGCTAGAAAGAACAACTGAAAACACTGAAATAATAACCTAATAGGAGAGGAAATCTGATCATCATGACCATAGTTTCCAGAAGTTGTTGGTAGTTAGGTCCTAAGCCTGGAAGTTGTTAGTCGTGAAGAGTAATGGGGAATTTAATACAGTGGTTGTTATCTCTTTTCTCGTTTGTAGCGATTTCCGTGAGCCACTGTCTGAGCTACTACCATCTACAAGTTAGGGTATTGGCCTATTTATTTTTTGAGTGTGAGCCGAAGTTAGGGTGACGTGGAATTAATATTACTATAACATGATGCATAGTTATACTAAAAAATTGTGACAGGTCATCCCAAGTTGCTTCGTGGAGGAATTTATTATTCTTAAATTATCCGAGCGTAGGCATATTACTATAACCATATTATTATCCAAGCACAGGCTCCATTATGCACAAGTGTTATTATCCAAGCGTGAGCTCCATTCTGCACAGGTGTCAATACCAGAAAAAAAAAAAAATGTCCACTAAAAAAAATTGGGCAAATTCAAAAAAAAAAGCCTATCGACCTAATTATAAACAAAATTACTATTTTTATATTATTTTTCAATTTTTTTAATAAATAAATAAAGATTTTAAATTAATTGGATTTCTTACCATTATTTATTTATTTAAATAATATTTTTCTTGAAATATATTTATAATTGAAATATATTATTTTTAAATTTCTTGAATAATTAAAATAAAATTTGTAAATGAATTCAATTTCTTATATTTATTTATTTATTTAAAAAACATTTTACTTTTAAATACGTTTATATTTGAAATATATATTTGTCTCAAAGAAAAATCTGTTATTTTCACAATTTTGACTTAGCAAGAATTATTAACATTATAAATTATACTCATATTTATTTTAGAAGCTGGAGTTTTAAGTCATTGCTGTGATAGCGCATCAGTAAACTTTGCATGCAAAGTTGGATCAACTTGGGCGGCTGTCAAGTACACTAATCTGTACAGTTATCATGTTACTGCAATTAAGGGTAACAATATTGATATATTTAGACAAGAGACTCACCGTTAAGTGTAAGCGTTTTGATATTTTTAGACGATACACAACTTGAAGTGAAGTGAAGTGTAAAAGTACTAGTATTCTTAGTCAAGAAACTCACCGTTGACTTTATATTTACATGCAGTATTCTGAATCAAGAAACTCACCGTTAAGTTTACGTTATCATGCATAACATGGTGCAATTATATTAACTGATATTGCAAGTCTCCTTCAATTCACCACATCATGCCTATTCCATTATATATTTCGATCTTATTTTTTAAATTGAAAATTTCAGTTATATATTATCTACATTCGTTTCGTTCCAGATGCTTGATGGTTGCAGTGCGTGGGAGTTGAGCTTCCTTTTCCTAAGCTACATGGCGTTCATGATCTCACTTCTTCGCTTCATTCCATGTGGCCTCCTCAACGATCAGACTATCCGCGGCCATGTGGCCTCCTCAATTATCAAATCTTTCGGTGAAACTCACAATGGAGAATTTTGTGTCGACGCGTTTCGAACCAGCCAGTGTGGTTCATCATCAGAACAAGATACGAAATCTGATCAAGGACGCAGCTTAAATAGAAAAAGAAGCTCCACATAGCCGTTGTACCATAACGACTAGTTTGACAATTAAAATAAAATAAAAAATAAAAAAAATAAAAATAAAAAAATTAATAAAGAAATAAATCAATAAAATTAAAAATATCACAAATAAATAAACAATAATAATAATAGTTAGTTTGAACCAAAAATAAATAATTAAATAAATCAAATAGAAATAAGAAACTCCAAATAGAAAAAGAAGTTTCAAATAGCCGTTATACAATAACAACTAGTTTAACCATAAAAAATCAATAAATAAATAAATCAAATAAAATAAAAAAGAAGCTCCAAATAGAAAAAGCAGCTCTAAATAGAAAAAGATGCTCCTAATAGCCATTGTACAATAACGACTAGTTTGATCATAAACAATAAAAATAAAACTATAAAAATATAAAAATTAAAATTAAAATTAAATAAAACAAACATAAAAAATAAAATAAAATATAAAAAACTAAATACTAAAAATAAAATAAATAACCAATAACACTACAAGCGAGTTTGACCAATAAATAAATAAAAAATTAAATAAAAATAAAAATAAAATCGAAAAATAAATCAATAAATAAAACAATAATTTTTCAATTTTATTTTTACTTTTAATAACATATAAGAATAAAAAATAGTAAGGAATTAATAAATAAATCGATATAAAAATGAACATTACAGTAAATAAAAATTAAAATTAAAATTAAAATATTGGAAAATATAATAAAATCAATAAAATTTTATATATTACTTGAAAATTTTAATATAATTTTAAAACTAAATCAATTCCTTTATTTTCATTAATATATTAATATATATTATTATTATTATTATTATTATTATTATTATTATTTAATTTTTTAATTCATTAATTAATTAATAAATTTATTTATTTCTTTATATAAGCAATTAATTAATAAAAATAAGATTATAAACAACTACGGACTTTGACTATGTTATAACATAAATAATAAAACATATATAACATAAAATAAATAAAAAATAAATAAACATTACCTATAAAAAAAAAAAAAAACTAAAAAAAAATAATAATAATAATAAAATAAAAAATAATAATAATAATAATATAAAAATAAAATATAAAAAATAATTAAAAAAAAAAAAATATATATATATATATATATATATATATATATAAACAAATAAATAATAAAAATAAAATTTTTTACTAAATAACAAAGAATAATAGAAAGGAGAGAGCAAAACAGGACAAGAGGGGATAAAACGACGATCCTAAGACAAACAGAAGAGCAAAAAACTCAAAAAGCTACAAATGAAGGGCAGGGATCCAACACCTGCTCACACTCCATCCATCATCTCTGTTCAGGTTAACAGGCCTCTTTTCAATCTCAAGGGCCTCCCTAAACTTTCGATGGTGAAAATGGTCCACCTTTGCAATGACCTCAGCATTTCAATGCAAATGTGATGCTTAGTTTTTTCAACATGCTCTGCTAAGGCAGAGGAGCGAGATCTATTATGCTTTAGGTCAGCGGCATGTTCATGAATTCTTTGACTAATAGATCGACCAGTTTCACCAATATAAGGGGTCCCACAAGAGCACGGAATCAAGTAAACACCCTTACCCTCCTTAGGGCAAATTGGATCCTTAACCGATCTGAGCGAATTCCGAATCGTGCGTAGGGGCTTGCAGGTTGAAGGAACACTATGTTTCCTTAGTATCCTGGCGATCTTATCAGTCGTTCCTTGGATAAAAAGAAGGTGAACACCCGCAAACCTGTCATAATTATCAAATTTAACCCTAGGACCTTTTTCTGCTTTTTGGAAAGCTCTACGACATTGAATCTTGCTATAACCATTTTTAAGGAAAACCTTAAAAAGATGAGATTTCTCATCTTCAAGGTGGTGTTCGTTAGCGATTCTCAGGGCACGAGTGGCTAAGGTGCTGAGAACCCCTAATTTCTGAGCTGGGAAATGATGAGAGTCCGCATGTAAATACTGCTCAGTATGCGTCTTCTTTCTAAAGACTTGATGAAAGAAAGCGCCTTCTTCATTCCTAGTAATAAGGACGTCAAGAAAGGGAAGACTACCATCCACTTCGAGTTCCATGGTAAATTAATGAAAATAAAAGAATTAATTTAGTTTTAAAATTATATTAAATTTTTCAAGTAATATATAAAATTTTATTGATTTTATTATATTTTCTAATATTTTTTTATTTTATTTACTATAATGTTCATTTTTATATCGATTCATTTATTAATTCCTTACTATTTTTTATTCTTATATGTTATTAAAAGTAAAAATAAAATTGAAAAATTATTGTTTTATTTATTGATTTATTTTTCGATTTTATTTTTATTTTTATTTGATTTTTTATTTATTTTTTGGTCAAACTCGCTTGTAGTGTTATTGGTTATTTATTTTATTTTTAGTATTTATTTTTTTATATTTTATTTTATTTTTTATGTTTGTTTTATTTAATTTTTATTTTTATTTTTATATTTTTGTAGTTTTATTTTTATTGTTTATGATCAAACTAACCGTTATTGTACAATGGCTATTAGGAGCATCTTTTTCTATTTAGAGTTGCTTTTTCTATTTGGAGCTTCTTTTTTATTTTATTTGATTTATTTATTTATTGATTTTTTATGGTTAAACTAGCCGTTATTGTATAACGGCTATTTGAAACTTCTTTTTCTATTTGGAGCTTCTTTTTCTATTTGGAGTTTCTTATTTCTATTTGATTTATTTAATTATTTATTTTTGGTTCAAACTAACTATTATTATTATTGTTTATTTATTTGTGATTATTTTAATTTTATTGATTTATTTCTTTATTAATTTTTTTTTTTTATTTTTTTTTTTTTTATTTTTTATTTTTTTTTTTTTTTAATTGTCAAACTAGCTGTTATGGTACAACCGCTATGTGGAGCTTCTTTTTCTATTTAAGCTGCGTCCTTGATCAGATTCTGTATCTTGTCCTGATGATGAACCACACTGGTTGGTTCGAAACGCGTCGACACAAAATTCTCCATTATGAGTTTCACCGAAAGATTTGATAATTAATTAAAAATTATTAGTGATAAAATAATTAAAACTAAAATTAATATTAAATTTAAATACAGAAAAATTAATAAAAAAAATTTAGTTTATTAAATTTCAAATAATAGTATTAAAAAAAATAATGATAATAATGAAAATAAATTTCATAAATAATTAAAACATAAAACAATATAAAATTTACATTTCAGAAGAAAAAAAAATTATTTAAAATAAGAAATATACCTTTAAAAAAAATCTACAAAATAAATATAAATATGATAAATATTTTTATATTCCCATAAAAATATAGAACTTTTAAATTTTACATACCTCTAACCCACATTACCTTTTGGTATCTCTATATCTTTGTCAAGAAAATAGTCTCCGACGTCGGCTAGGCTATTGTTTGCTCAATTGATACTTTACACTAAAGTAAGAAGAATTATTTAAATATTTTTAAACATTTCTTAACTAGAGTGCCAGCTGTCCTTAATCCTATTTAAATGTCAATTTAAATGATTTTCCATGATCTATAATGTCCTGAATTTTGACAACATGATCTTCCAAATGGCAAATACATCTTCAGAAACAGAAATGGAATATGATTTCTCCCTTATATGAGCCATGAGTTTGAATTTGAGTGCAAAGGAAATCGGCCGCTAGATCTTTCCTGTTCAAATGACATAGATTGAAATAAACGAACAACTGGAAGCTTCTGCACTTCTTTGCGCCAAAGGAAAAGTCTCAAGAGTCAATATTTTGCTGTGCTTTAATTTCTTTCACGATTTCATCATTTTGTAGGGTTTGTAAGTCTGCATAGCTTGAAGGAGTTGTCTATCGAGTCAATATAATAATCTGGATGGTAGTTTTTGTTTTTTTTTAAATTAGGTTAAAAAAAATCAAAAAATCAGATTAGAGTGTTTGAATTGTATTTTTGATAATGAAAATAGATTCAGCATTATCAAAAACTTTTAGAGCGCCCAAAATACTGAAATTTAACAACTATAAACAAGATTTTGATAAATCTTTACCAAAATTTGTCAAAAATTTTGCCAATTTCTAAATTGTACATTTTTTAAACTACGTCAATAGATCTTCACATATTCCCACGTGTTTGCATGTGTTTGCATCGATGTAACCATTCATCATCATTAGACCCTTAGCTCTTATGAGTTGTTTCTTAGGCACATATGATGTATATTTTGGAGCCAATCTTTGTGTTTATAAAAGTGGTTTTAAGTGTATTTGGAAATCCATCTATAGCACAACTCAGAGAGAAACTACAATGGCTTCTCTTAATGCATGGTGTCATATGCAGTTTGTTGAAAGGTGTCATGGTGCTCACTTGAAAGGTGCTGATCTCAAAACATATGAGAATGGAGAAATTCAAGCTCCAGAACTGCATACATATGACACACCCTTGAACAAAGATTTTGATATTTTTCTCAACGCAAAGAAAGGTGGAAAACAGTTGGCTGCAGATTTTTTGTATTTTTATTTTTATTTTTATTAATTAAATTTTGGTTAATTCTAACTTAATAGATCCTTTCTATACTTTATTTATAAACAAAATGCATATTTTTTATTTATAAACAAAACGCAGGTAAGTTGGTTCGAAGTTTTAAATTCTTTAACATGTTTTATATTTCTCATATTCTGTATTCTATATTTTCTTTGAGCAATAATTGGACAGTGGCATTCGGGGCTTTGTTTATTGTTTGCCTGCAGTTTATGAATTTCAACAATAATAGTTTAACTTCTACTAAGCAATGATTGTACTGGTTATCCTGGGGCTACTATGTATTCAGTACGTTAAATGCAAAACTCTAATGTCGTTGGTCTGGCAGTCGAGTTGTGTGTCCACATCACCCATGCTACATGAATTATCTGCAAGTAAAGGAGACCAAGCACAGTGCTCAAAAAGGAAATTACAACCATAGAGCTGGGTTCCGTCGTCACTGGAGTGCCATTTACAAAATATGTTGTATAAATGAGCTCAAAATTCCCCCGAGACTTGTGTGCTAACCAACTAAGCCACCACCCCTAAGTGCTTTTTTAAATCTTTGTAACTCATGGATTGTTATGAGTAGATATACATATTGTTGAAATTTCTGAGAATTCCATAACAATACACTCCTTCTAATACATAGAATTAGAACAAAAATTTTGCTTATTGATAGACAGAGTTTGCACAAAAACACTTCTATTCCATTAACTGTAGAAATTTATTACAAAAATTTTGGTCTTCCTCCTCTGAGGGATAACACTGTGACTGCTACAAGACGCAGTGCTGAAAACAAAAACTCTTGGTCTCTGTTACAAAAAAAATACTCTGTTCTTTTCAAAAACTCTGCTACTCTGTATGTCAAAAATTGCCTTCGGGCTCTGTTTTTCAATACACTGTTGTGTATATCTCTTTTTACGCACTACTATGCATTCACTTTTTTTTTCACTACTTGCAAATAAACCTTCCAGCCTTTTTTATATGTGGCACAACACATTTGAACCAACATACAACTTATAACAAAAATTAAATCTCCATATGTGCCTGCGGGGTCCACATTACAAATAGCGCAGATATATATATTCATATATGTTAAAACATACCATAACCAATGGTTTAACATAACATTTCATCGCGCAATAAACAAAACATATAACAAAACTTTAATCAAACTATAACAAAACAAAATACAAAAACTTTCGCATGTGGTGGACCCACCGGAATTCAAAACTGTTAAACCAAAATGTAATAAAACTTCGCATCACAAAATAGCCCGATGACGTCAGGGGGTTTTGTAACGCGAAATATTTAGAACGCGGTTCATAAAACCTTTTCGGATCCGGAAATGTGGTTTCATACAGGCCCAAAATAAAACCCGAAAAATTTATGGATTGCAGCATATAAAACATTCGAGTCCGGATCTAAGGACCGTGGACCGGCTCAAATAAAATGCGAGCTTGTAATATCGCTCCACGTGTTGCAGTGATGTGGTCTGTGGGACTTGTGTGACGTGGCCCTATTCAAATTTAAACTGGCACGTAAAAACGAAAACTCTGCTTCCCAAACAGAGGACTGTGTACTCTGTTTTTTAAATTTGAGTTTGATTCCTCAATTAAAATAACAAGCGGCTGTGGTTAGAAAGCCTGCAGACGAAAAATGGAAAGCGGCTCTGTGACAGAAATTTCAGAGACCAAATTAGAAAGCGGCCGAGTACAAAGGCAGTTGAAATTAACATTTCAACACTCCCCCTTAAGTTCAACTGCTGGGTTATCTGTCATACCCATGCATTTCCTCAAATATTCAAAACTCTTCTGCCCCAATGGCTTGGTCAGAATGTCTACAAACTGCTCCTGAGTTCTGCAGTGTTTTAAAATAATTTCTCCATTGTTCACTAGCTCCCTGATGTAGTGAAACTTAGCATCTATGTGCTTTGTCCTTTTGTGAAACACAAAATTTTTAGACAATGCTATGGCTGAGCTATTGTCACAATAAATCACTGTCTCTTTTACCTGTTCTTGACATGAACTCCTCAACATCCTTCTCATCCATACTGCTTAACACGCTGCTGCTGTAGCTGCCACATACTCTATCTCTGCTGTAGATAATGCTACAATAGGTTGTTTCTTAGAAGCCCATGAAATGGCTCTTGAACCCATGTGAAAAACATAACCAGAAGTATTTTTCTGGTCATCTACACTTCCATCCCAATCACTGTCAGTGTATCCAATTAATTCTGAATTTTCTGAAGTAGTATATAAAATTCCATACCTTTCAGTTTCTTTGACATACCTCAGAATTCTTTTTGCTGCTTGCCAATATGCTTCTTTTGGCCTCTCCATAAATCTGGAAATTAAACTTACAGCATGCATAATATCCGGCCTAGTTGCAGTCAAATACATGAGGCTGCCAACTATGCTCTTGTACAAACTAGGATCAAAATCCTTGCTACTGTCCTCTTTGCTGAGTTTTAATCCCATTACTGTGGGAGTAATTGCTGCCTTGCAATCCTGCATGTTAAATCTCTCCAAAACTTCATTAACATGTTTTTTTTGAGAAATAAAAATTTTACTTTCATTTTGCTTTACTTCTATTCCTAAGAAGTATTTCAGCAAGCCCATGTCAGTCATTTCAGATTCATCTTTCATGACCTTCTTAAAATTTTCAACAAGGTAATCATCATTACCTATAAAGATCACATCATAAACATATAACACAACAATCAGCATCTTACCATTTTTCTCCTTGATGTATAAAGTGGGTTCTCCCTCACATTTTTCAAACCCATTCTCTAGTAGATAGGAATCTATCCTACTGTACTATGCTCTTGGGGCTTGTTTCAGCCCATAAAGAGCTTTCTTCAATCTGCAAACTTTATGTTCTTGGCCCTTTTTCTCATAGCCTAGAGGTTGTTCAATATAAACCTCTTCCATTAAAACTCCATTTATAAATGTTGATTTCACATCCATTTGGTAAACTTTCCACTTGTTTTGTGCTGGTATGGACAACACTGCTCTCACGGTTTCCATTCTTGCAACCGGTGCGAAAGTTTCCTCATAGTCTCTTCCATGTTGTTGCTTATACCCTTTGACTACAAGTCTAGCCTTATGTCTCTCAATCTTACCTTCAGCATTACTCTTGGTCTTGTAGACCCATTTAACTCCAATTACTTCTTTACCTTTTGGGAGTTCAACTAAATCCCATGTTTTGTTTCTCTCTATAGCATTAATCTCTTCATCCATAGCATCTATCCATTTTCTATCTTTTATAGCTTCTTAAAAATGGATAGGATCATCAACATGACAATATAAAGCAAATAAAGAGTTCACACCTTCATTTTCTGCCTCTTGCTCATAAATTTCATTTAAATTTCTGAACTTTGTTCCTCTTTCATTTGTTGTACAAGTGCTTGAAGAAGCACTCGAATCTGCTCCTTGTGGTGTGCTTGGAGAAGCACTCTCATTACTTCTCAAGGGTGTCCCTTGTTGTCCTTGTGTTGGTGGAGGTAGTGGTGCTAATGATGGATGTATTTCAGCCATATCATCCTCATTTTCATCATGAGACAAAGAGTTTTTTACATTGATTGTTTTCTCAATGCTTCCATCCCAAGCTTCCTCTTCAATGAACTGAAAATATCTGCTCACAATAGTTTTCTTGGTGGATGGGTTATACAACCTGTAAGCTTTGGATTCTTCACTGTATCCAACAAAAATACATTTCTCCCCCTTGCTGTCCAACTTCTTCCTTAGCTGATCTGGAATGTGTGCATAAGCCACGCAACCAAAAACTTTCATGTGGGTGACTCCTTGTTTTATGCTACTCCATGCTTCTTCCGGAACTCTATTCATTACTGCCTTTGTTGGGCATATATTCAAAATATACGCTGCATAATGTACAGCTTCAGCCCAATAATCATTTGGCAATTTTTTTTCCTTTAGCATACTCCTTACCGTATCCATGATTGTCCTATTTTTTTCTTTCGGCAACTCCATTTTGCTGCAGAGTGTACCTTGTTGTAAATTGCTTTTGTATGCCATTTTCTTTGCAAAAACGCAGAAATTATTTAGAGATGTACTCACCTCCTCTATCAGTCCTAAAGACTTTGATATGTTGCCCACTTTGGTTCTCCACAAGTGCTTTAAAATTGCAGAATTTTTCAAACACTTCACTTTTATTTTTCAAAAAATAAACCCAAGTTTTTCTTGTAAAATCATCAATAAAAGTTAACATATAGTGGCTATTTGCAAGTGATGGTGTTTGCATTGGTCCACATAAATCTGAGTGGACAATTTATAAGGGTGTCTTTGCCCTTATGCTTTTTCCAAATGGAAAACTTTCTCTGTGTTGTTTACCCAAGATACAACCTTCACATAGGCTGTCTAGTTTCTCAATCAATGGTAATCCTCTTACCATTCCTTTCCTATGTAACAAATTAAGACCTCCAAAGTTGAGATGTCCAAATCTCAAGTGCCATAACCAATTCTCATATTTTTCTTCTCTTTTGAAAGACTCTTGTGTCACTGCTACCATTTCTTCTCCATTCTTCAAATCTGCCCTCATCCTGAGAGGGAACATTTTGTTCCTTGTCATCCTTATTTCAGCAATACATTTTTTTCTTGGAGGTTTATCCATAATGGTGCATCCATCATCTTCAAAGAAAACATTGTAGCCCTTTTGAATGAGCTGCCTAATGCTTAACAAATTACATTTCATACCTGGTACATAATATATATCAGATATGCTCTTCTTTTCTCCCTTCTTTGTCAAGACATTTGCTATGCCTTTTCCGGTGACAGAAATCTTACTATCTGTTCCCAATGTGACTTGAGACTTCACATTTTCATCTAACATAGAAAACATAGCAATGTTTCCTGTCATATGGTTGCTACATCCTGAATCTAGAAACCATAAATCTTCACTCTTTTCCTCAGCCATATTACATGCAAAAAACAATTTATCTTGGCTGATATTTTCTCTAGTGAAATTTGCACTGGGTCTATTACCCATATCATTCTGCTTCTTCCTACATTCATTTACATAATTCCCATATTTTTTTCAATAATGACACTAGACATTAGATTTTTCATACCTTTGTCAATGAGCATGTTGTTGTCCACCTTGCTGCCTGCTGCTTTGGCCTTGGTTCTGATTTTGATTGTTGCCCCTTCCTTGAGCATTTGTTGGGTTGTTTCTTCCTCCTTTGTTTTGGCTTCTGCCTCTTCCTCTCTTGTTTCCTCTGCCTTGACCTCTTCCTCTTCCAAAGGACATTTGGGTCTTGAAGGCATGCTCCAAAGATGAGTTTTCATTTCTACCCAATCTTTGTTCATGTGTCATCAGTGATGCATGAAGCTCATCAACTAAAAAGTTTGAGAGATCCTTTGTCTCTTCTATGGTGGTGACTATAACATCAAATCTTGAGGGTAAGCTCCTCAAAAATTTCTCCACATTTCTTCTTTCTTCAAGTGTCTCTCCATGAGACCTTATCTATGTGACCATTCCAATCACATGTGTGAAGAATGAGTCTATGTTTTCAGACTCCTTCATGCAGAGAGTCTCAAAATCTCTCCTTAGCAATTGTAGTTTTGTTGTCTTCACTTTCTCCATGCCTTGATAGGTTGTCTTGAGAGTTTTCCATGATTCTTTGGATCTCTTAGCTACTGCTATCCATGGAAACACACTCTCATGTACTGCTTGGTAGAAATAGAAGAGGGCTTTAGAGTCCTTCTTCTTATTTCTCTTCAACAAGTCCTTCTCTGCCTGTGTTAAGGCATTAAACGCATTTTCATCTACTGTTTCTTCAAAACCATCCTCAGCAAGTTCCCATAAGTTTTGAGAGGCAAACAGGGCTCTCATAGTGATTGTCCAATAATCATAGTTCTTCCCATTGAATTGTGAGAGCTGAGCATTACCAATACTCATGCTTGTGCTGGCTCCTGCCATGCCTAGCACTCTGAACTATGCTTTAAATAGTGACTGTGAATTTTTAAAATAAACTGACTGTCTTCAAACAGTAACACAAAAAATCTACCTTGATAATACCTTGGATTCTTTTTAACTAAGCCTTCACTCTACTGGAGAAGCTACTGCAATAAAAATCCTTCCTTCAGCTTCTTTGACACCTTCAAAGAGCCTGGACTAGCTCTGATACCATGTTGAAATTTTTGAGGATTCCAGAACAATACAGAGAGAGTAATACTCTCCTTCTAACACATAGAATTAGAACAAAAATTTTGCTCACTAATAGACAGAGTTTGCACAAAAACACTTCTATTCCATTAACTGTAGAAATCTATTACAAAAATTTTGGTCTTCCTCCTCTGAGGGATAACACTGTGACTGCTACAAGACGCAGTGCTGAAAACAAAAACTCTTTGTCTTGTTACAAAAAAAATACTCTGTTCTTTTCAAAAAATCTGCTACTCTGTATGTCAAAAATTTCCTTCGGGCTTTGTCTTTCAATACACTGCTGTGTATATCTCTTTTTACGCACTGCTGTGCATTCACTTTTTTTTTCACTACTTGCAAATAAACCTTCGGGCCTTTTTTATATCTGGCACAACACATTTGAACCAACATACAACTTATAAAAAAAATTAAATCTCCGTATGTGCTTGCGGGGTCCACATTACAAATAGCGCAGATATATATATTGATATATGTTAAAACATAACATAACCAATGGTTTAACATAACATTTCATCGCGCAATAAACAAAACATATAACAAAACTTTAATCAAACTATAACAAAACACAATACAAAAACTTTCGCATGTGGTGGACCCACCGGAATTCAAAACTGTTAAACCAAAATGTAATAAAACTTTGCATCACAAAATAGCCCGATGATGTCAGGGGGTTTTGTAACGCGAAATCTTTAGAACGCGGTTCATAAAAACTTTTCGGGTTTGAAAATGTGGTTGCATACGGACCCAAAATAAAACCCGAAAAATTTATGGATTGCAGAATATAAAACGTTCGGGTCCGGATCTGAGGACCGCGAACCGACTCCAATAAAATGTGAGCCTATAATATCGCTCCACGTGTTGCAATGACGTGGTCTGTGGGACTTGTGTGACATGGCCCTGTTCAAATTTAAACTAGTGCGTAAAAACAAAAACTCTGCTTCCCAAATAGAGGACTGTGTACTCTGTTTTTAAAATTTGAGTTTGACTCCTCAATTAAAATAGCAAGTGGCTGCAGTTAGAAAGCCTGCAGACAAAAAATGGAAAGCGGCTCTGTGAAAGAAATTTCAGAGACCAAATTAGAAAGCGGCTGAGTACAAGGGCAGTTGAAATTAACATTTCAACACATATTGAGATTTACTCTGCATGTAGTCCCTAAATACTAGCACTCGGAACCCTTGAAAAGTCATTTAGAGAAAACTATTTGCTTTTTCTAAGATGAATTGCAGTGTCTATTTTGTGTGAGTTGAACTGTGTTGGACCTGAATTTTCTTTATTGCTTGATCTTAGATTGGCACCATAGGCCAGAAAAAATGCCATATTATAATAATAATTTAAAAGTTGTAGAAGCAAGGCTCTGTATCTTGGAAACATAAAATATTTAGTTTACTTTAAGGTTCCAAATCGAATTGTTGGAAGAGCACCCTAAATCAGGTCTCTTTGTCTAATTCCCTTGTGTTAATTATTCTGTGACTGCTACTGCCCAATCTTTTAGTAGTTGTGTAATTTTGAATTGGGTTTTTCCAATTAAAATAAAAATTAAAAATTAAAAATTAAAAATAATAATAATAATAATCCCCTTAGTTTTGTAATTTTGAATTGGTTTAAAAAAAATGTTGATTGTGAATTTGTTTTGTATAGTTAAGTGTTAGGGTTTGAAGGTATAATAGGTAAATAAATAAATAAAATATAACAGATAAAAAACTATGCATAAAATAGAAAATCCTTTTTATTTAAGGATAATATTGTGAATTTGTTTTACACAATTAAGAGTTAGGGCTTGAAGGTGTAATAGGCAAATAAATAAAAATATTACAGTAAAATAAAACTATCTAGAAATGGAAAATTGTTTTAGTCTAACTACAATTATTAACAAAGGGTTTGATTACAAGTTAGGTTGGATTCTAGGATTTTAAAGACAGTACATGCTATTACAAAGGTGCATTGCTAAGAAATTAGTAATTAAAGTATCTTCGATTTTTTTTCTCTTTACAATATACATATTAGGTTGCATTCATTGATCACAAATGCATTATCCTTCACAAATTTGAATTTTGGTTTAATATCAAGTAGTTTGAAAGAGTCACTCCCAAAATAGGTTTTGGATTTGGTTTGATATTTTGATATAGAATTTTTACAAATAATACCACTAAGAATACTCTGACCATAGTCTTAAAAAACATGCAATTATAGTGGCTCTTGTATTTGAGAAAAGGCTATCATCTATTGCACCTTACTTGACTACTTGACTGTAGTCATTCTGCACTTGCTCACCTAAGATCAATTCTTCTCACATCGAAAATCTTGTCCTAGTCTATCATGTGCTTTCCATTCATACATAGTGCTTACCATTCATACATAGAACTAGGAGTTGCCAAATGTTTAGACCATCAATAATAGGTTGATTTTATTCCAATATAAATGTATACATACATATATGAGTACTCCCTGTCTAGTCTCCACAACCATAGATACTGAGTCTTTTTTTTCATGCACAGATACCACATCAAAAACCAATATAGAATGGTGTGAAACGAGAACTCTTTCGCTTAAATGTGAATTACCTGAATCATCAACCTCTTGCAAATATTTTCCCTTGTGATCAATTGTTGGATTCTCAATGTCTTCTTCCATCATTTTCCCCACTTCGGAGGGCTTATGTTGTTGCTGATCCTGTGGTTTCTAGGATGAAATTGAGGCATCTTTTATCTCTTCTACCAAGTTCCTTGGATCATTTTTATGTTTTTCTTCTATTGAACATAGAATGGGTGGAATTGTCAATTATTCTTCAACAATTAAATCATGTGATGTTGTTAATGAAATGTGAATTACCTACATCATCAACCTCTTGCATGGCTTTTCCCTCATGATCAACTGTTGGATGCTAGATTTTTTCTTCCATCAGTTTTCGCACTCCAAAGAGGCTCATGCTCTTGTGGATTCTGGGATGGAATTGAGGCATATATCATCTCTTCTACCAAGTTTATTAGATCACTTTGTTGCTTTTCTTCTATTGAAGATATAAAGGTTGGAATTGTTCCCTGTTTTTCAACAATTGATGTGATGTTGTTAATGAAATGTGAATTGCCTACATCATCAACTTCTTGCATAGTTTTTCTCTCATGATCAATTGTTGGATGCTCAATGTCTTATTCCTTATTTTTCCCCACTTCTTCTTGTTCTTTTTTTGGATGTGCATCTGAGCAGATCTTGACAGGAGGAGACTGATGTGGATGTTGATCTTGTGGATTTTGAGATAAAGTTAAGGTCTCCTTGTATTATACAAAGATTTTCTGATCACCATCCTCCTCTTCTTGTTTTTGTGAAATAATAATATCTTATGAAGGGCCTTTAGAAACATGCAGATCATATTCTTGTTTTGGACAGTGAATATGTGATGAAGTGCCTTTAGAAACTTGCATATCTTCTTGTTTTGGACAATGAATATGTGATGAAGAGCCTTTATAAACTTGCAGATCATCTTCTTGTTTTGAACAGTGAGGCAATCTTTGGGAGTTTGAGTGCTCAGTAACATCTCCTCCCGGACTAATTGGGACGCTTCTGTGATATCATGATCGACTTCACCAATTATAAATTCTTCTGCAACTTAATATAAATCGCAATAATTGTGAAGACAACAATGATCGGGCGATTCGGGATTCATAGTGATGAAACTTGAATCAGACTATATATATATATATATATATATATATATATATAATCGAAGCCTAGCTTTCTGCTAGAGTTGCAGGAGTGGGGGAATTTTGTTGTAGTAAAACTTGCAGAAATTATAACAATGTCTTCATTGATGGAGATGTATATAAGGAAAAGAGAGACCTTTTTGCTGAGTTGAAGTCTTCAAGAAAGCGCGCCACAAGTTTGCACAATCTAGAGAGTCCATGGTCACCCTCTCATGCCAAATCTATGGGCAACTATGTTCGAAAGCACCCCTCACCGAGACAAGAGAAGATGTTTGCAAGGCCAAAATTGGTGGCAACTAAACTATTTGTGTGAATTTGCATATTAAATCTATCATAGAAGTATTGTGAGATAACATTGTCGATTTTGAACTCCACTCCAATAGTCAGATTAACTATCAAAATTTATTCTATCTTTAAAATGACAAAAAAAAAAAGACCATTATCCTTGTGTATTTATCCAATTTCATAACTTGGTCTCATAGCATACTGATGGAAAACCATGATGTGTTATCATATATTGCATCTGTGGATGCTATAGCAAAGTAAGACTCAAATAGAGCTCTCATTCATTGACACGGCCCCTTTTTATAGCAAGGACTAGAATGGTTCTTGAGGTCTAGAGGTTAGAAAGCTTTTCACCTTCAGTGTGGCCTTGTGCACCCCATAAGGTGACATTGATGATGTATCCTGACATGAGCACAAGGAGATAGTTTCCTTCCACTTTCAACATTCCTTTACAACTCTTAGTGCAATTTCTAGTAGATATTTAACAATTTATATGTGGATTGTCAGGCCCCTTCCCTTCACATGATATTTTATAAATATTATTTAATTATTTTTTAATCCTATAAAATCAGAATTTACATTTTTTTAACGGGTGATTTCAACTTAACACTCCCCTGACGTCCTGGAGGCCTTTTGACGGGTTCTGGCATGTTCAATTTTGAACATTTCTCGCCATCAATTTTCAAAATTGAACACATCATAGCTCGTCAAGAGGCCTCCAAGACATCTGGGAAGTGTTAAGTTGAAATTACACATCACAAAAATGTAAATTCTAATTTTACCGGTTTTAATATATATATAATGTCATGTGAAGGGTTGGAGCCTGACAGTCCACGAATAAATTGCCAGATATCTATTACCCCGTTGGAAACCTCGACCCCGGGCCCAATTGCAGCGTGCATTGTTGTAGACAACCTCAGAAATTAGTACGTAGGAGGTTGTTGCAATGATGAATAGAGCGTAATGGAACTTGTGTGGGAGGTTATTGAATTGCCAGCAATCATAATGGCACACCGATGAGTGAGTTATTTTTATTTGAAAAAAAAAATTCATACCTTCTAGTTCTTCATTCATTGAAACACCCCTAGTCTAGAAGAGATTAACGAGGTTCTGACTCCTGAGAAAAGGAACAAGTGTGTAAGTAATAGCATTGGACAACTTGGTATTCATCGGGCTATCGTTGGCGACTCCTGGGAAAACGAGTTTAGAACATAGTGGTGGTTGTGATGCAGGGGAGAACTTTATCAAGAACCTTGTGGTATCTAAGGTAACATCATTCAGTTCGTTTATGTTCTCCAGTTTGATTACATAGTATTTGAAATTAGCAATCATAATAGTCAACAACAAATATCCTCACGGCGCAATTAAGGGGGTCATGGGTCATATCAACAACGATTTGTTCATGCTTTGCATGCTTGCCTCAACACTTAGGTCTATTGGTGGATATGTATTCTTGATGTTGTCAATGGTGAACATGGTACCAAACAGATTAGGTTTTTCTAACCCTGCCCTTTGTTTAAACGTATTTTCATTTATGAGTATGGAAGTTCGGCGATGAGGCCCCTTTTCCCTTTCGCGCAAAAACTTGATGATGATAAGGGTTTTATTGCTATGTGCATTTCTGATAAGGGATTTCCTACCATTTGTTCCAATCATCCTAAATCAAATTCCACCCAGGCTCAAATCAGCTTTCCCTTCTAAACGGATATTGTATGAACCAAAGGGTTATTCGTGGGTGTTATGGCCACTAAACATTATTTATTTTGTTTTTTGATAAAAAACATGTTGCATTTTAATGTAACCAATTTTTGTTATCCGTTGAATCAAATACTACTAGCAGTTGCTCCAAAAGGTGCAAAAGGAGACCGATAGGATTGTTAAATTGGAATTGTTGAATTGAAAATTGTGTACTTTGGGTTGAAATAATAATTATTTTTGTGTTAAGTTGGTAATACACAAGAAAAATAATAATTGAAATATTGAGAGGATGAAAGTCTCGTAGTTTGTTAATACATATCAAAGAGGTTGGGTGCCAAATGCACGCTTTTCTTAGCAATGAGAAATGATTCTTAGCAATGAGAAATGCGATCTTCTTGTCTCCTACAATATAAGATGTGACAACTATTCAAAGGATGGTTCTTATATTGTCAGCAATATAATCTTTTATAATTTTACATAGATACATAGAGCTTTTGTATGAACTCTCTAGTATGGTATCCACTTAATGTTTTACACTATCAAGAAAGTAATTTGCCACTTCAAAGGTAAGTGGAACATATTTCCACTCATAAGCAAAGACACCCTTGTTATTTATAATTATGGATAGACAACATTTATGGGCATCATTTGGAAATCATGACTCATATATATATATGGTATTGAACCAAAATAATTTGACAAATCAAAGAATGTTTTTTTATTGGAGTTGGGATTGGAACAACATTTAATTCATTAGAAATATAATTAATATTATAATGAAAACTTTTATAATTTAATTAAAATCAAATGTAAAAATAGAGTATCTCATTACACACATTTTTCCTTCTAATTTTTAGGCAATTATATTCTGCCATAAAAACATGTGAGTAATGTTAGTGCCCCCATTAAACTAATAACATGAGTACTCTAATGGCATGCCCTTCAAGTTTGCTTCCCCACTATGACATGGTAATAGCTTACCTGGTCTTCTTATGGCTTGTCCTTCACCTTCTCTTCCCCACTCTAACATCTCTAGCACTTCTAATATTGTTTTGATTATCCATGGACAAAGAACTTTTGATTTTTTTCCTTTTATGAAAATGATTCTTGTGTTTATGATTCACTCTATTTCTTTTTCCCAGGCTTCAGAATGGAGACCAGGACAACATTCTTTTATTTACCTCTTATTCTTGTTTTTATTTTCTTATGCAAAGATTTAAATTATGATAGGAAATAACTAATAAAAATATATTATTTACTCAGTATCAAATATTTTTAAAATTTTTAATTTTGAATGATTTTCTTAGAAAACTTGAGAATAAAAAATCAATATACTTATCTAAAAATCATGTAAAAATATAACAACACTATCTAGAAATAACTATCTAAAAACAATGACATAAAAAACCACTATAGCTATTTAAAGATCATACACCAATATAACAACAATATGAATTTATAAATAAAATTGTTCATTCTTGGAAACTTTTCATTTTATCTTGATAGTTTAATATTCTAGACCCTATTTTAATATAAAATTAGTAGTTTTGTAATATACAATTTACTACACCGGATGCGGGTGTTTGCTAGTTTTTCAAGGAGCCACGGGGCCGCCATGTGGGTAGACACACAACGCACCCACGTGACTGATCCTGGGGATCTTCAATGTGTTAATTACTGGCGTGAGATAGCCTTTAAGGCACCCTTTGCCACCCTTAAGACGAAGTACCATGTTGGCTCTGCATTTATTTTTCCAACCATGGCCTCTCAACTCGCCACCCTAGACTTCTTCGCTTCATATCGTCCCGCCTATTTGCTCGCTGTGCATTTCGTTGTTCTTTCTTCCCCGTCTCAGGTGCGTCACCGCGGTCCTTCTTGAGTTCGCTCTAATAGCAGCTCCCCTCCTGAGCCCGCCTCTTTCCCCCTCCGATCAGGTGACTCTCCCCCCTGGACCATCATGCCTCAGCGCCATAGACAAAGATGTCGAAGGGCCGGGGGATGTAGCTTTCCATCCCATCCTCCTCTGTCGAATGTCCTTGGCCGCGACCTAAACCTGTCCATAGACTAGATTGAGTCTGAATCTTCCCCTCCTGTCAATCTGAATGCGCAATTCTCCTTGCAGCTCCCCTCCCTTGTCCCTCTCCCCTCCTCCTCCCGAAGCAAGAAGCGTGCTCGTAAATCCACCATCTCCCCTGAGCCTGCTTTCATCCCTCGGAAGATGAAAGCCCTCCCTGTGCAATCCGCCTCCAGTGACAGCAGTGACTCCAGAAACGAGAGCGAAGGTGGCAGCCCGAACCAGGACGTAGCATGCAATCAGGCTGAGAGAGATGGCGGCAGTTTGGACCGGCACAAGATGCATCCCACCTCACCGTTTGACGACTTGAAGCCGAACGCCTCTGAGGTGAGACTTAGTCTCCCAGCCTCGCCACGTTCTCTACCTGCTGTGAATGTGCTGGGCGTAGAGCCGGTGGACGCTAACTATGTGTGCAGGCTCCTGGAAGACGTCCCTTCTCCTCGCGACAAGAATGCAGTTCTTACTTAGTAGTAATAATCTTTCTCTTTTCGGCATGCTTATGATTAGGAATGGATTGCTTTGCGTTTTATGTTCAATTTTGAAAATTTTGTATGCTAGTTTCCCGTTTTGGGCAGCAACAACTCTATGGTCTCCAAGGACTGGTTTCCCCTTATGGGGCAGTCTAGCGCTTGGTAACAAACTCTTGAATTTTCCCTCTAGACTAGACTTGTCCACTCCTGAGGAAGCGCTTTGTGATTTTTTAATATGATATAATAAAAGTAGCATAACTTAGAATATATATATATATATATACAATTTACTAATTTTTATTAATACAAAAATTATTATTTTTACTTTTTTAAATATAAAAATTATTATTTAAAAAAAAAATTAATATAGAATTTTTTTAATTAAAAGTATATAATAACCAAATTAATACACCTAATATCAAATTGGCAAATTTACTATGATTAGGGCCAATAAGGCTGAATTGACTAACTATGGTTGGTACAGAACAAAAAGCTGTATCTTTCGGTATACAAATGTTCCCTCGGGAGATGATCAAGCAACGTGCAGTGAACCAAAATTGATTGAACAGTTGATAATCTCATTAGAACTGGTTTATCAGTCCGAAATTAGAAGACTAATCGATCTACATTTAGTTTCTGTGCTTTTTATTTTGTTTGAGATGGTGGTTTGACGGTATGATAAATATTATTTTTCTTTTTTGGCAGTGTGTTGACCAGTTTCTGTCATGCATTTATCAATTATGTTTGTTGGTATAAAGATTTCAAAATCGAAATTTTGTATTAGTAATGATAAATTATTTTTATTATTGATTATTTTTATAGAAATTGTAGTTTTAAAAATATATTGAAATTTGAAAAAAAAAAAAGTGAAGCTAACTAATATATTTTGTAGTCAAATTTAAAAACAGAAACAAAAAATATTGTTACCATTCAACTTATACGAACCATCATGATTTCTCAATTAACACAATGAAATCTTTGATCAATAATACATTATAAATGTTGAAATCAATATTAAAAAGGAGGCAACCCTACATACTGAAACACAGGGGGCATGTCATGGATTAAGCGGTGCACAACCTTCGCCCTATGCCCGTGTTTTTTTGCTGAAGTGTGATATCGATCTGAAAAACGCGAACAGAAAAAATGAATGATATGGCTTGTTAGTTTTATTTTGTATGGATAAATTTTGATAAATGCGTTGGTACATTATATACACTAGTAGTTTTTTTTTCTTCTGAAAAAAAATCTTCACACTATGTTCGTTAGATGTATGAAGTTGACCCAAAAAAAACCTTCACACTATGTTCGTTAGATGTATGAAGTTGACAAAAAAAACCTTCACACTATGTTAGTTAGATGTATAAAGTTGCAATTTACATCTTAATTTGCAATCGTCATTGACATAAATTTATGAGATGGTCAAATTTGCAATAAATATAGTTGACATAAGCTTATCGACCTAACTATGTTAATTATATGCTCAAATCACATTTATATTAACTAGATATTGTATGAACCGAAAAATGTTGTATATTGACATTAACCAAATGGTGTATGAACTAATGATGTTAGCCTTTTAATGTCAAGACTCAATACCAATATCAAAATTTAAAATACAATCATATATTTATGGAATCATATATTTATGGTGAGCTCCTATTAAGTTGAAAGCACTCCTTTCTTGTTTTTTTTTAATATATTTTTGCGTTTCTTGTTTTGTTTTTTAAATATTTTTTAAATTATTAAGTTTTAGCATAATTAAATGGAATTATAAATTCCAACCAAAATTTAGCCAAAGTGTTTTGTGTTTTCTTAAGTTTACTTTTATATAAGCCGACCAGAAAGAGTAGCTCGTGAAAATGAAAGGTTTAATTTTTTTAATAATTTTTTTTTATTTTTCATCTCGTCGCAGAGCAAGAAAACCCTTAGCAACACCTATTTCTAAAATGTTTAGAATGGAACATTTCAACTTTCCTAAATAAGAAAACAAGCTCGTGGAAAAATGAAGGTTTTAGACTGAAACGTTGATCACTCTCCTCCCCTTTCTAAATGTATAGAATGGAACATTTCAACTTTTCCTAAATAAGCAAACATGCTTGTGAAAATTGAAGGGTTTAGCACTTAGTCTGCTTTAACTAGAAACGTTGATTACTCCTTCGTAATGGTCATTAATATGCAAGAAGAACATTATATTTTGTCCTCTCAAAGATTTTAATGAAAGTCGGATTTTATTGATCAAGTCATTTATTTTTCAAACCTCATTTTTTTTTTTTTAATTACCTTTTAGTCTTCCCATGTAATAAGAATTATTTTTACTTCTTCCTATTTTTAAATGTATTGAATAGAACATTTCAACTTTCCTAAATAAACAAACACTCTAGTGAAAAATGAAGAATTTAGCACTTAGTCATCCTTAACTAGAAAAGTTGATCACTGCTCTCTAATGGTCATTAATATGCAAGAAGAACAATTATTTTAATGAGAAAAAAAAAAAAATCATTTTGATCACTGATCTCTAATGGTCATTAATATACAAAAAGAATATTTATTTTTTATGAAAAAATATATATATCATTTTGAGGTTGTCCTCTCAAAAATTTGAATGAAAATCGGTTTTTATTGATAAGTTCATCTATCTCGTATTTTTATAATTACTTTTAGTCTTCCCCATATTATAAGAATTATTTTTAATCCTTGCCATACACGGTAGCATTTTCCTACTACATGATTAATTTATTAATTGACTATATACTTTGAGTATTTAAGCATTAATATCAATTGATATACTTTGAGTATTTAAGCATTATATTAGTAATAAATATTCAAAGTCATAGTTAATGATAGAGCAATATAATATTAGAATATTAAAATAAAAAAATAGTAAATCAATTATTAATTTACTAAATAGTATGAAATATTTGTTTTTTATAAATTTTTTATATCCAGTAATTATTTATTTTATTATGAATAAATATGAAATATTATTATTATAATTAATAATACTAGTAAAAATAATATTCAAAAGATGAAATATAAAGGAAATAAATCCATCATTATAATATTAAATAATTTTTTATTTTAATTTTTTATTATATTTATGGTGTAAAGGGCACAAAGGTAATTAACCAACTATTATTAATTCATTGTTTTTTATTTTATATTTTATATTTTTATTTTTATAATTTATATTTACTTTTATATTGATCAATTATTTATGATGGTATTTGAATGTTATTTGTCATCTAATTTAAGGAATTTAATTTATTTAATAAAAAAATAAATTATTGAAAATAAAATGTAAAAAATAATATATTGTTTTCAATTCAAATGCATTTTTTTAATGTTTCTTTATGAAAGGGTTACGTGAATATATGTCCTCCTAATTGAAATTAAAAACAAGTCTTGAAATTTGATCACGCCACATCTTTCACCAATAATCTCGCCACGCCTTTCGCCAACAATCATGCCACCGACAAAAAGCAAAGGAGAGCAAGGTAGGGGAGGGACACCAGATGTTGTGTGCCCTCCCTTCCACGTCACCTTTGACCATGCAGTGATTTCCATTTTCTGTATGACAACTCGCCTACTTGGAGGTTGACATGTCCACTGCCTTTTGGCATCTCCCGCGGTCGTTTACCTTGTTGTTTAGGGTTCGGTGTATGTCATTTTTTAGAGGCAATCTATTGCCCTCGCTTATGTTTCTTGGGCCCGATGCGTAGGCGTTATGTTGCCCCAATTCTTGTGATAGCGGCCTTCTACTCTTGCGTTACTGGCCTCAGATGGTTGCAATGTTCTTCATGTGCAATGGTTTCGACGAGCTTGTGGGGGGTTTACCATGCCCAGGGTTGTTGCTTGTCGTTTATCCCTTGGAGGATTGTTCCAAGTTTCCCGTGGCACACTAGATGGTCACTAATTTGTCTCTGCACAAACTTGAAGCATATTTCATTCGGTTTAATGGTTGATATGGAGGTTTTATTTCTTGCCTGTTATACACAATGTGCAAGGGTTTTATGGACCTTAACGAGTTTTGGGTTTTCTGAGAAATGAAGGGTTTCGTTTCTAATCTCCTTTAGAAGGGAGAATTTCCCCCTACATCAAGGTAAATTCAACGACTGCTCTTACTAATTTAGAAATTTAATCTTTTTTTGTACAGGTTTCTCATATCTAACCTTATAACGGGCTTGTTTGCAAGTCATTATGCGATGTGCGATTTGCAGTTGGTCCTTGTGGCACGTTAGGGTTTTTGGAGCGCATGGGATTACTCTAGCGCGTTGGCTTTGTCGAGGAGAGATGGAAGGTAGGACTCTATCCTACCAGCCTTTCTGCACGTGTTTTTACACACATTTACCTTGATGGTTTATTGTTCCTCTGTTAAGCTTGTTTTCTGTGTTTTTAAACACTTTCAGCTGATGGGTTTTGTGTAAAATTGATTTTTTATGTGTAAACTTTACTAGGTTTTGTGTAAATTTGACTAGTTATGTGTAAAATTTACTGGGTTTGGTGTAAACTTTATTGGGTTTTGTGTGAAATTGACTAGTTATTTGTAAAATTGACTGGTCATGTGTAAAATTTACTGGGTTATGTGTAAAATTGACTGGTTTTGTGTAAAATTGATTGGTTTTGTGTAAAATTGCGGCATTTTACACGATTTTGGTGTGTAACTACATTCAACATGTGTTTTTAAACACATTTACCTTGATGGATTACTATTCCACTGTTGAGCTTGTTGCCCGTGTTTTGTAACACTTTCAGTTGATGGGATTTTTGTAAATTTGACTGGATATGGGTAAAATTTACTAGGTTTTGTGTAAAGGCTTTCAATACTTGTTGCGGTACATGGTCTATATTTTAAAGGCATTATTATTAGATGTATAGCTCAATAAGCATGATTATTAGCTTCCTCATCATCTTCATCCAACAAGGCGGGCTCGAACCACTTAAGTTGATTCATATTTACAATAATATAAACTTTGATTTATGGATGCAAATATAACTAAAATGCATTTTCACTTGTTTTCTCAGTGATGCTAAATGGTCCATACCTTATGGGCTTAATCATTTTACTCAACCCCTTGAATCTATCTTTCGATAATTGTAGCCATACTTGGTGTTTGACTTGGAAAATTTGTATTTTTCTAGTGTTTCTTGTGCTTTTTGCAAAGGAACTTGCACCCGCTCATGAACTTGTCATATCTTCACAAAATTTATATTTTTTTTTTATGTCTTCATCTTGCTTACTGCCACTTGCCTCCACTACTTTAAATGCTAAGTTGAAGGGGATATATGGAGAAATTATCAGTAGTATCAAATGATAACTATATGCATCGGCCCATGTACTAATCTATGAATCTATTTTCATAATGTTGGATTTATTTCAACTATCATCCCGAGTCTTATGATGCTTGTGGTTATGCCCTTGTAGTAGGTGTACATCATTTGGCTTAATTACCTATTAAAGTATAATATTGTTTCATGAGGTTCAACTCCTAGTGGTGGAACTACAACACAACTTAGCTAATACATTGGTCATAGGCTTAAAGAAAGAATCTTTAGGAATACATTAGTAGGCTTAAAGAGTACAAAGAGTATACTTAACTCTTACAATAGTACTCTTTTAGTAATACACAACTTGTTAATTACCATCATGAGAGAGATACCTCAATGTACCACCAAAAGTGTAGTTGCACTCCAATCAGATGTCATGTGCATAAACTTTAGGCGGGAGGTGGGAGATTGATGGACCATTGAAGGGATTGTTCCTAAATCATGTCATTTAGTTCCCTAAAGAAATAAATTCAATATTGTATTTTAGTTTTGTATCATTCGCAAGAGGAGGAGGTCTACAATATTTACAAGGATTAATGGAGAGGCAGAAAGGGACAAATATGTCACTCCTTCAAAAACCTCCCCATATTGTTCGAAAGGACCTAAATTATATTATCATATATTTGCAGGGAGATGGTGGAGTGCTTGGGAGATCTTCAGGAGTATTAGAGTATCAAAATTGAATCGTTAATCTTATAGGCATGGATTAGGGAGATAGTAAAGAAATAATGACAAGGGATCACTTCTTCAACTTAATAAGAATTGCTGCAAAGGATTTCTTCGTTTTGGAAGACATAAACAAGAATCTTTCGAATTAGGTGCATGGAATTACTAATATTTTTCATATTGTTAAGATTGGGCCTTATTGGATTTAGGTGCATGGAATTACTACTATTTTTCATTACATTATCAACAGTAAAATCAATTGTTGATTATCTTTGATAATCTTGTGTGTGATGTCTATTTATTATCTATTGGTGTTTGAGGTATATAGGTCTCTATGTGGATGCAGAAGTAAAAATACAGTTCCCAAATTATTAAAATTTGGATGTTCAAAAACTTACATTGTCAATAATCCAAGTTCTGTACAGAAATCTAAGCTTATTTTTTTTAAATTGTGTCATTGATGATTGAGATTAGGCCTTTTCAAGTAAGCAAGTTAGGAATGGATTACACTGTCAATTTGTTAACTCCCAAGGAATATAAGATATATTTTTGTAGCAATTAGAAATTTTTTGATACATACTACTTAAAAATTATTGTATACTGGTTGTGGCAAGTGTTGTGTTATTTTAAATAAGCAATTATAACTTCAGCAGATTAACAAAGTTGTGGTCGTCACATTCATATTGGGATTGTGTTTTGGAAATAAGGACAAGAAAATTGTGTTTCAGGAAATTTGTTAACTCCCAATGAATATAAGATATATTCTTGTAGGATTTAGAAATTGTTTGATACATACTAATTTCGTAAGGCAACCCAAAAAGATGCTTCCCAACATCCATGGATATTATCTTTATCAAACCTATTGCATCCTTACCAAAATCACATTTCAATGTGGTTAAAAAAATTAATTCATGCCACCCCTATGCTTGATGGCCTCCATTTCCTACATTGCCCAAAATTGTTGAGTTGACTGCCTAACCCAAGTATGATGGACTACCCAAGATTGGCTAATTATGATGTGCATGAATGTTGCCATATGCTTGACTCCAATTTGCTCCTTGTAGCGATGGAGAGACTGAGTAACCCAAGTGTCCACTTGTATTACTAACCCTAACACTAAGTGCAAGTTTCATATAAACACGGTTAGGATTTAAACCTGCACTGGTAGGGGTATAAGAGGTGGGCCTAACCCCTGGCTCATAGTGGGGGACTTGGATGTTAATCGGGTCTTGGTCGTATGATGGTGTGTGATCTACAATGTGGTCCAGCATGTTGGACATTAACCTATTTGCCTCAAACTAGCTTAGACCATGGTGTTCCCTGCTTGTCACCCCTGCATTAGGGGAATTTTGAGGTCTAAAATGGGCCTCCTAAGGAAATAATAAAATAATAGTTAAACCAATAAAATAATATTTATGAATTTGCATTTTACTTTTTGCACCACAATCCATGTAATCATACTTAAATTCAATTGAAAAGTTGTACCAAAATAAAATTAATAAAAAAATTGTATTGATATGACTATAAATAAGAATGAGTTTTCTTAATAAAATGTCATTATCATTAAACAACTAATGCATTTGTTCTTTGTACTTAAATAACTTAAAAATAAATTATATGTGCATGAATGTTTCCATATGCTTGACTCCAATTTTCTCTTTTGTAGGCATGGAGGGACTGAGTAACCCAAGTGTGCACTTGGATTGCTAACCCCAACACTAAGTGCAAGTGTCATATAAACACAATTACAATTTAAACTTGCACTGGTAGGGGTATAAGAGGTGGGCCTAACCCCTAGCTGATAGCGGGGGACTTGGATGTTAATCAGGTCTTGGCTGTATGATGGTGTGAGCTATGCAATGTGGTCCAGCGTGTTGGACATCAACCTATTTGCCTCAAACTAGCTTAGACCATGGTCTTCTCTGCTTGTCACCCCTCCATTAGGGAAATTTTGAGGTCTATAATGAATCTCCTAAGAAAATAATAAAATAATAGTTAAACCAATAAAATAATATTTATGAATTTGCATTTTATTTTTTGCACTACAATCCATGTAACCATAGTTAAATTCAATTGAAAAGTTGTACCAAAATAAAATTAATATAAAAATTGTATTGATATGACTAAATAAGAATGATTTTTTCAATAAAATGTCATTATCATTAAACAACTAATGCATTTGTCATTTATACTTAAATAACTAAAAAATAAATTATAAATATAAATTCATAAATTTGTAATTGTATAATATACTAAATAGTTAAAATTTAATAAACTATAAATATAAATTCATAAATTCATAATTGTATAATATACTAAATAGTTAAAACTTATATTATTTAAATTATATAATAACATGTAATTAATAAATTACAAAAAAAATATATATAATATAATATAATAAATGTAATATATTATTATTATTATTATTATTATTATTATTTTTAGGTATCGAGTTGATTTCATTTATAACATAAGAAAAAATAATATATAATATAAAAATGAATAAATATATATTCTATAACATTTCGATTATTTTTCATAATATTATGTATAAGAATATTTAATATTAACTAAACATGAACGAAACCAGTCTTGAACAACAAACCATTCTTACAGCAACAACAAAGGCAGTGAGCTGAGTAGCAGCTGCGGTGGAGGTGCAGCAGCATTGGCGACACAGTGCGCAGCGATTGGCAGAGCTCTCCGAGCAACCTCCCACCCCGAACAGAAATGCACAAAAAGAACGACACATCCTACAAAATGACGCGTATGAAACCCTGATTTATGGCCCTCACCAACCACAAGACAACTGACGAGATCACCGGCATGTGTCGTACATGCATAGACCAAGTAACATGGTTCAAATGCTAAGTGTCACGGAGGGCGCCCAACAATTGGCATCCCTCCCCTAATGACCATGAATGTTTTACAAAAATCCAAGGATACACTTAATGAACGTTAATATGTTTTGGCTAAAAAATTAATACTAGGTAAGTATAAATCTGGCCTAGTAAGTGAGAATGTGGCCTAACTCTATGTTACTTTATTATAACCATAATCTTTACCTGTAACAACAAAACCTAACCTATGGGAAATAACTGAAAAACTAATCTGCCACCAATTTTTTTCTTTCTATCTCTAGGTTGTTTTCATAGTGATCATTCTCTCACATACATATATGAGTGCAAATTATTAAGTAATAACTCTACAAATAAGTAAATTAGGATAATTTTGGTGTGAAAATAAAAATTAAATTACGGTTTATAATGTATAACATTAAAGCAAAAGTTAATTCATTTTTTTAATTAATTTAATTTTTTTTTCTCACATTTTTATTGGTTAATTGGGTTAGGGTCTTATTAATCATTCTCTGCCGCCGTCGGCCAATTGCATTTGCACGTATAAACTCCTTGATGGCGAATTAGAATTACTCGAATACTCTGTGACCCACCGACGCTGTAATGTCATAAAGTGTGAATGCATTTGACCTAACTTGATAGCAATTCAAATGAATCAGTGCCAAATCCATGTGCATGGCCATGGCTCACCTGAAAAAGAGCATTGTATAAAATCCAATGCCGATTCTCTAGTCGACTCAATTCATAATGACGATATTTGACTTGCATTCCAAGAATTTAGATCAAATTTTTGATCTCATTTTTCATAATAGCATTCAGCATTGGCCGAAGCATTCCAGGATTATAGAGTATATACTATAATTTAATAGTACACTAATTATTCTATATAACAAATTATATATACTTGTTATATATAAAAGAAGCAGGGAATAAAGTAGCGGTGGAATTAATAACAAGTGTTTTTATGGTATATAATTAATAATGTAAGTATTTTTTATTTTAAAATTTTATAAATAAATATATTTAAACATAAATGGTGTTACTAAGTAGTACTCCACTTTATAAAACATTTAATGTAATAGAAAGAAAGAAAGAATTTTTAATGTCCACAAGGCTAAAAATAGCCTATGGGACAGATTGCTTCTCTATCTGGCTCTTGTATTCGGCCATTTTCCTGTGAAGTTTTACAATAACCACTCCCACAAACTCTTCGCTGAATAGATTATCCCAAGAACTAGCTGCCAGAATACCTGCATAGTTTTCCCTGCTGTCTTTGAAGGCCTCACATTCTAAAATGAAATGTTTTTCTGTTTTCACTTTTCCGGTGGAGCAAAAAATACATACTCTTTCCTCCCACATTTCTTTTGGCCTTTTCCAGCGCCTTGTTTCACAACGGAGTTGATGAGAATTAGTCCTTAATTGAGCAATAAAAATTTTAGATCTCCAAGAAATATTAGCCCCTATGTACGCCTTTTGTTGATGGTTATGTGTGGGGTTAAATTCTTCAATGTTGTACTTCTTCTTTTTCCTTATCTCTTTCTCTCAGGTATGTTTGTGGAACTTATCCATAACAAAAGTTTTTATCTCTTTACTGTTTGTAGGATTTGACATCTATTATTAACTCCTCACTTACCTCTGTTTAATGCATTGATAAAAAATCATGGGGTGGTATTCGAATGTTTGTAACGAGCGCTCTGCAAACGTATTTTCCATAGGGACCAATTAACAACGCTCTCCAAACGCATTTTGCATAGGGACCATTCCTTAACACCGCATTCCTACACCAGTATTTCACATAAGGCAGTAACCAGACAATAGTCTGGAACATGTATTAAGGTTTTTATTTCCTTTTAATAGTCCTATATTTTATAAGAAATTTGTTATTTTGATGATGTTATTGGGAACTGATAATTCAGTTTCAATATCGGTGTTACAAATTGCACTTCCAATAAAAATATAAGATAGTTGCAATAAATCATAATTTCTTCTGGCATGTCGAGTTACACAGTTTCATAGTTTGCGTTCTTCGTTTTCTACATGCATTAAATTTTTGTAAGTTCTCACTATTTAATTTACAATTTAGTTCATTTTAAACTCTTGTCAAGTAACAAATACCCATCAAACCCGCTGAAACTTCATTTCTTTTGTACATACATTGTTTAATACATTCTACAATTTCGATTTTGTTACACGGCTAGGCCAGCAAGGGCAAGGGTTTTGGGATTTATAGACTAAACAGATTGATCACCCAAATTCTAACAGAGAATGAGGATTTACAAGTGATCACATTTGGTTCCATATATTTTAGAAACTTGCCAGTGTTTCAGCTCTCTGAAGATTCTTTAACATTTTGGCAGGTCTTTGTGAAATTTTAATCCTATTGTTGCCCACAATTTAGTGATTTTCGAGCCAGAATTGCCCAATTTTGAGAGATTTATTTCTTGCTAATCTAAAGTAACTTTAGTATTCTGTAAAGAGGCTAAATTTAGAATGGTGAGAGTGTTAAATGGCTTTATGTATTCCTTTTTTTTCAGCACGAAAAAATACTTCTGGTTTATATAAGTGTACCAGGGCACAAAACTATGCAAAAACAAAAAACCATCTTTGGTTTTACAATATTCACTGTTTTCAAATCCACAGTACAGAATTTCTCAGTTTTATAGCATCAAAAAAAGCATCACAATCTAACTCCTGTTTCTTGTTTACCGAATTACCTTCAGTCCAATAACAAAGAGGTCTGAAATCAAAGTTCACATACCATCATATTGGTTCATGCCTTTAGCAGGCTTTCCAAAAAACAGATTAACACTCATCCTTAAATCTATATCTGAATGAGTTCTAAATCTGAAAAGAACGCAACGAAACCAGCCTGACAGTTGGAAGAAAGTACATATCACTTCCTAGCTAAAATTAAGCTTACCTTTCACTTCCTGCCCATTTGCATTGTGAAGTTCATAGTACATATCACCAAAACACCCGTTTAATCCCCTTTTTGAAAGGTTGTCTGCTTCAGTGTTTTTTTCCCTGTAGACATGGCTGAAAAAGATAGCAGAGAAAGATTGCTTCAAAGAATTTATTCTCTCCAACCAATGTATAAGAGAAACCGGATTTAGCTGTGTACCTTTGTTTAGATGTTCTATTATAACCTTCGAATCACCAAAAACCCGTAACTCCTCAATGTAAAGATGGCTGGCAAACCAGAGCAAGCCCCAGAGTGCTATGGTCTCGGCCCTCATATTTGTCCCTCTGCCTCCATTCCAATATATTTTATAGTGGCACTCTGTGGACAGCCTTAACCATCATCCACAGTTTTGGTTTTGTGAAGCCCCATCAAAGAAACCGGCTGGGTATTGTAATTCAACAGGTCTCATCTTTCTGGACAAGTCCCTTGGGGGTTTTTGTATTACTTTTAGCTTTTCCACATTGCAATATACCTTTGCACAGATTTTCCCCGGTGTGCTTTGTTTCCCTTCAAAAATACATTTGTTTCTCCCACACCATAAGTGCCAATGTAGTATAATGGGTATGGCTCTGTTTTTTTTTCCTCGCTTGAACCACCAGCTCATGCAATCGGTGGTCGTCTTATAAACTGGAGCAGGAATTTTAAGTAACTGAAAAAGCAAATTTAAAGTCTCAAGGGCAAAAGGACAGCTATAAAATAAATGAACATTGTCTTCCCCATCTTGTCCACACATCGGACATCGCCCCGGACCCTGCCATCCTTTTTTTTGCAGGTTTGTCCATGTCAGATTTTTGTCCTTCCAAATGAGCCACATTAGGATGACCATTTTAATCTATACTCCCGATTTCCACATCAATTTAAACCAGCTGTCCGGTTCTTGTTCAAGTCTTTTGTTTGTCAAGGCAGCATATGCAACCTTCGTGTTAATCTGAGTGTTCATATGGGTGCCTCTCCAAGTCAAACAGTCTCCATCTCTGTTTTTTCTCAACCCCATGCCTTTTAGAATATTGATATAATGATCCCAATCCTCTTTATAATTTACCTCTAATCCCAGCTCATAGTAATTTTTCCAGCTTGGTATATCTGAACTCCAGTTCCTTACTATCTGACCCAAGTAGAAAATACCTCTGCTATTTAAAAGGTCGAGGATACCGTCTTTCAGTGGAGTGGTGAGTTCACATCCTAGCATGTTTTTACTGCCTATTAGTATCTTGCATCCAACTCCAAATCTCCATACTAGGTTCTCCTTGAAATCACCCCAGCAATTACTAAAACCTCTCCAAATTTCCGATCTGCACTTTTTGACCTCCCACCCCGTAATAAGGATGTCCTCTAGATCCCGTGTGTCAATGTATTTTATCCTTATTATATCCGCCCAGAGGCAATCTTTTGTAATGCACCTCCACATTGATTTGAATAAGAGCGCCTTCCCAAAAGTATCCAGGTCCAACAGGCCCCATCCCCCCTTCTCCTTTGGCTTTGTAAGGCACTCCAGTCTTGCCAAATGGATAGTCTTTCTTTCTTTGCCCCCACTCCAAATGAAACTCGCAATGATTTTATTTATCTCCGCAATAGTCTGTTTTGGAATTCTAAAAATATGAGCCCAGTAGACTGTGAACTGTTGCAGCACTGCTTGTGTCAAAATAAATCTGCCCCCTCTTGATAGCCACCTTGATGCCCAAACTTGGATCTTTTTCTTATATTTTACAGCTAGCCATTTCCAATCCTCCACCGTGTACCTTGTCGGCTTCAACCGAAAACCCAAATAAGTCAGTCCATTTCTAAGAAGAGCTGATTTAAAATTAAAAAGAGGCCCCAACTCATCACGTTCCTCGTCCACCGGGTTTGCATAAAAAATACAAGATTTGACATCGCTAGCCTGCATCCCTGTTGCTTGACAAAAACCATTCAATATGATTCTGAAATTTTCCCAATTTCTTTTCTCCTCCTCCCCAAAGACGAGTACGTCATCAACAAAAAAACTGTGAGTTACCAACATTTCTCTGTAGATCTTTAAACCATTAAAAGTGCCATTTATACTAGCTTTTTTTATCTTTAAACTAAAAGCATCCATGATCAAATTAAATAACAAGGGGGATAATGAACATCCCTGTCTTAATCCCCGGCCTGGATTGAAAAAAGCAGAAGCAGTTCCATTTATAAGAACCGCCATTAATGTCTGTGTAATACATGCCATAATCCACGCCACCAGCTCCCTGTCCAAACCGATTTTGAATAAAATCATCCTTAAAAAACTCCATTCGACCTTATCATAGGCCTTATTCAGATCTATTTTCATGACCACCCCATCCAAATTTTCTGTTTGCATCGAATGAAGTATTTCTTGTGTGATGGCAACAGCTTCGTGTATACTCCTATCCTTCAGAAAACCTGCCTGCTCCCTAGTTATGTGTTTAGCAAAAAAGTTCTTAATTCTTTCTGCAATAATCTTGGAGTTTATCTTGTACAGGGTGTTACAAAGGGAAATGGGTCTATAATCTTCAAATGACAACTTCCCTTTCTTTTTAGGGATCAAAGCAAGGAAAGTAGAGTTTATGGCACCATGCATACTCCCTGAGTTTTTTACTTCCTCTGCCATCTCCGTAAGTACCGAAGAAAAATCATCAAAGAAATGCAGAAAGAAATCCGGGGTCCATCCATCCGGCCCCGGACTCTTATCTATTGCAAAATATTTCAAGATGGTTCTAATTTCCTCCGAGCTGACCTGTTGTTTTAAAATATTAAGTTCCTCCTGGTTGAACATGACGGGAAAATCTTCAATGTATTCCATTTGAACCCCAATGTTCGGCTGAGCTTGTTTCTCATATAAAGCTCCAAAGTACTCCACCGCTGCCCTTTTTATATCCTCTGTTTTGCTATATGTTACCCCATTTGCTACAATCTCCCATATTTCATTTGAACTCCTTCTCCCATTTGCCACCTTATGAAAAAATTTTGTATTTTTATCCCCACTTTGTAACCACGTCGCCCTGCTCTTCAATCTCCATTCCTCCTCCTCCAAAAGTAGATGAGTCCTATATTCATCTTCCAGTGTCTTCAATTTGTCCCAATAGTCGTCCTGCTGTCTGCCCTCTTCTATATCCTTTAAAATCGCCGACCTTTCCTTCCGGATTTCTACTATTCTGTTCTTCATTTTTTTCTTTTGTCTCAAAGCCCATTTTTTAACCAGTTTCTTTAAATCCCGCAGGGTCATTGAAAGATATGCCATTGCTGTCATATTCATCGGTCTCTTATGTCTGTTCATATAATCTCGAATCAGCAAATTAAAAGAATCAACAATTAGCCATGATCTATTGAATTTAAAAGGTATTCCGCATTTTCTATCTTCAAAGTCCCACATTAAGGTAATAGGTCTATGATCTGACACAATAAGATCCTCAACATTAGCTATCATATTTCCCATGTGTAATCTCAGGCTATTGCTAACAATGAATCTATCCAGCACTTTTCCTATGAATTCACCGCCTTTCCTGCCATTTAGCCATGTTGGGCAATTATCAATGAATGAAATATCACTGGATCCAGAGTTCCTAAGGATCTTCTTAATGTCCTCCATCAACGGGTCCCTTCTCCCTTTATCACCCCAAATTTCAGAATCATGTAATACACAGTTTAGATCACCAGCTATTAAGATGTTTTGTAGTGATAGGATCCCACAAGCTTCTATCCGTCTCCAAAAGATTAACCTTTCCTTATAAGGTGCATACATATTGATAAAATTTATACGATGTTTGAAACCCCTGCATTTTCCTGAAAGAAGGATGCCTCCAAAGAAACTGTAAGCTCTCATGTTCGCCCATTTGGGATCCCACAGAGCCACCAACCCTCCAGATTGTCCCTCTGCATCAATCGCTGCCAAATGCCAGTCAGAGTATACAGTACGAAAGTACAAAATAGCACTATCAGCAGTATGCATTGTTTCCTGAATAAAGATGAAAGTAGGTTTACACAAAAAAAGATAATTCTTGATCGATAGGAATTTTTCTTTCCCACCCAGCCCCCTTATGTTTAGAGAGACAATCTTCATGGGGGAACCAGGTTTTTCGGGGTCAAAGCTCCAAGGACCCTGTTAATGGCTAAAGAAACCAGCACATCTCTAAAGTTGCTATCCGGATAAATGTCCTGCAAATTTGATACCGGTACAGTTTTCTTTTTCCGTTTTGAATTGCCCTTTCCCCGCCTGATGGTAACATTAGATCTCGACGACGGAGTGATAATAATATTGGTGGGAGAAAGACTGCCCTTGAAAATAGAGAGCGGCTTCAAAATAGGATCGATGCCAGACAAGAGTTCCTCTACGTCGCTCCCTATGGAATTTCGCGGGGAGGAGGGCTCCAAAATAGTATGAAGAGGAGAGTCAGAGGGCGCTGTCAATGGATCCAAGACAGAGACAGGATTCTCAATGGAAGAGTCCAGAATCAATAGTGAATCAGTTTTCACCAAATCGACCCCAGGATCCGGAGTATCCTCTGCCAAAGATAAAGTCGGGCTGGCTCTCATGCCCCGTGGGATAAAAGAGGAGAGACCCCCCCCCCTCACAGGACGAGAGAACAGGCAAATTTGATGGCAGCACTGTCAATGGATGAACCGTCTTTGCAGTAGGTAAAGTATAAATTGAAAAACTATCATCAGGAAAATCAGTGCAGTGTATAGACTTACCCATTTCCACTGCTGGAACCGTGACTGCTTTGACCTCTCCACCGGTTCTCATTTTCCGCAGATAGTCCGCCTTTTTTCTACAGTCCACCGAAAGTTCCAATCTCCGCGGGCAATTTTTCAGGATGTGTCCCGTCGCATGACAGCCATAGCAGCGAAAAGGCACCTGCCAGTAGTCTACAGTTTGGCGGTAGATAATGTCATTCCACTGTAAATCGATGAATGCTGGCAATCCCCCGGCGAAAGATGCTTCAATAAGTATCCATGCCGTGCGCTTATCATAGATGCCAAAACATTTAGGATCCACATAGCGACATTTCCCTAGACAATCCCCAATCTCCATTAAAGCCTTTTGACTCCAAAAATGCAAAGGCAAGCCATCAAGTTTTACCCAGAGCAGGTGATTTACAGGGGCATTTAAAGACGGGTGAAAACTGATATCCCAGCGATGTAAAGCCAGGAAACACCTCCCACTCACCCAGGTTCGACCGAGGACCGCTGTGACGTCTTCTTCCTTTAGCAAATGAAAACAAAACCAGCCCCGTTCCAGTTTACTAAGGATGGGTTTATATCCCAACAATTTCTCCCAGGATCCCAGAAGCCACTTCATCACATCACCCTGTCCGTGGTTTTGGAACTTCCATCTACCAATAACAACACGGGTAGTGAGGCTTTCCAGCCTTTCCCACATGACATCAGAACCAAAACTTAGAAAACGGCCCTGTGCACCAGGCTTGATGGTCTTCGAGCTCCCCCCTCCAAGAATCACAGGATCAGATAAAAGGGTTTTGTTGCACTCAGCCTCAGAGCTCTCTGGTTCCTCCAATGTTTTTTTCAAACCATCTCCCACAGAAGCCAAACAAGCTTGGTTTTGAGATATGTCAGGTCTCTTTGTTCCTGTCACTTCCGCCACCCCAAGTTCACGTAGGAAGGACAGATCAATAACTTCTTCGTTACACTTAGCAATGAAAGTTTCAAACTCCCCCATTCCCATAAGTCTTGATTATAAAATAATAAAAGATTTCTGGAATATCTCGTCCCCACCCACGTCAATCCCAAAAAAATGGATTTAAAACCCGGCTCCGAAAGCTATTCCTGCAGTCGCCATCGAGCAGGGGAAAACGAAACTATAGCTCGCCACGTAAGGGAAAGAAGTTTCGGCGATATCATGGAAGTTTAAGAATTTGCCCAACTACCCTGACAAACAGTGCATCAGAGTGGTGCGAAGAGATGAAAAAAAAACTTTTGTGTCAAGGACAGGCCAAAATGTCAGTAAGGTGAGACCGTTGTTTGAACGAACACAACAGACTTTTCCGATCATGCTATTCCAGTGAGTTTCAAGAAAATAAGCCGAGAAGAAACTCAGGCACAAACGGAAAAACCAGAGGACACAGGAAATCAAACCTATAGAGAGGACCAGTCTCCCAAGTCCATAGGCCTCCACCACCCCAATGCCCAGACACTGGTTCACATTAATAAGCAATTCCCATCAATGCATAAACAGATAGGAAGAAAATAAACCTGTTTCAGAGGATATGTTTTAAGGAAACAGTCCCATGAAATAAATCCCTTCTCGTCAAACGCTATGGAGTCGACGCCTTGAATCCCTGCACCCATCTTCGTGGCTCTCAAACGCTATCCAGCGACCACACATTCAATGCTACCTCAGCTTCAAGAAATAAAACTCATAAAAATGGAAAGGGAATCTAAACTCCCGAAACAGAACTAAACGCCCGAAACAAAACTCAAAATAACGCAGCATAAAACCTATAAACGCACATTGGCGCTGTCTTTACACTGAACAGCGGCGACTAAATAAAATCGAAGTAAGGCAAAAATCTGGCGCCTTAGAAGAATGATTTAGAAGAAGAGTTAAAATTGCGGCCCGTATTTTACGCAGTGTGCCAGAGATTTTGAACTGAAAGACATTTACAACAGTAAAATTTGAGTAGGAGGATTTCAAATTGAGACCCTCCGGCAAAGAAGGTTGAGATCACGCGATAATTCCGTGTTTTACATGAAATTTCTATCTTGATCAAGCAACTGGGGAAAGGGCGCAAATTTTTTAGGCTTCATGTGCATTTGCTGGTTAAAAAATGCTGAGAGGTAAAATTCAAATAAAGTTCAAGTAGTAATTCGAATATATACAAAGCTTCAGTTATTTGGCATATAATTTGAAGGCCATAGACTCCATATTGGAAAAATAAGATCGAATTTCAAGTACAATCAATCTTCAGACAATACAAATTTTTAGTCCCAGAAAATCTATACGCCGACTTTATAACATCCTTCGTGGACGCGCAATAATGGGTTGGTCCTCAGGAATAATCTGGTCGCTCTTCTTGGTATGTTGACACGTTGCCTTCCATGTAGAGAATGCCTTGTTCTTGCTGGTATTTGGGTGGTTATTGGTTTTCTCATCCCTTGCCCCTCTATGTGCTTCCTGAATGTAATCTTTTTATAAGGTTTCTTTGGGTTATCACATGATGAGATATTAGATATGTCAACATCTGATCCTTCATTGACCACTTCGGAGGTGATCGAGATTGGGGTGATTTTTTACATGATTATTTTAGCTGCTGTTATCCTCCAATCTATCTACCATACTCATAAGACCAATGGTAGACCACGTTGATGATGGTTTAAATTTATCATCGTCCTCTCTGGCTTCCTCACTCAGATCTTTTTCAGCCGGATTTGATCATTACAACTGGTGGTATTCACTATGGCATAAGTGGGTGGATAATTTCATTGTCTCTCGACCATGCAAGAGTATTGGCTTTAGATTTTGTAGGCGATGGTGGTCTCTCCCCGGGTGTATTTGTTGTTGCTGTTGTTATGTATAACTCAATTAACATGGCTCTGGTTTTTCCGATCACTTCCCGGTCTATATGTCGTGAATATCTTTTCAGGACACTTTCCGATCATATTTGAATTTTTTCTCATAGGAGATCTGAACCGCTCGGATTTCATAGTCATCACCTTTTGTGACTCTAGTTAATGCTCTCCCGATTTCGTATGATCCCCAGATCAGCTCATGATCTTATTTATTTCTCTTTCCAGATGCATCATTGTTGGTTTATCATCTCGATATTCTCATATTCGAAATCTATCTTTGGTCTCTAGGTGTTTCTGCATATTTTTACATCCCGAGGCATAATCGTCATTGCCTTGGGTATTGAATGACGTGATTTGGTGGGTAGGGGCTACTATATACTCCCTTAATTTATTACTGAATTGGATACATATCGTCCTATTTATTTTCTCTTCTACGCTTGGAAGAAATGACGGCTATCTTCATTGTTTTCCAACCTTTTTTCCTGGCTATATTTATTTCCATGTTAGAGGTACGATCCATTGATTGAATACTTCCTATGTGACCACATTTGGAGTTTGCAACGTCTCTCTTGATTACATTTTATCACTCCTTATTTATACGCTGGTACAAAGAATTGTTGCCATTTATTCTCTCTGACTCCAAATGGTTTGCTCACACCTTAAGTTCTTTCTAAGGCATTAGGATGTTGTTGACACCTGGTTCTCATTCGTACCATCCTTGACTTGTTGCATTCTATCATCTGGATAGTCGTTTGGGTTTATCGACTAATTAGATATATCGTGGTTATTTCTCTCCTTTAATGGTTCCACATCTATTGTTTTCCTACGGTATTATCATCATACACGTCCTGTCGTTTTCAAGTGGACTGCAATGACGGTTATCACTGACATCAGGGGATATTATTATACCATTTTGGTATCCCAGATGGCAGGTACCACTGACACTCTATCAAATATTCCTATATCTCGGATGTTGCATTCGAAATCAAAGGCTCATGACCATTGCAAATCGAAGGGGGTGGCCGATATTGATGAGTTAATTATCAAACAAGGTTTCAAAAGCTTACCTGCGGTTGCGAATCAAGAGTTGGGTGGCCATAACAGACTGAAGCGGGGTGGTCGTCGAAGGAAGAAGCATTCTTGTTTCAAACACAAAATGGAAATCAAGGAGGTGTCTTGATTATGAGGATCTCTATGGGAGGGTAGCGAGCTTACAAAAAAGGGAAGTGATTGGCAGGTGGATGTTCTCGGATAATAGCGAGTTTGACACAGCCAAGTGGATCAGAAAACACTAGAATTCTCTCATTGGATACACTCCAAAGGTCAGCGTTCTCATCAATGGATGGTTCAGCATTCATTTTTTGGATGATAAAGATGTTCAGAAGATTATCAGCAGGACCTGGGTTCGTGGAAGGAGTTTTATGCAGTTAATTCCGTGGTATCTTGGTTTCAATCCTGTATTGGAGGCTCCCCAAAGCCGAGTTATATGGGTGAAGCTTCCGGGACTGCCCCTAGAATACTGGACTCTTAAGGCTCTCCGGGGAATAGGTAATTCTATTGGATCTACTAAATACATTGATCCGGCTATTTTGGGCTCCAATGACAAGAGAATAGCGTGGATTTTTGTTGAGCTTGAGTATTCTAGGGGGCTGCCTAGTGACATTGATCTCGTCTAGGGAAACAGGAGGCATAGGCAGCATATTGATTTTTGGGGTATTCCCTTCCGTTGTCTAATTTGTCACCGCACAGGACATCTTAGGGAGCATTTCCCTTTCCGAATGTGTATGTTTAGTTCGGGTAACGCTCTGTCTGCTACGGCTGATGGTCCTCGGACAAATGCTGCTTCCGGGACCTCTGGCGGATTAAACTCAGGTAATCCTAGTCCCCTTTATTCCGAAGATGACGCTTTTGTCACTACTCTCGACCAGTCTGATGGGATAGTGAATACTGCTGGGGGGGATGTAATTGCATCTTATTCCAATCAACCACCTTTTGAAAATTATCGTGTACTGGCTCCGGAATCTAATCATGACCCCCATGAAGATTTTCCAGCTCCTCGTCCAATTGGGAAAGGGTGTATTGGCTCCACTTTTCATTCCTTCTCTACGGCCTACTATTTCGGGGAAGGATTCGCTCACTATCTCTCACCACATTACCTCTTTGGATTGTGGTGGTGAGGAGGATCCTATTTCACACACTGTGACCATACATAATGATATCTCTCATGGTAATTCAATCTCTGCTGTATGTCTTGATTCGACTTGTGATGAACCCCCTATAGGCCCGACTACCAATTTCTTTACTGGAGAATCATCTAGGCCTTTCCCCTCTTCCTCTATTGGAGGCCATACAACTCTTGAAATCCCGCCTGAATCTGCTGACCCCATCAGCCCATCGGATTCCCCTAGGAATTCTGTTGGGAGCGATCTTGATTCCATATTGGCTAACCCAAACATTGACCTTGCCGCTCTCACTGTCTTTGATAGACCTCCGTCATCGACTGAACCTAGATCATCTCTTCGTCCATCCTCCAACCCCTCTGCAAGGCGCAAATCAAAGGTGGTTAATAAATATTCTAGGGGTAAATTTAAAGTTATTTCCCTTTTCTCCGAGAATGAAGAAAATCTCACAGATATCCCGATATCTATTAGTGAAGGCACATGGGAAAGTCCAAGGGCGCTTAGAGCTAGCAACCCGGAGGCGGATTCGACATGACCCACATTCTGTCTATGAATATTAGGGGGGTTGGGCAATGCCTCCAAAGCACATTGCTTGTGGGATATGCTATTTTCTGTGAATCCGATTATTTTTTTGGGCCAGGAAACTATATGTGGTCGGGAGAAGGCAATCAAAGTGTTTTTGAGTTTTAAGTCGGGATGGTACGCTGCTGCTGTGGACGCTATGGGGCAATCAGGGGGTCTCATCTCTATATGGAACCTGGATTTTGCATCTTTTAAAGCTTTCAAGTTTTTTGGGGGTATATTGTTATCTGGACATCTCAGAGGGCTGGAGGAATCTGTTAACTTCATTAACATATATGCTCCATACAGCGACCGGAAATCCTTTTGGAAAAGAATGGTCGCGTCGGGCATTCTCACGTTGCATAATTTAATCTTAATGGGGGATCTTAATTCTACAATGTGATCTGATGAAATCTGGGGAAAATCTGCCCGATTGGATCCTCTTTCCTCCTTTTTGAATGATATGTTTCTTGATTTACACATCGTTGATATTCGTCCATTCCCTCTATTTCCGACTTGGACAAACAGGCGGGTTGGAGATGAATTTGTTGGTAAAAGATTGGTTCGTGCTCTGGTACACGATAATCTTGTTGACAAGTGGGGAATGTCGCGATCGGAAATCATTGTTTCAAAGATTTCGAATCATATGCCAATCAAACTATCATGGAAATCTATTGATAAGGTTAGAGGCAGGCCTTTCAAATTTAACAGAATATGGCTTGAGGACGTCGATTATATGAGTATGGTTTCCTGTCTCTGGCAGCAAGCGGTGGATGATTCGAGCCTTAGGGATTGGGATCTTTTCCATCACAAATTGCAAAAGATTAAGGTGGCGTCAAAGGAATGGGAGATCAGGGAAAATGCCACGCTTAAAAAATAACTTCATGAGATCTCCAAACAGATGGCGGACTTATATGCATCTTTCGCAAACTCGATCCCTGATGAATCTGCTATTTGCTTATTGAAGGAACTCGGCTCAAAAAAAAAGGAAATTTTGCGGATTGAAGAGGTAACATGGAAGCTTAAGAGCAAAATTTCTTGGCTGAAGGAAGGCGATCTAAACACTCATTTCTTCCACAAAACTGCAAACGCAAGGAGAAATAGGAACACCATTTGGCGTATTAAAAGGATCGATGACAGTTTTGCGGTTTCCACTTCAAAGATCCAAGAAGAAGCCTATTCTTATTTCTCAAAGTTCTATATGAAGGACCCTTCGATTAATGTAGATAACCAATCCTGGGTTCTTGATCATATGTCTAGATTTTTCGATGAAGAGGCTATTGCTCTGATTGACAATTGTATCACTGGGAATGAGGTTCTTTCGGTCCTGAAATCATTTCCACATGACAAATGCCCAGGGCCTGATGGATGGCCGGCAGAATTTTTCATCTTTTTCTTTGATCTACTGGGATCTGAATTGACTGACATGATGGAGTTATTCTGCAAACAGGGTATCATGCCTGCAAATCTGAACTCAACATTTATTGCCCTTATTCCTAAGGTCACGGATCCACAGTCTTTTTTAGATTTTAGACCCATCGCTCTTTGTAATCTCATATACAAAATTACCTCAAAGATTATTTCTAATCGAATCAAAGCTATCTTATCTGCTCATATTTCTATGGAGCAATATGGTTTCCTCAGTGGGCGGTCTATTCACGATGCTATTTCCATCGCCCAGGAGGTTTTGCATTCCATGCATACGGGGAAAAAGGAGGCATTAGTTATGAAGTTTGATTTACATAAGGCATATGACTCTATGGATTGGTCTTTTATCAGGGTTTTACCACTCAAGATCGGCTTTCCTGTTCGAATCATTCGTTGGATCATGTCTTGCGTGTCCAATATTAGATATGCCGTTATTGTGAATGGCATCCCAACTAATTTCTTTGAGGCGGGTCGGGGTTTACGACAAGGATGTGCTCTTTCCCCGCTCATTTTTATTCTAGTTATGGATGGCTTTAGTAAGATCATGCATTCTGCAGAACAGAAGGGTTTCGTCAAGGGATTTGCTTTTTCAAATTCTGTATCAACATCGCATTCTCTTTTCGTTGATGACTTATTACTTTTTGGTCATCTGATTAGAAATCACTGGTTCTACATTCACATTATGTTTATGCGTTTTGAAACTGCTACAGGTCTGGCTATTAACTGCAGCAAATATTTTCTCATTTATGAATATGGTGACATTCAGGAGGTCAACTTTATCGCTGAGTTTTTGGGGGTTGAAATTCGGTTGGCATCTAAGGGTTTTAAATATATGGGTTATTTTATTAAACCCTATGGATATAGAAACAGTGATTGGAATTGGATTGTAGACAGATTCCGAGAAAGGATTCATCAGTGGTCTCATCGCTGGCTGACAAAGGGTGGTCGGCTCATCATGATCTAGTCAGTTTTATCCCAGATGATGGTGTTCTGGGGTCATCTCATCTTCCTTCCTGCTGGTATTATATGTAAAATAAACAGTATTATTACACAATTTCTATGGGGTGGGGCTGAAATGCACAAGAAATATCCACTATGTAGTTTGACAGCTATCAGCAGACCAAAGGACATGGAAGGGTGGGGTATCCTGAACACTCGCGAATTCAACTGTGCCCTATTAACGAAATCCTTTTGGTGGGCCATTAATAGCACAAGCATATGGTATTCCATCAACAGAGCTAAATACTATCAGGGTGATGCTATTTTTATGATCAGCTGCAATGACTTTAATTTCCCTCGAAATTTTTTTTGCATCTGGGGCGGCTTTAAAAAAATTATAGCTCATGTCGCTCCCCGATTAGTATGGCACTTTTGTGATGGGAGCCGCATCCCAATTGGTTCGCTGAACTTTCATCCTCTGACGCCTCAATCTGTTCCATCTCGGTGGCTTCTCCACGCTCTGACTCAGAGGGGTATTATGTATTACTCTCAAATTATATATTTCTAGTCTTTTGGGGCTCCTATATTCAAGACTGATGCTCAGTTAGGTTTGGATGATACTATGTCTGGTGAATGGGATCAATTTCGGGATCATTTGCGATGTGTTGGGTTGTGTTATGCACCTGGCGGTGATCATATAATGTGGAATGGCCTGCTCAAGAATAATATGGTAATTGTGCAGGAGGTATATAGATACAGCATTGCTCTATCTCAACAGATCCAGGTTTCCAAAATCTTCTATTCATTCTGGCATAGGAATATCCCCACGAAAATTACTATCTTTGGATGGCTGGTATGGCGGGGGGAAATTCTCACATGGGAGAATCTCAAGAAGAGGGGTCATCTAGGGCCCAGCCGTTGTGCACTCTGCCGCTTGGAAGAGGAAACTACATCTCATCTTTTTTTCTCCTGTCCTATTACAGCTAAGCTATGGAAGTTATTCAATGCCTATATTTTGACACCACCATGGATTCCTGTTGATTTCATATCTGTTGCATATGAATGGGATAAGCTGAACAGTAAATACAAATCGCTCCCGTTCTTCTTTATTTGGGAGGTTTGGTCGGCCCGGAACCGACTGATTTTTGAGAACCGACCTTTCAATACCCAATGGGTTTATTTGGCTATCAAAACTTGGGTGGAAGATCGTCCTTTTCAATTGCCAGCTGTGACTGATTGCTCCCATCGTATTATACCTCATGCGATTGGTATTCCTGCAATCTTTTTTTATGGAGCCTCTTTCGATGGAATGACTGGATGTGGAGTATGGATCAAACTCTTTGATCGTGAGCAGTATCACATCTTCTGGAATGGAGGTCCCAAAACTAACAATAAGGCCGAGATCATGGCTCTTTGGGGGGGCCTCCTGGCTACCTCAAATCTTCAATTACAAGGGGTCTGCATATACGGGGACTCTCAACTGATTATTGGATGGATTACCAATAGATGTCTCATGTTATCCCCGCAACTTCAAGGATGGATTGAAAGAACACAACGACTGTGGCGAAGATTGGATTGTCCGCCCATTAATCATATTTTCCGTGAGAATAATACCAGGGCAGATAGGCTTTCAAAGCAGGGACTTGAGGCAGATTATGGTCTGATGAAGTTTATTCATTTTTCTGATGGTAGACAGATTGGGGAATTTTCCATTCCCATTCCATGAAATTTATGATTATACTTTCTTACTTTCTTTTGATTGTTTAACAGTGGTATGCATGGGTTTCGGATTTTTGTCACAGGTTTTTGGTTCGTGGTTTTTTGGTGGACCTACTTATCTTTGAAGTTATGCTTCCCAACCAGAATTGAATATTATCTTTCTAGCATTGCAGATTTTTTTGGATAGTTTTATGTGGACAAGCATGCCAGCTCATAGAGATGGAAGGCCTGGATTACTTGGACTGTAATTTACATCTTTTCCCTCAACAAGCGAGCCTGGTTAACAACTCGACAAGAATATTTGTGTTTCTTTTGTGTAAAGCATCCCTGTCTACTATCATCAAGTGAGCCTGTAGTACCATTCAGTCACGATGAGCCAGAACTCTCATATCAAGCGAGCCTGTGTATGATACAAGCGAGCCTGAAACAGAATCAGAATTATATCTTGACAAGCGAGCCTGATCTGAACTTTTCTCATGCCAGATGTAAAGATATCTATGGTGATTTGAATGCAGGTATATATAGAGCAAGCGAGCCTGTCTAGCAAATGGATCTTGTATCTGCTAAGTGTCTTTGGTTTATGGATTGGCATCAAAATTGGTGAGGAAGTACAAGAGTGAATTGATCTCTTCTCTTATATAGTTTTTGTATCACAATCTATCTCATCTCCATGTTATTACCTACAATTACACTTCTCACATTTTCTGTATGTTCAATTCCATTTTGGTGATTCCATCTTCCCCAATCTCTTATTCTCATGTCATATGTTGTTTTCTATTTGTATGGGATGGAATATAGTCCCGTAATGTGGAGGCCGATCTATCACAATTATGCTCATTCTCTCTATAAATGAGCATCAATCATATGGCCTAGCTATGGTGGATTTCTCGCTGTTTTCTCTCAGCTGAGATTATAAATGTCAATGTACTGTTTATATATTAATATAATCGGCGTTTTTTCCCTTTGAAAAAAAAAAATTTAAAAACAATGGGTCATAAGCTGAAAAATAGAATCGAAGCAAGGGTTTATACCTGGAAATAGGACCATGCCTATTTTCACAACTGCTGAACCTGCAAAACAGCAAAGCAATAAAACAAAACAAAATTTCTTTTATTTCTTTAAAATTCTCTGGAGTTTGCACTCATTAACTAATCTTTTGATATGCACGAATTTAGCTATGGTTTCCCAGTATTTAAATTTGGGAAATGGCCACCATCAGAAATTTTAGCTTCCCATTTCATGCCTTATTTCCACTGTTATGGGTTATCCATATCGATTTTTCAAGCAGTAAGACAATTTCTTCACTGCAACTGAACAATCTATTTCACCTTGGAGGCACTAAATTAGAAATGGAAAATTTGGCGCGTTGATGATGCGATGAAACTCTTTGAGGACATCATAATATATGCAAATGGATAAATTTTCGTGGACATGGATGATTACATGATACAAATATATGCAAAGGATACCTTGATGTATCTCTAAAATTTCTGTGAATTTGCTAGAATGAAATGAGATTTCATGGATTGCAATGATTAGTTGAGTTACACAGAAAACTTGAGATGTAGAAAGGTTGTTAGTGAAGCAAATACTAAAGTGTTACTATAGCAATTGAAGTGACGTTTAAGAATTCCAGCCTCCACTTTAGATATAGAAATCACTGTGGGAGCAGGTGTTATAGCTTCCTTTTGAAGTTTAAGAATGTCGAGATGTTAAAGAGAGAAATTAAAGCTCTATTTGCATAATCGTTCATTTCATATTTTCCTAATATTTTAAGTCAACCCATATCTAGGCTATTAGCTAGCATTTTTAAATCGAATAAATAAATCCTTTAAAGGGGCCAATAAAAGAATTATATTTTTCCTTCTAAATTGTAAAAGATAAATAGATAAGTATTTAGTAAACCCATTAGTTCTCATGGATAAAAAATATTAGGCATTGAAGACAATCATCTCAAAAAATCGTTCATTTCATATCTTCATAATACTTTAAATAAACGACCAGGGCCTCCAATTAACAAATGCTCACCATAATTATGATATAATATATCCGGTGAATATGATTAACAAACTATCTCGGTCTACTTTGAGGGAGCATAAGAACATGAGGCCGAACAAAATGTGTGGTGAAATTAAGAAAAATCCCATGATTGTCATCACAATCCCCTCCTCGTTCTGTGGCCAGGGCTCTAATGTGACTAGCAATGCTATCATCACCTTTTCTAGTGTTGTCACTGTTTGGATATGCTCTAAACGCATAATAAAACAGAAAAAATTGCATAAACTTGATTCTCTCCTACACCAAAGCTAATGATTCTCTCTGGTTTGTAGACCAATGATCTAGCAAAATGAGAAAACATTTTTGAGGTTTAGTACCAAATATTGGGCCCTAAAAACAAATAGCATGATTGGGATCAATATTTACCCAAAATTTTCCCTTACCCGAGTTGTGACCTAGCTTTTCTTAGATCCAAGGAGCTTGGCCAACCTAAAATTTGTAATCTTAGCATTCGATTGCTTATCCAAGAGAATGTTGCTATATTTTATGTCTCTATGAACAACCTTGGGATCCAATGCTTCATGTAAATATGCTAACCTGCACACATCCATGACTATAAATCAGTAACAACAACATCTATAAATGATGCATAGCCATTTCATTTTACAATTTTTCAATTTATTTCTAGTTTCAAACAATTTACATATATATCCACATCATAGCAAATCTCAATATTAGGTGATATTAGGCATCTGTTTTGGAGGTTGAGAAACTAATTTCAGGATGGGGAGAGTTGAAATCTCATCAAGTATATAATATATTATATCTACGGGCTATGGAAAGTAGAAATTTGATGAAAACGGTGAGACTCTCATAATAAAATTAGTGTTTCATTTATTCTCTCTTTCCTAGAAAGTATGATTTTATTCATCTGTCAATAAGGAGTTTAAATTTGAGTAATGTTTTCATCTGTACTCAACTTATTAACATTGGAAGGAGAAATTGAATCAAGCATAAAAGGCTAAAAATGACCCTACCACGAAGATAGAGTTCAAAGGTGAAACTAACTACAATTGGAATGCTAACCACATAAAATGCCCAAGATTTGGATAGACACCTAACTTTTTCCATCCACATCATCTAGCAATACCTACAAAGGTGTTGAAATTTTAGAAAACATGACCTCTAAGGTAGGTGTGTGTGGGTGAGTGTGATTCTAGACTATTCCAGATCTGAAGAAATCTATGGGAAATATTTTCTACCTGATAGAACACCTTGGATGCCATCCAAAATGGTTGAGGATGCAAGTAGTGACATCGTTCTTGAAACATAGTCAACTACCTTTCCTTCATTGCTATAAGCATAGCCTCGGACATTTAGAATAGAGATTAAAGTAGCTCCTATCATGAGAGCTTCAATGGTTGGCATATAAAGTGTAATATGCATTGAGAACTGTGCAACACGTGGGTATCCACTTCCCAGTTCATTGGAAACTCATGTACTAGGATGTAAAAGGATAGAATTGAAATTCTAGACAAAATTTAAGGCTGGAAACTGAATATGCTTAGAATATTTTCTCTTAGTGATATTTTTGAATCAGTTGTACCAAACTCACAGCAGCACAAAATAAGAAAAACTGAGCTCAGAAAAAAAAAAAATAATAATAAAAAAATAAAATAAAATAAAATAAAAAAATAAAAAATAAAATATAAAAAAAATTAAATGTTTATTACCACTGGAAATGACATTATGAAGCTTTATGTATAATATTTTTTTCAGCTATGAAAAACTTACCAGATGGAGAGAACTGAGATCTCAAGATGTGGTTTAGGCAATAAACCAGAGAGGAAAATAAGAATTTTAGAAAATTAGTACTCCAAGTTGTTGACAAACATGGTATTAACACAGAACAGAACATAATAGCATGACTAAGAATATCATGTGAATTTTCATACATAAAATTGATTCCTACTGGATAAATTTTGAAAATTTGAACACCTTGAAGCTAGTAAAAAGTAGTAGAATAAGCAAAAATAGAAATCGAGATTGAAGCACTACATGAATTTTTCATATTCAACTATTCTCGAGAACTAAAGGAAAAGGACTCGTACTCAAGAAACGTATGATATCATATAATATTTCTCCTCTTGAGAAGGAGAATTTGGAGATGGGTTTGAAGCACAACAATGAAGAGAAACACTGTTAGAGAAACATTTGAAATTAAATTGAATGGCATAGTAGTTCAACATAACATGACTTATATACAGAGAGATATACAAAATTGCTTATTAGTTCAACGGAACATGAATGCACTTAAAGGTGAATAAATATACATGTGTACAATAAAAAATTTTGATGTCATGTAAATCTAAATGATAGTGAATATCTAATCATATATGCATGATGAGGCACAACATTGGCAACACCAATTGATGTATATTGTGACTCCACGGTGTGAAAGTTGTTCTTGCCATTCAACACACATTTTCCGATATGCATCTCTTTCATGTATGTATATTGTTTTTCTTAGTATTTTCTGAATCTTTTGTAACAAGGCAATAGTTGTACGCAAACGGTATAGAGGCAATTTTTGTGGCTCCAGGAACCTCATTTGTATATCCTGTAAGGTAAGTTCTTGTTGCTAAATTTCTCGGCAGCATTCATAAAGCATGTTTAAGTAGTGTGCATCCACATCTGTTGGCCATGAAGAAAGAGAAATAGTAATTGTTAGTGGAAGCGGTTGATGAAAATGTAATAATTATAGAGTAAAAAAATACTTAAAGTAAGCATAAACATTTTTTGAAAAATAAGAGCAAAACAGTATGAGATCAAATGTAACTGCAAGTAATTGTGTCTGGAATTTGGAAAAGCCTTAAATGATGTTTACCATTGGTAAAGATGAAAGGAAGAGTCTATTGTTGGTTAGAGTGTACTATTCTACATATATTTTGATGCAAGCAATGATTCTTCTTGCTTTCTGCGTTGTAGATATGGATTCTCTTCCATTCGTGATATGCATGAGAATGGAAATTCTGGATTGATTCGAAGGTCCGACAAAGACCTTACTCTTGAAATGGTGGCGAATGTTAAACCTTTGCATTCTTTGGGGCCAATGTCAACTGTTGCTTTCTCTAATGTCATTCCTTTAGACTTGTGTATTGTTAAAGCCCATTCCATTCGAAGTGGTATTTTTTGGCATGCACCTCTTGTGTTAGTGGAAATGGGTACATACTTTAGGTGTGAAATGTCCCATGGTGTTCCTTTGTATTGTTTGAAGTCGACTACCATGAAGGATGGAAATTTTGGGGGCTTTGATTCAGGTGCATAAAATATTGAAATGACTTTGCCAAGTGCGTCATTTCCAAGGCCTGCATGTACCCACAAATTGCTAGTGAGCGTAACTTTTTGTTCATTGCATAAGGGAACCTTTGCATCCAGTTGTTCTTCTTCAGATGTAGTAAAAATTTGTTGTCGTTGTTTCTCTGCAGAGCAGAGCGTTGTTGTCGTTTTTTCTCTGCAGAGTAGAGAGCTACTGTCATGTTCAATTTTTTTAGCATTGTTTTATTATGCAAGGCAACTGAATTTTTTGTTGAATATAGGTGCATGGAGTCTTCACGTGTTTGTTGCTCTTCATGCGTAATAGAGGAATTTGTCGTTGACATTAGGAGGTTCCAATCTTCAAGTGTAGGTGTTTCATTTCTAAGATTTGTGAGAATCCGACGGAAGGCAACCTGGGAAGGCTCAACACCTTGTGGGCGAAAAATAGTTGTAAGAGTTACGAATGTATCAAAGTTGCACCAAATTGCAGTGCCACGTGATGTGCCAAAATACAGAGGAATGTCTTTCACAAGTGGCAACTGGCCTAAATCCCCGACAAGGATAATGGAGCGATTGTCGAATGGTGTATTTTTTATGAAGGGGAAATGCCACTCGCAGGTGATCATCAATGCGGGAAAGCATTTTTGGTCTGATGAAACTCATTTCATCAATGAGGATGTACTCTACATGGCGGAGCTGCTCTTGCAAGTGTAGGAGCAGTTTTCCTTCAAGAGGATGCATTGTTTGGAAAGGGATGTGAAGGGCAGAGTGGATTGTAAGGGAATTTATGTTGAAAGCTGCAATGTTGGTGGGTGCAAGTAGCAATAATGGACTTCTACTTGTTGGGGAGCCTTCCATGAATGCACGTTGTAAACATTTAATCAAAGAATATTTTTCTGTCCCAGTTGTCCCTTGTATGATGATTCTGAGTGGGGGTTTTGGTGAAGGGTTTTTGAAGTGAGAAATAACAAGTGTGAAATTTTTTTGTTAGGTGGGAGATAATATGTGATTCTCTAAAAGGGTTGAAAAAGGATGATGTTGGTTTTGACTATTTGAGCAGTTGAATTAAATGAAATTTATCGCAGTTTCTTACAAGTGGAGAGGTAGAGAAGTATGAGACCAATTATGATTAACATCAACGTCACGATGGCCAATGATTTCAAGGCTATCAATTTCAATGTTGTAGCCTGGGTGAAGATGAGAGAGGATTTCCCATTCATTCATTTTCATGGGGTCAAGGGGGATGTCAAGAGGGGTAGACACAGGAGTAGATTGATCTTCGGATTGTAGAGTTTGTGGGTTTTCAATTTCTCGATGAACATGCCATGTTGTATATGTCCCTTTATTTTGTTCCCAGTGTGCAATTCCTCATTGGTGGATCCAATGTCATTGGGGAGGGTATGGAAATGGAAATACAATATTAATTTAGCCCAAAAAAAGGTGGCATAAGTTGGATCATTAGGGGAAGGGATTGTGGTGTACCGTGGAAAGATATGGACAATCATCAAAGGTAAAATGTGTTTCCATTGGTTTTGTCTACGATGAGGAGAAAATGACCAAGAGCGTGCACCTTCAAGGAGGGGCAACAATTCTAATGAAGCAGGTATATTCATGTATGCAAGAATAAACGGTGGTGCTGAGAGGGGATTTTTAGAAGCATGCAAAACACGTTTGAAAACAGTTCTATTAACATTCATAGAAACAAATGTGCGATTGCAGAGCGAGAGTGGTAATTTTTGTAACATATGACATATTTCTTGTGCCACAATGTCTCTATCTACTATGGTTTCTGTAAGGAGTTTCCGGACAATAGTAATAGTAGGTGCTTCTGGAGCGACGTTGTTCGAGAGGCATGATAACATTTGGCGGTAGCTTTCTGATTTTGTTTCTGCTTTGGCTGCATATTTTGAAATGTAGCTTAACACGGCATGGCGTGATAGAACTAGTTGGAAATTAACATTCGCTCTCCAGATGGAAAGTAAATTGGCATTATGGATGTTCATTCTATCATCATTACGAGTGGGCCTGTAGGTTTTCTGACCTTTGTTGTCTATGAAAAGTGAATATGTGGGGTTTAATTCCCACGGTACTCCATAGCGACAACTAAGAACATTGTTTTTTTTGCGAAGACAAGAAGATTCACGAAAATTTGTATGTCATTGGACACAATTGACAAGCTCTTCATAGCCTTCACTTTGGGTTGACGCGAAGATTGATGTTGTGTCAAGAAGACATGGGTTGTGCTCTACTGATTGGTAAAGTACAGAATCACGATGTTGGGGTTGTCACAAGTTCCAAGGAGTGACATAATGGTCAAAATATTTTTGATCATTGAGACCTTCTGTTTCACTGTTCCAGTCGAGGGCATCCATATTTGGTGCATCTTGCAACCAAAGAAAGCCATGTATGTGTGCAGATCCTCTATGTTTCCATTTGTATTTGAATGCAATATTGAAAGTCATTATTGGTTCATATGTATTTGTAATGTAATAGTAGGTGTAAAGAGGAATGGAAATAAAAAAATACATGCACCAATAATCAACTGCGTAAAGGCCTTTTTGTAGGACTTCTTTGAGAAAAAATGTAAATTTGCAATGCATATATTGGGATGTTAAATGTGGGTTGCTAATTATATTTTGAATTCTCCACTTGTAGTGATTGTTCGAGTTTGAGGGAACATTAGTAGGCTTAATCTTGTGCAAGTCATGCCATTTGGTATCCGCTACACTGAGAGTGAAGAAAAATGTTGGGTTTCCAATTTGCGTGATCATGTTATTTAGCTCATTACGATGCTTGTTCCAAAAAAAACGTGTAACTCGTAGGGATGAGCCAAAGTGCATGACATGTTCGGGAATTCTTGAATTTGGAAGCTCATGAAGACATTGTCGCAAATCTTAAATAGTTGTTGCCAAGTTGTTCTCAATGTATTTCCTAACAAAAACATTGGCAGTTGATTGGCTACGGTGGCGCATTAGGATGTTAAATAGGTAGTAACGAAATCTTGGATGTTGGCCAAATCAATTATCATGGTAGTGTAACAGGTGCAAATCATATTCGTGCATCTCAACATTTGTAATTCTTGGTTGTGTGATCATGGCAATGCCTATAGGGAAGAGTGTGGGGAATGACATAACAAAGAGGCCCTCAGTGGTGTATTCGTTCATAGGTGATAGAGATATTGTAGGCCAAACGATTAAATTTGTTGAGTTTGGTTGGGTGGAATGCAAATAAGCACAAATGTGATCAAGTTCACTACACGAGTTTGGGAGAATTGGAACAAATGAAGAAAGTTGGATATCTAAAGGAGTTAGCATGGCATCAAAATCATAAGTAGAATCGACTATGGTTTCCTGGGTTATAAAAGAGGATGTGGTTACATTATGAAGAAGAGAAGAAATATATGTAGGTTGATCTGGTAGAGCAAAAATTGCAGATGGGTTGAGCTCGACATCTTTGTAGTAGGGATCATTAGTGATTTTTTATTCAAGTGTTGCAAGTACACGTGATTTGGACACAAAGAATTCATAAGTTGTTTCAAAAGGATTGTGCCTTTTCACAATTAGGATGTCCAATTCAAAAACCATTCGAGATAGGTATTTGGAAATAGTAGTGATGTCTTGAGGGAAGCTGATTGTATGGTCTCTATATTTGTATTGAACACCACGGACATGGGTTGATTGTAGAATGGGAAGCAATATTGTGTAGAATCTTTCAGTGAAAATCATATCAAAGAAAATTTCATCAACGTATGAAACCAAATTCCTAATATGGAAGCGACATTATAGTTTCTACTCAAAGATGGAAACGAAGAGGTTTATCCTATTTCACGGAACCAAGTATGGAGTTGTTGAGTTTCTTCAATGTTTGGATTTATGACAAGAGTGGTAGTGGAGACTGTCCCTATGGTGATTCCATTAAATTTGGTTACACGACCTCCCTTGATACCAAGGATTGACGGGTTGTTAGAAGGGCATAATTCAGCAAAGGTTTTTTCCTATAGAGTCACATTGATCTCCCCATATTGTTACATCAAAGCTAAAACCTGACTTTTCCTTTAACGTGAGTGTTTTTCTTATCGTTTTGGTTCCATCTCTTCTTCGAATTGTTGAAGCAGGTGAGGTGGAGCTAACAACACCAATAACATCTACAATGGTGTTTGGGCTTGTGGACTTGATTTCAGCGATTGTTTTGAAATGAAATCATTGATAAGGGAAGGTTGGATCATCTTCCAAACATGGCTTGACATTCAATGCAACAAATAAGTTAATCTCCCATTTGTTGTTTAGGTGGTTGTAGTTTGGGTTTGTTTGTTTAATTGTTCCATTCGAAACAATATATAGTTGCCCAACTTGGATTAGATTATAAAGGGATTCATCCAATTCAACAAATGCAGAAAGGTGAATCTCATCTCTATCACGATCAATAAGGTCAAAGCCGTAGACTTTTCCACAGCCACGCGCGGTGCTTTAATTTTTCAAGGTTGTCTTTGCTAATGCTCTACCTTGGATTGACCAATACTTTCGGTAGGGATTGAGTGCCTTGAATGATACAATTGTAGTTGTCATCGTATTATTCAGAGTTACAATAGAGGGCATAATATTTTTTGTTGATGAAGAGCTTGATTGGGATTTGCCTGCCTTTGATTGTAATAGTGTTGATGAGTCCTTAACCAAAGCTATGTTATGTTGCACAACCTCAAGTTCAAGAACTCAAATGGAGCTGGTGTGAATGAAGGGAAAAGAAAAATTAATGTAGAATCATTTTTTATGCAGGAAGAATGCAAATACAAAAAAAGGGAAGAAGTTGAATTCAGAATTTAATCTTACGAAGAGTGTTGAAACACTAAGCAAGCTGTTTTTTTAAGCAAAATGACTGAGCCGATTTGGATGTCTTTAGATGCAACCTGTCTGATATACACAAATGGTAGAAAATTCTTATGTTGATGCGTCCCATCAGATAGAGTGATGTGGAAGTGCGAGGATGTAGTTTTTGATGAGGTAACAGAGTCGATGTCGATTATTTGTAGTAGAGGTTGAATCTCACTGGAGCCATTCAGCAATAGAGGAATGGCATTCTGAGTCAAGGTTGGCTCCATGATATTAGCAAAGTACAACCTTCTTTTTGTAATGGTAATACCTGTAATTCATTTTAATGCATTGAAAGAGATATTAAAGCATAAAATAATATGTAAGCAAAGCATGAATTAGAATTGCAAATATAATTTATATAATGATTTGCTCAATATGCATTGTAACTACCCTCTTCTCCTCTTCTACAAGGGCACTTATTTAATCCATATCTAATATATTCGTTCGTAGTGAACACTTATATTTCCAATTGGAGGTAGCGTCGTAAAACCACTAGAAATTCTCTTTCCTTATCTAATTCCACAAATACCACTTATTGGGAGAACATGCCCCTACAACACCTTTTAAGACTGTCCCTAATGCAAAACCACCAATTAAGCCACAAGAAAAAGGCCACATCTCAGGTCTTCCTCCATCAACATTTTAAATTTTAGGTATTTCTTCAAAGGAATTCAGTTTAGGTCATGGGAAATATGCAAGAAAAAGTAATTGGAGTTGTATTGTGTAAGATAACTTGCATCACATATATAACGATTACAAGTGATATATGCTCCACGAGGCAGGACATTGAAAACAGTGATGTTGTTAGTATCAGAGGAAGAGAAAAAGTGACATAAAGTAATTGTATGATCGTGCAGCCAGTATAGCTAGGTAATCTGAAGCTATCTCTAGAAGACGGTATAGATATAAACTAATGAGAAACCGAATTTTGTGGATATGAATGTGAACAAGGCATAGGTTAAAAAAACAAAGGCTAAAACTTGTCTTTGAATATTGTCATTTTTTTTTAGGTAGGAACACTAAGTGGGCTCAAACTTTAGAGGTAGTACAGAATATTAAACGTCCATGCAAATTTGACCTTGGTCTCTAATATTTATTTTAAAACATACCTTCAAGATTAAACATAGGAATCATAATGAAGGCATGCCTTCCTAGTCAATTTGGAATTTGGGTTTTTCACTGGCAGATTTATTTTGGAGACGGGTATATGCACAGTCTAGAGTAGTCATCATGAAACCATACAATTATAGTCATTGATATCATCGTGGCTGGTGATTAGAATGTTGTCCATATAAAATTCTAATAGTCAGTTGTACCTTCTTCAAATAACCTACTCTCAGGTTGAGGTGCATCATCTTTAGATTATCATCCAGTAGCTACTCAGAGTTAGATAGAATAGAGGGTATGTTCTAAGGTTTTTTTAAACTCGATTTATTACAGAAGTTTGTGTTTTCTAATCACATAATTTTGAGGTTAAGCATCACACCACTGATTTGGTAATCATTGTGCACTACAAAATGTTGATAACACCATAAATATACTCTGAATATCTCTCTTTGAAGAACTATGGATGCACTTAGTTATTCAATTTCCATTGATACTATTTGAAATCAGTGTTTTCCTTCACTTCGAGGCATCATTTTGACACATTACACATATTTAAGCATGTCCTCAACTGAGACGATGCAATAACTAATGAAACATTGTGGTTCTAAAGTGTAATGTCATACTTACTATATGCATATTTTAAATCCTTAACACTGTTATGAACATAAAATTAATGGCGTTGTCATGATCCGAATGGTGCATTTTAATTCACATCATCTTTGGTATCATATATTTTGTATGGTTTCTTTCAATGGCTAGCATGACATTACATCTCATTTGCTATCACACTTTTGGTGAGTCTTAAACACCACTTGTTAACTGTGGAATACACACATCTAAACTATGGACACAAAACTAAGAATTTTCACATTATTTCACACATCTGTAAAAATGAAGTTCGAGTGGTGAATGTTTGCATTGATAACTTTCAATTAAAGATGCCTTGAAGTTAGTGGTTATGTGATGATATTTCCTCATTTCTGAGTATTATATATGGCCAATTTCATATCCTTAAAGTAATTTACATGTCACCTCTTGATTTCTATATTACATAAATAAAAAATGAGATTAAAAATTTGGTATTCTGATCTTATTTTATCATATAAGCATCACCTCAAATCTGTACCGACGTTTCCATCACTACCCACGTCATAGTTCTATGGTCAGGTTTGGCTATTTGTGATGTTGATGAATGCCCTTTAAACTGATCATTATTTACAACATTTGAAATGTCTTAAGTTCTTCTCTCCTAAAATAGAGTAACACTTTGACACGTGATTAGATTCATGATTTTGTTTTCAAATCTTACTGGTGTTATTTCATTATTATGATCTAAGCTACTGCTCGTGGGAGTGCCACTCTTGCTTAATTTTTACAATTGTAAAGTAGAATATTCCTATTGGGATGACATGAGTATGATGAATAATGATGTGTGAATTCATCTTTGTAAACCATTGTGCCATTTTTTTTTATCTCCATTGATTGAATTTGAGCACTTTTGAATGGTCCACTGAGCAATATCTCATTTCTAGGCATAAATTTGAATAAGCATTGTTCTCCTAAGTCGACAAATATTACACTTATTCATAATTGATGCACATTTTTCACACATAAATGATTTTGTTTTTTCAACTTTAGAATGAATAGAGATGTTGACCAAGTCTTCTGTCAAGCCAAGCTAGAAAAGCCTTTCCTCTCTACTACACGATCTAGCTTAGTTTGACTCATAGGAAACCCTTAGGTTAGGAACATTGGTTCCACCAAATCCCTTGTTATATAACTTAATGATTTATGGACTAATACAAGAGGTTTGGCAATGACAATATATGTATGGGATATTGAGGGTTTTTGCATGGTTGCAATGGGATTATTTGCATTGAAAGTAAATATTTAGAAAAAATAGACCTAAAATGTTAACAAAACTAAAATTGTTTGAAGGAACACTTCCCACTGACTGGAAAAACAATGAAGTACTGCAAAAGGGAGTTGTCCCATATATCTAGAGAGGATGCTAGCCCTTCATCAATGCAGTAAGACATCGTATGTTTCAAAGTACAAGAAAATGCAAAAATTTCTGATTCAAGCTAATAAAACCTCATAACCCAAGCACAACAATCCTACCCCTGTTCTAATGGTTATATATTTGTTGTCAAGCAGAAAAATAAGGTGAGTGTGTCGAGTAGAAAAATAAGGACACAAATTAAGATTTACTTCAACTTCAAATGAGACACATACAAGTTTAACAAGGAAGAAAGCATCGAATCAACATTGTGACCTAGGAAGCTCACAATATAACTCAAGTAATAATAGTCCAACACAATAATGAATTTCTTCAAGAATATTGCTGCAATGACCAGAAGACACAACTCAAAATAGCATTTTTGTAATTTTCCCTGGTTTTCTCCTAATGATGTCTTTAATGACAAGTTCTAAATAAAAATTTTAAGAACCTGTCAGAGCTATACTTCCTTAACCTACAGTTGAATTAGATTTTACAACAGATAGGATACAACAATCATCGATGCATTACTTTAGTGGGAGCATCTGTGTGAATATTGACAGTTAACATCAACTAAGGAGTTGCTATGCAGCATGAAAAAAATATGGAAATTTATAATTTATTTTCTCACAGGGTTTTCTCTTCTTGCCTTAACACTTTCACCACGATATAATGGAGAAACATTGTAAGAATCGGTGCAAACCTAAAGACTTGGAATCTAAAATAAAATTAATTAATAAATATATGTTGTGGGATGCTTCTAAATCTAACTGATGACCAAGGGGTTCAAACCTGTGTTCAATTATTTTCTCCTCCTTGGTCTGCTGAAAAGTAGTAATTTATAACTCGATTTAGGGTATAATATCTTTCATTCCTCACAATCTCTGGGTCTTAAAATTTACAGATTAGCTTTAATGTTAAACAAAAATGCAAACTCGAGGTTTTTTTATAACTACCCATATTTGGGCACACTGATGCTTTAAGAGCTCTATGTTAAGAAATTTTGGCATTAAGGATGTTAGTTCTTCAGTGCCAGGTCATGCTTTTACTTGAACAAAAACTTCTCTGTTTAATTTGAACCCTCAGTCTCAAGTTTGAATATCATAAGAAACTATAACAAAGCTTACAAGCCAAATTGCATAGTTCAAAAGTGATCCTAGTGATTCAGAATTAGCTATGAAACCTGAGTAAAAGAGCATCCCGAGGATCCTCGGTCCAACCATGAAGCCTGTGAAATCTGGCAAAATTTCTTCTTGTTTTACAATATAGACAATAAACATTAGAGAATAAACAGGGGTAAAATTCTTAAGTGTAAAGGTACAAGAGTTTTACAAAGTTCAGAAATTTCAAAGGGTGCTTGGTTTAGTTGACAATGGTGGTCTGCTTCATCCTATGATTTCACCTACTGCACTCTCATAGAGCAATATATGGGTGGGATTATAAAACTCATTCTTCCTAGGTGGACTACCCATTTGAGCAAACGGGACTAGCACATTGGTCATAATCTCAGATTTAAGTTTTAGGAAAAGCATACTTGCAAGTAGACATTGGTTCCACCAAATCCCTTGTTATATAACTTAATGATTTTTGGCCTAATACAATAGGTTTGGCAATGACAATATATGTATGGGATTTTGAGGGTTTTTGGATGGCTGCAATGGGATTATTTTCATTGAAGGTAAATATTTTGAAAAAAATAGACGTAAAATATTTACAAAACTAAAGTTGTTTTAAGGAGCACTCCCCATTGACTAAGAAAACAATGAAGTGCTGCAAAAGGGAGTTGTCCCATATATCTAGAGAGGTTTCTAGCCCTCCATCAATCATTTAAAACTAAATTATTTATTAAAAGAAATTTGATATGCCCAAGCCATTTAGCTTTCCTTCAAGGCAAAGCATATAAGCTTTCTTGATATGCCCAAAACTTATATATGTACATGATAGCAAACTTTCTTCTTTCTTAGACTTGCATTTATTGTCATTGAACTATTGTGATTTGTAGAGATATGGGAGACTTGAAAAGAAGTGGTGCCATAAATAGGTCCAACCCCACCCGAAGGTTGCCATCGTTATGTTTTTCTCCTTTTAAAGCAGGTGGGTTTTCAACTCTGGCTTATTCCATAGGGAATGTTTATTTTCTTTTCTTCAGTCAAAGAAATTAAAGCTTCCTGTATCTGCAGAAGGCGGAGATAATGGTGGACCCTATTGAAGACAGGAATCTTTTCAAAGTGGGGAATTTTATGAAGCAACATCGAGTGAGCCCTCCAATGGGTGGATCATACTTCTATGCCAAAAGTGGGGAATCCATGAATAGAGGTCACATCGTTGTGCTAACTTTGGACCATTATGCTTGCATGGTAGACATTCTTGGTCGCTCTAGATGCCAGGAAGAGGAAGATAATTTGATTAATCAAATGCCATTTAAACCCAATGCTTTGGTATGGCGAATTTTGCTTGGAACTTGTAGGATCCATGGTGAGATAGAAATATGGAAACGTGCAGCAAAGTGTATTTTTGAGTTGGAACCAGAAGACGCTGCAACCTATGTCTTGTTGTCCAATATGAATGCTTTTGTTGGCATTTGGGACAACGTAACAAAAATAAGGAAAATGATGACTAAGAGGGGCATTAAAAAGGAGGTTGGACAAGCAAAGTGAGCATAAGCTCCATTCTGTTTCTGAACAACTCTATAGATGGTATCAAAAATATATAGGCCGGGTCGGTGTAAGTCCCATTCTGTTGGTGAAATTATTCAACCAAGTGCATAATCGAAATAGTTCACATTGCTTATGCTTGTTCACTATTTTCAACAACCAAAGTTAACAAGCAAAGTGGCATAATTAGAAAGGAGGTTGGACAAGCAAAGTGGGCGTAAGACCCATTCGGTTTCTGAACAATTCTACAGATGGTACAAAAATATATAAGCCGGGTGGGTGTAAGTCCCATTATGTTGGTGAAATTATTCAACCAAGTGCATAATCAAAACAGTTCACATTCCCTATGCTTGTTCACTACTTTCAACAACCGAACAGGGACTGTTATAGGTGAAGTTGGGACTGTGGTTGAACCATATGCATATAAATTTATCGATAAGATACATAGTGAAATTTCGGAGGGACATCCACCCTCTTGTGTCACTTGTTTACTAATAATAAAGAATAATAACACAACAGGTCAATTATAGCCGCTAAACAGCCAACAAAATCTTGTAGCATAAAAAGCGATAAAAATACCTCGTTGAGAAAATCTGTCTTCTCGTTGTTGAGTTTAGCAGGTACGGGTTCGAAACAAGCCCCTGGTCTCCAGCTGCGGTTGCGTGACTCTGTCCAGAAAATTTCAAATGGATTGTCACATAGAAAGAGCATAACCATAGAAGAGGAAATAAAAGCTAGAAAGATAAGCACAGAGGAATAAATAAAAACTAGAAAGAACAACTGAGAACACTGAAATACTAACCTAATAGGAGAGGAAATCTGATCATCATGACCATAGTTTCCGGAAGCTGTTGGTAGTGTAGGTCCTAAGCCTGGAACTTGTTAGTCGTGAAGAGTAATGGGGAATTTAATACAGTGGTTGTTATCTCTTTTCTCGCTTGCAACGATTTCCGTGAGCCACCGTCTGAGCCGCTGCCATCTACAAGTTAGGGTATTGGCCTATTTATTTCTTGAGTGTGGGCCGAAGTTAGGGTGACGTGGAATTAATATTACTATAACATGATGGGAAATTACACTAAAAAATTGTGACAGGTCATCCCAAGTTGCTTCGTGGAGGAATTTATTATTCTTAAATTATCCGAGCGTAGGCATATTACTATAACCATATTATTATCCGAGCACAGGCTCCATTATGCACAAGTGTTATTATCCGAGCGTGAGCTCCATTCTGCACAGGGGTCAATACCAGAAAAGAAATGTCCACTAAAAAAATTGTGCTAATTCAAAAAAAAAAACCTATCGACCTAATTATATACAAAATTATTATTTTTATATTATTTTTCAATTTTTTTAATAAGTAAATAAATATTTTAAATTAATTCAATTTCTTACCATTATTTATTTATTTAAATAATATTTTTCTTAATTATTTATTTATTCAAATAATATTTTATTATTTTTAAATCTCGTGAATAATTAAAATAAAATTTGTAAATGAATTCAATTTCTTATATTTATTTATTTATTTAAAAAACATTTTTCTTTTAAATACGTTTATATTTGAAATATATATTTGTCGCAAAGAAAAATCTGTTATTTTCACAATTTTGACTTAGCAAGAATTATCAACATTATAAATTATAGTCATATTTATTTTAGAAGCTGGAGTTTCAAGTCATTGCTGTGATAGCGCATCAGTAAACTTTGCATGCAAAGCTGGATCAACTTGGGCGGCTGTCGAGTACACTAATCTGTACAGTTATCATGTTACTGCAATTAAGGGTAACAGTATTGATATATTTAGACAAGAGACTCACCGTTAAGTGTAAGCGTTTTGATATTTTTAGACGATACACAACGTCAAGTGAAGTGAAGTGTAAAAGTACTAATATTCTTACTCAAGAAACTCACCGTTGACTTTCTATTTACATGCAGTGTTCTTAATCAAGAAACTGACCGTTAAGTTTATGTTATCATGCATAACATGGTGCAATTATATTAACTGATATTGCCAGGCGCAAGTCTCCTTCAATTCACCACATCATGCCTATGCCATTATATATTTCGATCTTATTTTTTAAATTGAAAAATTCGGTTATATATTATCTACATTCGTTTCGTTCCAGATGCTTGATGGTTGCAGTGCGTGGGAGTTGAGCTTCCTTTTCCTAAGCTACATGGCGTTCATGATCTCACTTCTTCGCTTCATTCCATGTGGCCTCCTCAACGATCAGACTATCCGCGGCCATTGATAGTTTTCAAGGAAGTAGGTAATCGATTGCGAACCGGCCGTTGCAGAATCTGTTTGTGGGTAACTGGGTATTAAGGTCTCTTTATTAGCTTTTCAAGATTAATTATTATTTCTGGCATCTATCTTAGAATCCCAAAAATAAAGAAGGCATGAAGTAAGGGATATGATTCAAACTGGTGCTCTAAGATTGGTGCTGGAAATGATAATTACCTTGAAGTGTTTGCCAGAGCTAATAACCCTTTCCAATATGAAAGAGACTTTGATAACTACTTGCGATTCTGCAACGTCCTATTGGCAATCTACTACCTATTTCCTTCAAGAACATGATTAATCTTTCATGTCATACTTGAATCTCTATTTTTATGGAAATATTCTGTTATTTATATCTTCTTGTTTGAGGTTATTTTGGTGCAGGCTTACCGTTTGAGTCTGATAGATAGTAGGGTTAAAACATATCCCTCACGCAACAGATCCAGCGAGCCTCCCATCTGAAAATGTCTCAAAGGTAAGTTTCAATTGGCAGCAACGACTGCATTGATCTCTACCTTTGCAGTGCCTTTGAAATTAGATCAATTAGTTTTCCACGCAACAGATTCTTAAGTGTATACTGAATGAATTTGTCAATATATTTTGGTTGAAAATTGATACAGGATAATTATAAATTTGGTTATTTTTTTCCTTTCTATATTCAATCTGTTTTCATAATAATAATTTGTTCATAATCTTATAATCAAATAAATCTAAAAATAAGTAAACTAGCACAACTATATGGATTAATATACATTTATATATTACATGCACAACTATATTAGAGGATATTAATATACATTTATATGCATATATAAATCACATGCATACAAGTACATTAGAGGATAGACCTACTTAATATTAATATTATTAAATAAAAAACAAATAATTACTATAATTATTATACAAATTTTTATTATATGTTAAATAATAATATTCAAAATTATTAGTGATAAAATAATTAAAACTAAAATTAATATTAAATTTAAATAAAAAAAATTAATGAGAAAAAATTAATTTATTAAATTTCAAATAATAATAATATTACAAAAAGAAAATAATCACAATAATGAAAATAAATTTACTATAAATTTCATAAATAATTAAAACATAAAACAATATAAAATTTACATTTCAGAAGAAAAAAATATTATTTAAAATAAGAAATATACCTTAAAAAAAATTCTACAAAATAAATATGAACATAATAAATATTTTTATATTCCCATAAAAAATATATAACTTCTAAATTTTACATACCTCTAACCCACATTACCTTTTGGTATCTCTATATCTTTGTCAAGAAAATAATTTCCGACGTCGGCTAGGCTATTGTTTGCTAAATTGATACTTTACAGTAAAGTAAGAAGAATTATTTAAATATTTTTAAACATCACTTAACTAGAATGACAGCTGTCCTTAATTCTATAATGTCAATTTAAATAATCTTCCATGATCTATAATTTCCTGAATTGTGACAACATGATCTTCCAAATGGCAAATACATCTTCAGAAACAGAAATGGAATATGATTTCAAATGACATAGATTGAAATAACCGAACAACTGGAAGCTTCCGCACTTCTTTGCGCCAAAGGAAAAGTCTCAAAAGTCAATATTTTGCTTTGCTTTAATTTCTTTCATGATTTCATCATTTTGTAGGGTTTGTAAGTCTGCATAACTTGGAGTTGTTTACCCAATTAATAGAATAATTTGGATTGTATTTTTTTTGGAATTAGGGAAAAAAAATCAAAAAATTAGAGAGTTAGAATGTTTGAATTGCATTTTTTATAGTGAAAATGGATTCAGCACTATTAAAAAATTTTAGGGCATTAAAAATACTGAAATTTTGTTGGAATTTTTGAGAATTCCATAACAATACAGAGAGAATGATATTCTCCTTCTAACACAGAGAAATTAAAAAAATTTGCTTGCTGGTAGACAGAGATTGCACAAAAAACTTTCTATTCCATAAGCATTTAAAATTACAAAATTTAGTCTTCTTCTGTTGAGGAATTTAACAACAATGGACTGCTGCAATAACACAGTGCCAAATCTAACTCTCTGTCTTACCAAAACTTCGCACTGAACTGTGCTCTGTCTCAACACACTCTGTTTTAACAATACACTGTTGTGTGTATATTTTCGCACTGCTGTGCTTTTTTTCATTACATTGCATAAGCCTCACAGACTCCTTTTTTTTAAATATATATGTGACACAGTGTATGTACTAACAAAACTACAAAAAAATAAAATCTATTTTAAAAACCTCTCGGGGCCCACATTAAAAATGGCGCATATGTTTTAATATGTATTAAAACATATATATCTATATAACCGAAGTTTTATACTTTTCGTTGCGCGATATGCAAAACATAAACCTTCGCAACCTTCCGCTCGGACTTCAAACGCTTGTTAAACCAAATTGCAAACAGAATTCGCATTACAAAAATGAATGTTGATGTAGGGCCAAAATTTTATCCGAAAAATTTATGGAAAGGCGTTTATAATTTTTCGGGTCCGAAAATGGGCTTTGGGTACGGGCCCAAAATAAAACCCGAAAAATTATGAACTGCGGCATATAAAAAACTTCGGGTCCAGATCTTAGGTCTGCAGACCGACTCAAAAAAAACGCGATCGAATAATCTGCCTCCACGTGTTGTTGTGACGTGGTCTGTGGGACCTATGTGACGTGGCCTCCTATTTAAACAAAAACAAAAAAAACTTTGCCGCGCATAAAAATGAAAGCTCTGCTTCCCAAACAGAGGACTGTAAACTATGTTTTTAAACCTTGAATTTGACTGTTCAGCAAAAATAACAAGCAGCATTTTTGATAGAGTCTTCAAACAAAAATAGCAAGTGGTTGTTGTGCAGGATAGTTGAAATTAACATTTCAACACTCCCCCTTAAGTTCAACCGCTGGGTTATCAGTCATACCCATGCATTTCCTCAAATATTAAAAACTCTTCTGCCCTAATGGCTTAGTCAGAATGTCTGCAAACTGCTCCTGAGTTCTGCAGTGTTTTAAAACAATTTCTCCATTGTTCACTAGCTCTCTGATGTAGTGAAACTTAGCATCTATGTGCTTTGTCCTTTTGTGAAACACTGAATTTTTAGACAATGCTATGGCTGAGCTATTGTCACAATAAATCACTATGCATTTTACCTGTTCTTGACTTAAACTTCTCAACATTCTCCTCATCCACACTTCTTGACATGTTGTTGTTGTAGCTGCCACATACTCTGCCTCTGCTGTAGATAATGCTACAATAGGTTGTTTCTTAGAAGCCCATGAAATGGCTCATGAACCCATGTGAAAAACATAACCATAAGTACTTTGCCGGTCATCTACACTTCTAGCCCAATCACGGTCAATGTATCCAATTAATTCTGAATTTTCTGAAGTAGTATATAAAATTCCATACCTTTTAGTTCCTTTAACATACCTTAGAATTCTTTTTGCTGCTTGCCAATGTGCGTCTTTTGGCCTCTCCATAAATCTGGAAATTAAACTAACAGCATGCATAATATTAGGCCTAGTTGCATTCAAAAACATGAGGCTGCCAACTATGCTCTTGTACAAACTAGGATCAAAATCCTTGCTGCTGTCCTCTTTGCTGAGTTTTAATCCCATCACTGTGGGAGTAATTGCTGCCTTGCAATCATGCATGTTAAATCTTTCCAAAACTTTATTCATATACTTTTCTTAAGAAATAAAAATTTAATTTTCATTTTGCTTACTTCTATTCCTAAGAAGTATTTCAGCAAGCCCATGTCGGTCATTTCAAATTCATCTTTCATGACCTTCTTAAAATTTTCAACAAGGTAATCATCATTACCTGTAAAGATCACATCATCAACATATAAAAAAACAATCAGCATCTTACCATCTTTCTCCTTGATGTATAAGGTGGGTTCTCCTTCATATTTTTCAAACCCATTTTCCAATAGATAGGAATCTATCCTACTGTACCATACTCTTGGTGCTTGTTTCAGCCCATAAAGAGCTTTCTTCAATTTGCAAACTTTGTGCTCTTGGTCTTTCTTCTCATAGCCTAGAGGTTGTTCAATATAAACCTCTTCCATTAACACTCCGTTTAGGAATGCTGATTTCACATCCATTTGGTTAACTTTCCACTTGTTTTGTGTTGCAATAGACAACATTGCTCTCACGGTTTCCATTCTTGCAACCGGTGCAAAAGTTTCCTCATAATCTCTCCCATGTTGCTGCTTGTATCCTTTGACAACAAGTCTGGCCTTGTGTCTTTCAATTTTACCTTCAGCATTGCTTTTGGTCTTGTAAACCCATTTAACTCCAATCACTTCTTTACCTTTTGGGAGTTCAACCAAATCCCATGTCTTATTTCTTTCTATGGCATTAATTTCTTCATACATAGCTTCTATCAATTTCCTATATTTTATAGCTTCTTCAAAATGAATAGGATCATCAACATGAAAATATAAAGAAATAAAGAGTTCATACCTTCATTTGCTGCCTCTTACTCATAAATTTCATTTAAATTTCTAAACTTTTTTCCTCTTTCATTTGGTGTATAAGTGCTTGAAGTAGCACTCAAATCAGCTCCTTGTGGTGTGCTTGGAGAAGCACTCTCATTACTTATCAAGGGTGTTCTTACTCCAGCTTGTGGTGTTCCTTGCTGCCCTTGTGTTGGTGCTGCTATTGAGGGATGTATTTCAGCCATCTCTTCATCATTTTGATCATGAGACAAACAGTTTTTAACATTCACGGTTTTTTCAATGCTTCCATCCCAAGCTTCCTCCTCAATGAACTAAACATTTATGCTCGCAATAAATTTCTTGGTGGATGGGTTATACAACCTGTAAGCTTTGGATTCCTCACTTTATCCAATAAAAGTACATTTCTCCCCCTTGTTGTGCAACTTCTTCCTTAGCTGATCTAAAATGTGTGCATAAGCCACACAACCAAAAACTTTCATGTGAGTGACTCCTTGTTTTATCCCACTCCATGCTTCTTCCGAAACTTTATTCATCACTGCTTTTGTTGAGCATCTATTTAGTACATATGTTGCACAATGTACATCTTCAGCCCAATAATCATTTGGCAAATGTTTTGTCTTTAGCATACTCCTTACCATATCCATGATTGTCCTATTTTTCCTTTCAGCAACTCCATTTTGCTGCGGAGTGTACATCGTTGTAAATTGTTTGTGTATGCCATTTTCTCTACAAAAACTCAGAAATTATTTAGAGATGTACTCACCTCCTCTATCAGTGCTAAGGACTTTGATATGCTTCCCACTTTGGTTCTCAACAATTGCTTTGAAATTGCAGAATTTTTCAAAAACTTAACTTTTATTTTTCAAAAAATAAATACAAGTTTTTCTTGTAAAATCATCAATAAAAGTTAACATAAAGTGGCTGCTTGCAAGTGATGGTGTTTGCATTGGTCCACATAAATCTGAGTGGAAAATTTCTAAGGGTGATTTTTCCCTTATGCTTTTTCCGGATGGAAAACTTTCTCTGTGTTGTTTACCCAAGATACAACCTTCACATAAGCTGTCCGGTTTCTCAATCAATGGTAATCCTCTTACCATTCCTTTCCTATGTAACAAATTAAGACCTCCAAAGTTGAGATGTCCAAATCTCAAGTGCCATAACCAATTCTCGTCCTTTGCTTCTCTTTGGAAAGCCTCTTGCATCACTGCTGCCATTTCTTCTCCATTCTTCAAATCTGCCCTCATCCTGAGAGGGAACATTCTGTTCCTTGTCATCCTTATTTCAGCAATACATTGTTTTCTTGGAGGTTTATCCATGATGGTGCATACATCATATTCAAAGAAAACATTGTAGCCCTTTTGAATGAGCTGCCTAATGCTTAACAAATTACATTTCATACCTGGTACATAATATACATCAGATATGCTCTTCTTTTCTCCCTTCTTTGTCAAGACATTTACTATGCCTTTTCCTGTGACATAAATCTTACTATATGTTCCCAATGTGACTTGAGACTTCACATTTTCATCTAACATAGAAAACATAGCAATGTTTCCTGTCATATGGTTACTACATCCTAAATCTAGAAACCATAAATCTTCACTCTTTTCCTCAGCCATATTACATGCTAAAAACAATTTATCTTGGCTGATATTTTCTCTAGTGAAATTTTCACTAGGTCTATTACCCATATCATTATGCTTCTTCCTACATTCATTTGCATAATTCCCATATTTTTTACAATAATGACACTGGACATTGGATTTGTCATACCTTTGTCCATGAGCATGTTGTTGTCCACCTTTATGGCTGCTTCTTTGGCCTTGGTTCTGATTTTGATTGCTACCCCTTCCTTGAGCATTTGTTGGGTTGTTTCTTCATCCTCTGTTTTGGCTTTTGCCTCTTCCTCTCTTGTTTCGTCTGCCTTGACCTCTTCCTCTTCCAAATGACATTTGGGTCTTGAAGGCATGCTCCAAGGATGAGTTTTCATTTCTACCCAATCTCTGTTCATGTGTCATCATTGATGCATGAAGCTCATCAACTGAAAAGTTTGTAAGATCCTTTGTCTCTTCTATGGTGGTGACTATAACATCAAATCTTGAGGATAAGCTCCTCAAAACTTTCTCTACAATCCTTCTTTCTTCAAGTGTCTCTCCATGAGACCTTATCTGTGTGGTCATACCAATCACATGTGTGAAGAATGAGTCTATGTTATCAGACTCCTTCATGCAGAGAGTCTCAAAATATCTCCTCAACGATTGTAGTTTTGTTGTCTTCACTTTCTCCATCACTTAATAGGTTGTCTTGAGAGTTTCCCATGCTTCTTTAGATTTCTTAGCTGCTGCTATCCTTGGAAACACACTCTCATGTACTTCTTGATACAAATAGAAGAGGGCTTTAGAGTCCTTCTTCTTATTTATCTTCAACAAGTCCTTCTCTACCTATGTTAAGGCATTAAACTCATTTTCATCTACTGGCTCTTCAAAACCATCCTCAACAAGTTCCCATAAGTCTTGAGAGGCAAACAAGGCTCTCATAGTGATTGCCCATTAATCATAGTTCTTCCCATTGAACTGTGGGAGCTAAGAATTACCAATACTTATGCTTGTGCTGGCTCCTGCCATGCCTAGCACTCTAAACTATGCTTTAAATCTTGACTGTGAATTTTTTAAAATAAACTGACTGTCTTCAAACAGTAACACAAAAAATCTGTCTTGAGAATACCTTGGATTATTTTTTACTGAGCCTTCACTCTGCTGGAGAAGCTGCTGCAACAAAAATCCTTCCTTCAGCTTCTTTGACACCTTCAAAGAGCCTGGACTAGCTCTGATACCATGTTAGAATTTTTGAGAATTCCAGAAAAATACAGAGAGAATGATACTCTCCTTCTAACACAGAGAAATTAAAAAAAAATTCTTGCTGGTACATAGAGATTGCACAAAAAAATTTCTATTCCATAAGCATTTAAAATTACAAAATTTGGTCTTCCTCTGTTGAGGGATTTAACAACAATGGACTGTTGCAATAACACAGTGCCAAAACTAACTCTCTGTCTTACCAAAACTTTGCACTGAACTGTGCTCTGTCTCAACACACTCTGTTTTAACAATACACTGTTGTGTGTATTTTTTCGCATTGCTATGTTTTTTTTCATTACATTGCATAAGCCTCACGGGCTCCTTTTTTTTATATATATGTGACATAGCGTATGTACTAACAAAACTACAAAAGAAATAAAATCTATTTTAAAAACCTCCCGAGACCCACATTACAAATGGCGCATATGTTTTAATATGTATTAAAACATATATATCTATATAACAAAGGTTTTATACTTTTCGTTGCGCGATATGCAAAACATATAACAAAAACATAAACCTTCGCAACCTTCTGCCCAGACTTCAAACGCTTGTTAAACCAAATTGCAAACAGAAATCGCATTACAAAAATGAATGCTAACATAGGGCCAAAATGTTATCCGAAAAATTTATGGACAGGCGTTTATAGTTTTTCGGGTCTGAAAATGGGCTTTGGGTACGAGCCCAAAATAAAACCCAAAAACTTATGAACTGCGGCATATAAAAAAATTCGGGTTCGGATCTGAGGTCTGCGGACCGGCTAAAAAAAAAACGCGATCGAATAATCTGCCTCTACGTGTTGTTGTGACGTGGTCTATGGGACCTATGTGACGTGGCCTCCTGTTTAAACAAAAACAAAAAAAACTTTGCCGCGCATAAAAACGAAAGCTCTGCTTCCCAAACAGAGGACTATAAACTCTGTTTTTAAACCTTGAATTTGACTGTTCAGCAAAAATAAATAGCGGCACTTTTGACAGAGTCCTTTAAACAAAAATAGCAAGCGGTTGTTGTGCAGGGCAATTGAAATTAACATTTCAACAAATTTAACAACTATAAATAAGATTTCAATAAATCTTTACCAGAATTTGTCAAAATCTTTAGGAGAATTTGTCAAAATCTTTGCCAAATTCTAAATTATTCTATGGATTTTTTAAACTAAGTTAATGGATCTTCACATATTCCCATGTGTTTGCATGTGTTTGCATCGATGTAACCATTCATCATCATTAGACCCTTCGCTCTTATGAGTTGTTTCTTAGGCACATATGATGTATATTTTGGAGCCAATATTTGTGTTTATAAAAGTGGTTTTAAGGGTATTTGGAAATCCATCTACAACACAACTCGGAGAGAAAATACAATGGCTTCTCTTAATGCATGTGTTTGCATCGATGGAACCATTCATCATCATTAGACCCTTCACTCTTATGAGTTGTTTCTTAGGCACATATGATGTATATTTTGGAGCCAATCTTTGTGTTTATAAAAGTGGTTTTAAGTGTATTTGGAAATCCATCTACAGCACAACTCAGAGAGAAACTACAATGGCTTCTCTTAATGCATGGTGTCATATGCAGTTTGTTGAAAAAGGGTCATGGTGCTTACTTGAAAGGTGTTGATCTCAAAACATATGAGAATGGAGAAATTCAAGCACCAGAACTGCATACATATGACACACCCTTGAACAAAGATTTTGATATTTTTCTCAACGCAAAGAAAGGTGGAAAACAGTTGGCTGCGGATTTTTTGTATTTTTATTTTTATTTTTATTAATTAAATTTTGGTTAATTCTAACTTAATAGATCCTTTCTATATTTTATTTATAAACAAAATGCATATTTTTTATTTATAAACAAAATGCAAGTAAGTTGGCTGCGGAGTTTTAAGTTCTTTAAAATGTTTCATATTTCTCATATTCTATATTCTATATTTTCTTTGTCCAATAATTGAACAGTTGCATTCAGGGCTTTGTTTATTGTTTGCCTGCAGTTTATGAATTTCAACAATAATAGTTTAACTTCTACTAAGCAATGATTGTACTGGTTATCTTGGGGCTACTATGTATTCAGTACGTTAAATGCAAAACTCTAATTTCGTTGGTCTGGCAGTCAAGTTGTGTGTCCACATCACCCATGCTGCATGAATTATCTGCAAGTAAAGGAGACCAAGCACAGTGCTCAAAAAGGAAATTACAACCATAGAGCTAGGTTCTATCGTCACTGGAGTGCCACTTAAAAAATATGTTGTATAAATGAGCTCAAAATTCCCCCGAGACTTGTGTGCTAACCAACTAAGCCACCACCCTAAGTGCTTTTTTAAATCTTTTTAACTCATGGATTGTTATGAGTAGATATACATATTGAGATTTACTCTACGTGTAGTCCCTAAATACTAGCACTCGGAACCCTTGAAAAATCATTTAGAGAAAACTCTTTGCTTTTTCTAAGATGAATTGTAGTGTCTATTTTGTGTGAGTTGAACTGCGTTGAACTGCAGTGTTTATTTTGACCTAAATTTTTCTTTATTGCTCGATCTTAGATTGGCACCATAGGCCAGAAAAAACGCCATATTATAATAACAATTTAAAATTTGTAGGCGCAAGGCTCCGTATCTTGGAAACAGAAATATTTAGTTTACTTTAAGTTTCCAAATCGAATTGTTGGAAGAGCACCCTAAATTAGGTCTCTTTGTCTAATTCCCTTGTGTTAATTATTCTGTGACTGTTACTGCCCAATCTTTTAGTAGTATCTTTTAGTAGTTGTGTAATTTTGAATTGGGTTTTACCAATTTAAAAAATAAAAAACAAATACTCCCCTTAGTTTTCTAATTTTGAATTGGTTTAAAGAAAATGTTGATTGTGAATTTGTTTCGTATAGTTAAGTGTTAGGGTTTGAAGCTATAATAGGTAAATAAATAAATAAAATATAACAGATAAAAAACTATGCATAAAATGGAAAATCCTTTTTATCTAAGGATAATATTGTGAATTTGTTTTACACAATTAAGAGTTAGGGCTTGAAGGTGTAATAGGAAAATAAATAAAAATATTACAGTCAAAGAAAACTATCTAGAAATGGAAAATTGTTTTAGTCTAACTACAATTATTGACAAAGGGTTTGATTACAAGTTAGGTTGGATTCTAGGATTTTAAAGACAGTACATGCTATTACAAAGGAGCATTGCTAAGAAATTAGTAATTAAAGTATTTTCGATTTTTTTTCTGTTTACAATATACATATTAGGTTGCATTCATTGATCACAAATGCATTGTCCTTCACGAATTTGAATTTTGGTTTAATATCAAGTAGTTTGAAAGAGTCACTCCCAAAATAGGTTTTGGATTTGGTTTGATATTTTGATATAGAATGTTTACAAATAGTACCACTAAGAATACTTTGACCATAGTCTTAAACAACCTGCAATTATAGTGGCTCTTGTATTTGAGAAAAGGCTATCATATATTGCACCTTACTTGACTACTTGACTGTAGTCATTCTGCACTTGCTCACCTAAGATCAATTCTTCTCACATCAAAAATCTTGTCCTAGTCTATCATGTGCTTTCCATTCATACATAGAACTAGGAGTCGCCAAATGTTTAGACCATCAATAATAGGTTGATTTTATTCCAATATAAATGTATACATACATATACGAGTACTCCCTGTCTAGTCTCCACAACCGCAGATAGAGAGTCTTTTTTTTCATGCACATATACCACGTCAAAAACCAAAAGAGAATGGTGTGAAATGAGAACTCTTTCGCTTAAATGTGAATTACCTGAATCATCAACCTCTTGCAAAGATTTTCCCTCGTGATCAATTGTTGGATTCTCAATTTCTTCTTCCATCATTTTCCCCACTTCGGAGGGATTCTACTGTTGTTGATCATGTGGTTTCTAGGATGAAATTGAGGAATCTTTTATCTCTTCTACCAAGTTCCATGGATCATTTTTATGTTTTTCTTCTATTGAACATAGAATGGGTGGAATTGTCAATTATTCTTCAACATTTGAATCATGTGATGTTTTTAATGAAATGTGAATTACCTGCATCATCAACCTCTTGCATGGCTTTTCACTCATGATCAACTGTTGGATGCTCAATGTTTTCTTCCATCAGTTTTCCCACTCCAAAGAGGCTCATGATCTTGTGGATTCTGGGATGGAATTGAGGCATATATCATCTCTTCTACCAAGTTTCTTAGATCACTTCGTTGCTTTTCTTCTATTGAAGATATAATGGCTGGAATTGTTCCATGTTTTTCAACAATTGATGTGATGCTGTTAATGAAATGTGAATTGCCTACATCATCAACTTCTTGCATATTTTTTCTCTCATGATCGACTGTTGGATGCTCAATGTCTTATTCCTTCTTTTCCCCACTTCTTGTTCTTTTTTTGGATGTGCATCTGAGCAGATCTTGACAAGAGGAGATTGATGTGGTTGTTGATCTTGTGGATTTTGAGATAAAGTTAAGGTCTCCTTGTATTATACAAAGCTTTTCTGATCACCATCCTCCTCTTCTTTTTTTTGTGAAATAATAATATCTTATGAAGGGCCTTTAGAAACATGCAAATCATATTCTTGTTTTGGACAATGAATGTGTGATGAAGTGCCTTTAGAAACTTGCATATCTTCTTGTTTTGGACAATGAATATGTGATGAAGAGCCTTTATAAACTTGCAGATCATCTTCTTGTTTTGAACAGTGAGGCAATCTTTGGGAGTTTGAGTGCTCAGTAACATCTCCTCCCGGACTAATTGGGACGCTTCTGTGATATCATGATCGACTTCACCAATTATAAATTCTTCTGCAACTTAATATAAATCGCAATAATTGTGAAGACAACAATGATCGGGCGATTCGGGATTCATAGTGATGAAACTTGAATCAGACTATATATATATATATATATATATATATATATATAATCGAAGCCTAGCTTTCTGCTAGAGTTGCAGGAGTGGGGGAATTTTGTTGTAGTAAAACTTGCAGAAATTATAACAATGTCTTCATTGATGGAGATGTATATAAGGAAAAGAGAGACCTTTTTGCTGAGTTGAAGTCTTCAAGAAAGCGCGCCACAAGTTTGCACAATCTAGAGAGTCCATGGTCACCCTCTCATGCCAAATCTATGGGCAACTATGTTCGAAAGCACCCCTCACCGAGACAAGAGAAGATGTTTGCAAGGCCAAAATTGGTGGCAACTAAACTATTTGTGTGAATTTGCATATTAAATCTATCATAGAAGTATTGTGAGATAACATTGTCGATTTTGAACTCCACTCCAATAGTCAGATTAACTATCAAAATTTATTCTATCTTTAAAATGACAAAAAAAAAAAGACCATTATCCTTGTGTATTTATCCAATTTCATAACTTGGTCTCATAGCATACTGATGGAAAACCATGATGTGTTATCATATATTGCATCTGTGGATGCTATAGCAAAGTAAGACTCAAATAGAGCTCTCATTCATTGACACGGCCCCTTTTTATAGCAAGGACTAGAATGGTTCTTGAGGTCTAGAGGTTAGAAAGCTTTTCACCTTCAGTGTGGCCTTGTGCACCCCATAAGGTGACATTGATGATGTATCCTGACATGAGCACAAGGAGATAGTTTCCTTCCACTTTCAACATTCCTTTACAACTCTTAGTGCAATTTCTAGTAGATATTTAACAATTTATATGTGGATTGTCAGGCCCCTTCCCTTCACATGATATTTTATAAATATTATTTAATTATTTTTTAATCCTATAAAATCAGAATTTACATTTTTTTAACGGGTGATTTCAACTTAACACTCCCCTGACGTCCTGGAGGCCTTTTGACGGGTTCTGGCATGTTCAATTTTGAACATTTCTCGCCATCAATTTTCAAAATTGAACACATCATAGCTCGTCAAGAGGCCTCCAAGACATCTGGGAAGTGTTAAGTTGAAATTACACATCACAAAAATGTAAATTCTAATTTTACCGGTTTTAATATATATATAATGTCATGTGAAGGGTTGGAGCCTGACAGTCCACGAATAAATTGCCAGATATCTATTACCCCGTTGGAAACCTCGACCCCGGGCCCAATTGCAGCGTGCATTGTTGTAGACAACCTCAGAAATTAGTACGTAGGAGGTTGTTGCAATGATGAATAGAGCGTAATGGAACTTGTGTGGGAGGTTATTGAATTGCCAGCAATCATAATGGCACACCGATGAGTGAGTTATTTTTATTTGAAAAAAAAAATTCATACCTTCTAGTTCTTCATTCATTGAAACACCCCTAGTCTAGAAGAGATTAACGAGGTTCTGACTCCTGAGAAAAGGAACAAGTGTGTAAGTAATAGCATTGGACAACTTGGTATTCATCGGGCTATCGTTGGCGACTCCTGGGAAAACGAGTTTAGAACATAGTGGTGGTTGTGATGCAGGGGAGAACTTTATCAAGAACCTTGTGGTATCTAAGGTAACATCATTCAGTTCGTTTATGTTCTCCAGTTTGATTACATAGTATTTGAAATTAGCAATCATAATAGTCAACAACAAATATCCTCACGGCGCAATTAAGGGGGTCATGGGTCATATCAACAACGATTTGTTCATGCTTTGCATGCTTGCCTCAACACTTAGGTCTATTGGTGGATATGTATTCTTGATGTTGTCAATGGTGAACATGGTACCAAACAGATTAGGTTTTTCTAACCCTGCCCTTTGTTTAAACGTATTTTCATTTATGAGTATGGAAGTTCGGCGATGAGGCCCCTTTTCCCTTTCGCGCAAAAACTTGATGATGATAAGGGTTTTATTGCTATGTGCATTTCTGATAAGGGATTTCCTACCATTTGTTCCAATCATCCTAAATCAAATTCCACCCAGGCTCAAATCAGCTTTCCCTTCTAAACGGATATTGTATGAACCAAAGGGTTATTCGTGGGTGTTATGGCCACTAAACATTATTTATTTTGTTTTTTGATAAAAAACATGTTGCATTTTAATGTAACCAATTTTTGTTATCCGTTGAATCAAATACTACTAGCAGTTGCTCCAAAAGGTGCAAAAGGAGACCGATAGGATTGTTAAATTGGAATTGTTGAATTGAAAATTGTGTACTTTGGGTTGAAATAATAATTATTTTTGTGTTAAGTTGGTAATACACAAGAAAAATAATAATTGAAATATTGAGAGGATGAAAGTCTCGTAGTTTGTTAATACATATCAAAGAGGTTGGGTGCCAAATGCACGCTTTTCTTAGCAATGAGAAATGATTCTTAGCAATGAGAAATGCGATCTTCTTGTCTCCTACAATATAAGATGTGACAACTATTCAAAGGATGGTTCTTATATTGTCAGCAATATAATCTTTTATAATTTTACATAGATACATAGAGCTTTTGTATGAACTCTCTAGTATGGTATTCACTTAATGTTTTACACTATCAAGAAAGTAATTTGCCACTTCAAAGGTAAGTGGAACATATTTCCACTCATAAGCAAAGACACCCTTGTTATTTATAATTATGGATAGACAACATTTATGGGCATCATTTGGAAATCATGACTCATATATATATATATATATATATATATATAGTATTGAACCAAAATAATTTGACAAATCAAAGAATGTTTTTCATTGGAGTTGGGATTGGAACAACATTTAATTCATTAGAAATATAATTAATATTATAATGATAACTTTTATAATTTAATTAAAATCAAATGTAAAAACAGAGTATCTCATTACACACATTTTTCCTTCTAATTTTTAGGCAATTATATTCTGCCATAAAAACATGTGAGTAATGTTAGTGCCCCCATTAAAATAATAACATGAGTACTCTAATGGCATGCCCTTCAAGTTTTCTTCCCCACTATGACATGGTAATAGCTTACCTGGTCTTCTTATGGCTTGTCCTTCACCTTCTCTTCCCCACTCTCACATCTCTAGCACTTCTAATATTGTTTTGATTATCCATGGACAAAGAACTTTTGATTTTTTTCCTTTTATGAAAATGATGCTTGTGTTTATGATTCACTCTATTTATTTTTCCCAGGCTTCAGAATGGAGACCAGGAGAACATTATTTTATTTACCTCTTGTTCTTGTTTTTTTTTCTTATGCAAAAATTTAAATTATTATAGGAAATAACTAATCAAAATATATTATTTACTCAGTATCAAATATTTTTAAAATTTTTAATTTTGAATGATTTTCTTAGAAAATTTGAGAATAAAAAATCAATATACTTATTTAAAAATCATGTAAAAATATAACAACACTATCTAGAAATAACTATCTAAAAACAATGACATAAAAAACCACTATAGCTATTTAAAGATCATACACCAATATAACAACAATATGAATTTATAAATAAAATTGTTCATTCTTGGAAACTTTTCATTTTATCTTGATAGTTTAATATTCTAGACCCTATTTTAATATAAAATTAGTAGTTTTGTAATATACAATTTACTACACCGGATGCGGGTGTTTGCTAGTTTTTCAAGGAGCCACGGGGCCGCCATGTGGGTAGACACACAACGCACCCACGTGACTGATCCTGGGGATCTTCAATGTGTTAATTACTGGCGTGAGATAGCCTTTAAGGCACCCTTTGCCACCCTTAAGACGAAGTACCATGTTGGCTCTGCATTTATTTTTCCAACCATGGCCTCTCAACTCGCCACCCTAGACTTCTTCGCTTCATATCGTCCCGCCTATTTGCTCGCTGTGCATTTCGTTGTTCTTTCTTCCCCGTCTCAGGTGCGTCACCGCGGTCCTTCTTGAGTTCGCTCTAATAGCAGCTCCCCTCCTGAGCCCGCCTCTTTCCCCCTCCGATCAGGTGACTCTCCCCCCTGGACCATCATGCCTCAGCGCCATAGACAAAGATGTCGAAGGGCCGGGGGATGTAGCTTTCCATCCCATCCTCCTCTGTCGAATGTCCTTGGCCGCGACCTAAACCTGTCCATAGACTAGATTGAGTCTGAATCTTCCCCTCCTGTCAATCTGAATGCGCAATTCTCCTTGCAGCTCCCCTCCCTTGTCCCTCTCCCCTCCTCCTCCCGAAGCAAGAAGCGTGCTCGTAAATCCACCATCTCCCCTGAGCCTGCTTTCATCCCTCGGAAGATGAAAGCCCTCCCTGTGCAATCCGCCTCCAGTGACAGCAGTGACTCCAGAAACGAGAGCGAAGGTGGCAGCCCGAACCAGGATGTAGCATGCAATCAGGCTCAGAGAGATGGCGGCAGTTTGGACCGGCACAAGATGCATCCCACCTCGCCGTTTGACGACATGAAGCCGAACGCCTCTGAGGTGAGAGTTAGTCTCCTAGCCTCGCCACATTCTCTACCTACTGTGAATGAGCTGGGCGTAGAGCCGGTGGACGCTTACTATGTGTGCAGGCTCCTAGAAGACGTCCCTTCTCCTCGCGACAAGAATGTAGTTCTTACTTAGTACTACTAATCTTTCTCTTTTTGGCATGCTTATGATTAGGAATGGATTGCTTTGCGTTTTATGTTCAATTTTGAAAATTTTGTATGCTAGTTTCCCGTTTTGGGCAGCAACAACTCTATGGTCTCCAAGGACTGGTTTCCCCTTATGGGGCAGTCTAGCGCTTGGTAACAAACTCTTGAATTTTCCCTCTAGACTAGACTTGTCCACTCCTGAGGAAGCGCTTTGTGATTTTTTAATATGATATAATAAAAGTAGCATAACTTAGAATATATATATATATATATACAATTTACTAATTTTTATTAATACAAAAATTATTATTTTTACTTTTTTAAATATAAAAATTATTATTTAAAAAAAAAATTAATATAGAATTTTTTTAATTAAAAGTATATAATAACCAAATTAATACACCTAATATCAAATTGGCAAATTTACTATGATTAGGGCCAATAAGGCTGAATTGACTAACTATGGTTGGTACAGAACAAAAAGCTGTATCTTTCGGTATACAAATGTTCCCTCGGGAGATGATCAAGCAACGTGCAGTGAACCAAAATTGATTGAACAGTTGATAATCTCATTAGAACTGGTTTATCAGTCCGAAATTAGAAGACTAATCGATCTACATTTAGTTTCTGTGCTTTTTATTTTGTTTGAGATGGTGGTTTGACGGTATGATAAATATTATTTTTCTTTTTTGGCAGTGTGTTGACCAGTTTCTATCATGCATTTATCAATTATGTTTGTTGGTATAAAGATTTCAAAATCGAAATTTTGTATTAGTAATGATAAATTATTTTAATTATTGATTATTTTTATATAAATTGTAGTTTGAAAATTATATTGAAATTTGAAAAAAAAAGTGAAGCTAACAAATATATTTTGTAGTCAAATTTAAAAACAGAAACAAAAAATATTGTTACCATTCAACTTATATGAACCATCATGATTTCTCAATTAACACAATGAAATCTTTGATCAATAATACATTATATGTTGGAATTTTGGGAAATTCCAAACAATAGAAATGGAGAGAATGACGCTCTCCTCTAAACACAGAGAACTTTAAAAAACAGAAATTTTAATCGCAGATAGATATGGCATGAAAATGCTTTCTTCTATTTGATTAACAGAACTTAAAAAAAACTGTTACAAATTTCTTCCTCAATGGAGGGATTCACAAAATATGTTCGACTGCTACAGACGCAGTGCTATATAAAACAAATATTTTCTCTCTCTGTCTCTCAAGAACGCACAAGAAGTGCTCAGTTCTTCTTACTGTGTTTCTTTGTCTACGGGCTCACACAGCGTTTACAATGAAATACAATACATTCATTACATTTGCTCTCGGCCTTTTCTTCCTTTTATATGGCGCGGTGGAACAAAATATGTAAAACAACAATAAAAACAATTACAAAGGAAAATGCTGCTGGACACATAAAACTTTAACATTGGTGCGACGTACGAGTGGGGTCCACGTCATAGTCGGCCATCGCAATTGCAGAAATTGCGATATGCGATATGGCAGAATAAAAAAACTTGCGATCAAACAAAAATGCAACAGTGCGATATTGCGATGATCGCACATCGCAATATTCAACTTTTGCGATGACACATGGCGGAACACATATAATGAAAATGCGATTTGCGACATTGCGATGGTGCGACGGGCGCACATCGCAACTTTCAACATTTGCGATCAACACATAGCAGAACACATATAATGAAAATGCGATTGTGCGATCATGCGATGGCGCGACGATCGCACATCGCAACAAACTAACTTGCGATGGAGGAGAGCGATGACAACATTGAAATATGCAATATGCGATTTTGCGCTTTTGCGCTCAAGTGGTAGGGACCACTTGTCCTTCCGCTTCATAAGTGACTTCTACCTGTTTCATTCAATATTTCATTCCTTTGGTTGTTGAGGGCTTTTAAGCCCGAAATCACTGTCTTAATGAATTCTGCTCTTCCGTAGACAAAAAATCTTCATTTCTCTACTGAAGTAACTTCTCGCCCATAACAAAATTAATTCCTCTGTTATACTTGGCTGTGGCCCATCAAAATTTAATTCTTCTCCATTCCTCTCTATTATACGGTGTTGCGCACTCAATCTCCTTTGTGCTGCTGCTGCTGCTGCTGTACTTTGTTCTTTGTTCTTCCTGCCCAAGGCGCGGCAGGTGACTTTAATAATTTCAACACTCCCCCTTAAAGTCAGCTACTGGGTTATCCATCATACCCAAAAAATTTCTCAAAAATTCAAATGTTTTCTGTGCCAATGGCTTTGTCAAAATATCTGAATATTGCTCCTCTTTTTTACAATGTTGTAAAACAATTTCTCCATTGTTTACCAATTCTCTGATATAATGAAACTTTGTGTCTATGTGTTTCGTTCTCTTATGAAACACAGAATTCTTTGATAATGCAATAGTTGAGCTATTGTCACAATAAATCACAGTGCCCTTTACCTGTTCTTGGCACAAACTTCTCAACATTCTTCTCATCCAAATTGCTTGACACGCTGCTGCTGTAGATGCCACATATTCTGCCTCTGTTGTAGACAATGCTACAATAGGCTGTTTCTTGGAAGCCCATGAAATGGCTCCTGAACCCATATGAAAAACATAACCGGAAGTGCTCTTCCGATCATCTACACTTCCAGCCCAATCACTGCCAGTGTATCCAACTAATTCTGAATTTTCTGAAGTAGTATATAAAATACCAAATCTTTTTGTTCCTTTCACATACCTTAGAATTCTCTTTGCTGCTTGCCAATGTGCTTCTTTTGGCTTCTCCATAAATCTGGAAATTAAACTAACAGCATGCATAATATCCGGCCTAGTTGCAGTCAAATACATGAGGCTGCCAACTATGCTTTTATACAAACTTGGATCAACATCCTTGTTGTTGTCATCTTTACTCAACTTCAATCCCATTACTGTGGGAGTAATTGCAGCTTTGCACTCCTGCATATTAAATCTCTCTAAAACTTGATTCACATATTTTGCTTGAGAAATAAAAATTCCTTTTTCATTTTGTTCTACTTCTATTCCCAAGAAGTATCTCAACAAACCCATGTCAGTCATTTCAAATTCATCTTTCATGACTGTTTTAAAATTTTCAACAAGGTAATCATCATTACCTGTAAATATTAAATCATCAACATACAAAACAACAATTAACATCTTACCATCCTTTTCTTTGATGTAGAGGGTGGGTTCTCCCTCACACTTTTCAAATCCATTTTCCAGTAGATAGGAGTCTATCCTACTGTACCATGCTCTTGGCGCTTGCTTCAGCCCATAAAGAGCTTTCTTCAATCTGCAGACCTTATGCTCTTGGCCTTTCTTTTCATATCCGAGAGGTTGTTCCACATATACCTCTTCCATTAAAACTCCATTTAAAAATGTAGATTTTACATCCATCTGGTATACTTTCCATTTGTTTTGTGCTGCTATGGACAACACTGCTCTTACTGTCTCCATTCTTGCAACTGGTGCAAAAGTTTCTTCATAATCAATTCCATGCTTCTGCTTATATCCCTTGACAACAAGTCTGGCCTTGTGTCTTTCTATTTTTCCTTCAGCATTGCTTTTGGTCTTATAGACCCATTTTACACCAATGACTTCTTTACCTTCTGGGAGATCAACCAGCTCCCATGTTTTGTTCTTCTCTATGGCTTTAATTTCATCATCCATAGCTTCTATCCATTTTCTATCTTTAATAGCATCCTCAAAATGAATAGGATCATCAACTTGACAATACAAAGAAAATAAGGAATTCATACCTTCATCTGCTGCTCCTTGCTCATAGATTTCTCTGAGACTTCTGAACTTTGTCCCTCTTTCACTTGGTGTAGTCGTGCTTGATGAAGCACTCAATTCTGCTCCATGTGGTGTGCTGGAGATGCACTCCCGCTTCTTCTCAAGGGTGTTCTCGATGCTGCTTGAGGTTTCCCTTGTTGTCCTTGTGGTGGTGGAGGTTGTGCTGCAGATGTGTTGTTGATTTCAACTACATCTACATCATCTTCATCATGAGACAAACAACTTTTAACATTGACTGTTTTCTCTATGCTTCCATCCCATGCTTCCTCTTCAATGAATTGCACATCTCTGCTTATCACAAACTTCTTTGTGGATGGGTTATACAACCTGTATCCTTTGGAATCTTCACAGTATCCAAGGAAAATGCACTTCTCCCCCTTACTATCCAATTTCTTCCTCAACTTGTTTGGAATGTGTGCATATGCCACACATCCAAAAACTCTCATGTGGGTGACTCCCTGTTTTCTGCCACTCCACGCTTCTTCTGGAACTTTGTTCATCACTGCTTTTGTAGGGCATCTATTCAAAATATATACAGCACAGTTTGCTGCTTCTGCCCAATACTCATTCGGCAAGTGCTTTGCCTTTAGCATACTTCTCACCATTTCCATTATGGTTCGATTCTTCCTTTCAGCCACTCCATTCTGTTGCGGCGTGTACCTGGTGGTAAACTGCTTGTGTATGCCATTCTCTCTCCAAAAACGCAGAAATTCTTTTGATATGTATTCTCCTCCTCTGTCTGTTCTGAGGACTTTAATGTGAAGTCCGCTCTGTTTTTCTACAAGAGCTTTAAATTGACGAAATTTCTGAAAGACTTCGCTTTTATATTTCAGAAAATAGACCCACACTTTTCGAGTGAAGTCATCTATGAAGGTCAGCATGTAATTGCTGCCTGAAACAGATGTTGTTTGCATCGGCCCACATAAATCTGAGTGGATTATCTCCAAAGGTGCTTTCGCCCTTATGCTTTTCCCTGAAGGAAAATTTTCTCTGTGTTGCTTTCCCAGAATGCAGCCTTCACATAGGCTGTCAGGCTTCTCAATCAATGGTAAACCTCTTACCATTCCTTTTCTGTGCAGCAAATTTAATCCTCCAAAATTGAGATGTCCAAATCTCAGGTGCCATAACCAATTTTCATCCTTTGCTTCCTTCTGAAAGGCTTCTTGTGTTACAGCTGCTATGCTTTTCCCTTTTCCCTTCAAGTCAATGTTGAGCTTGAGAGGAAACATCCTATTGCTGGTCATTTGAATTTCAGCAATAATTCTCTTACTTGGAGGTATATATTTTATTGTGCACACATCATCTTTAAAAATTACATTGTAACCTTTATTTATGAACTGCCCAACGCTCAAAAGATTACACTTCAGACCTGGAACATAATATACATCAGGGACAAATTTCTGCTCCCCATTCCTTGCTCGAATACTAACTCTGCCTTTTCCCTTGACAAAGATCTTAGTATCAGTTCCTGTGGTCACTTCAGATTTTACTTCTTCATCTAGATTGGCAAACACTGTTTTTTTGCCAGTCATATAATTACTACATCCAGAATCTAAGAACCAAACATCATCTTCCCTATCCTGTGCTATATTACAAGCTAATAGCACATTACTTGGGTTCTTTTCTTCTTTTGCTACATTAGCGTTCTGCTTATTTTTCATGTCATTTTGCTTCTTTTTACATTCATTGGCATAGTGCCCATATTTCTTGCAAAAATGACATTGGAAATTGGATTTATCATACCTTTGTCCATGAGCATGTTGGTGTTGGTGTCCACCTTGCTGGCTGTTGCATTGGCTGTGGCTCTGACTTTGACTGTTGCTCCTTCCATGTGAATGTGAAGGGTTGTTCCTTCCACCTCTATTTTGGCTTCTGCCTCTTCCTCTTCCTTTTCCTTGACCTCTTCCTCTTCCTGAAGGCATCTGGGTCTTGAAGACGTGCTCAAGAGATGAAAGTTCATCTCTGCTCAATCTCTGTTCATGAGTTATTAGTGAGGCATGAAGTTCATCCATTGTGAACTGTGAGAGATCTTTGGTCTCTTCTATGTTGGTAACAATAACATCAAACTTTGAGGGTAAGCATCTCAAAAGTTTCTCCACTATCCTTCTTTCTTCAAGAGTTTCTCCATGGGATCTTATCTGATTTACAATCCCAATCACATGTGTAAAGAATGTGTCAACACTGTCCGACTCTTTCATGCAAAGAGTTTCAAAATCTCTTCTCAGCAACTGAAGTTTTGTTGTCTTAACTTTCTCCATACCTTGATAGGCTACTTTCAGAGTTTCCCATGCCTCCTTGGATCTCTTAGCTGTTGCTATCCTTTGAAACACACTCTCATTTACAGCTTGATACAATAAGAAGAGAGCTTTAGATTCTTTCTTCCTATTATTCTTCAACACATCCTTCCCTGCTTGAGTTAAGGCATTAAAAGCCTGCTCATCAGCTGGTTCTGTAAAACCATCTTCTACTAATTCCCATAAGTCTTGTGATACAAACAGGGCTCTCATGGTAATGGCCCAATAATCATAGTTCTTTCCATTAAACTGTGGAAGTTGAACATTTCCAAGACTCATACCAGTGCTTGGTCCAACCATTGCTTCAAAACTGAACTCTAAGCTTAAATAAACTGTCTTTCCTTCTTGAAAGAACAAACTCCTTAAACAATAAACAACTGCACTTTTATCTTTGAGAAATACCTGACTGTGACTTCTGTCGAGCTTTTCACGCTGTTGGAGAAAACGCTGCAACAAGTCTTCTTCTTCTTCAGCTTCTTTGAAAGTTTCAAAGAGCCTGAACTAGCTCTGATACCATGTTGGAATTTTGGGAAATTCCAAACAATAGAAATGGAGAGAATGATGCTCTCCTCTAAACACAGAGAACTTTAAAAAACAGAAATTTTAATCGCATATAGAGATGGCATGAAAATTCTTTCTTCTATTTGATTAACAGAACTTAAAAAAAATTGTTACAAATTTCTTCCTCAATGGAGGGATTCACAAAATATGTTCGACTGCTACAGACACAGTGCTATATAAAACAAATATTTTCTCTCTCTGTCTCTCAAGAACGCACAAGCAGTGCTCAGTTCTTCTTACTGTGTTTCTTTGCCTGCGGGCTCACACAGCGTTTACAATGCAATACAATACATTCATTACATTTTCTCTCGGCCCTTTCTTCCTTTTATATGGCGCGGCGGAACAAAATATGTAAAACAACAATAAAAACAATTACAAAGGAAAATGTTGTTGGACACATAAAACTTTAACATTGGCACGACGTAGGAGTGGGGTCCACGTCGTAGTCGGCCATCGCAATTGCGGAAATTGCGATATGCGATATGGCGGAATAACAAAACTTGTGATCAAACAAAAATGCGACGGTGCGATATTGCGATGATCGCACATCGCAATATTCAACTTTTGCGATGACACATGGCAGAACACATTTAATGAAAATGCGATTTGCGACATTGCGATGGTGCGACGGGCGCACATCGCAACTTTCAACATTTGTGATCAACACATAGCAGAACACATATAATGAAAATGCGATTGTGCGAACGTGCGATGGCGCGACAATCGCACATCGCAACAAACTAACTTGCGATGGAGGAGAGTGATGACAACATTGAAATATGCGATATGCGATTTTGCACTTTTGCGCTCAAGTGGTAGGGACCACTTGTCCTTCCGCTTCATAAGTGACTTCCGCCTGTTTCATTCAATATTTCATTCCTTTGGTTGTTGAGGGCTTTTAAGCCCGAAATGACTGTCTTAATGAATTATGCTCTTCCGTAGACAAAAAATCTTCATTTCTCTGCTGAAGTAACTTCTCGCCCATAACAAAATTAATTCCTCTGTTATACTTGGCTGCAGCCCATCAAAATTTAATTCTTCTCCATTCCTCTTTATTATACGGTGTTGTGCACTCAATCTCCTCTGCACTGCTACTGTACTTTGTTCTTTGTTCTTCCTGCCCAAGGCACGATAGGTGACTTTAATAATTTCAACATTATAAATGTTGAAATCAATATTAAAAAGAGACAACCCTACATACTGAAAAATAGGGGGCATGTCATGGATTAAGCGGTGCACAACCTTTGCACTATGCCCGTGTTTTTTTGCTGAAGTGTGATATCGATCTGAAAAATGCGAACAGATAAAATGAATGATGTGGCTTGTTAGTTTTATTTTGTATGGATAAATTTTGATAAATGCGTTGGTACATTATATACACTAGTAGTTTTTTTTTTCTTCTGAAAAAAATCTTCACACTATGTTCGTTAGATGTATGAAGTTGACCAAAAAAACCTTCACACTATGTTTGTTAGATGTATAAAGTTGCAATTTACATCTTAATTTGCAATCGTCATTGACATAAATTTATGAGATGGTCAAATTTGCAGTAAATACGGTTGACATACGCTTATCGACCTAATTATGTTAATTATATGCTCAAATAACATTTATATTAACTAAATAATGTATGAACCGAAAAATGTTGTATATTCACATTAACCAAATGGTGTATGAACTAATGATGTTAGCCTTTTAATGTCAAGACTCAATACCAACATAAAAATTTAAAATACAATCATATATTTATGGTGAGCTCCTATTGAGTTGAAAGCACTCCTTTCTTGTTTTTTTTTAATATATTTTTGCGTTTCTTGTTTTTTTTTTTAAATATTTTTTAAATTATTAAGTTTTAGCATAATTAAATGGAATTATAAATTCCAACAAAAATTTAGCCAAAGTGTTTTGTGTTTTCTTAAGTTTACTTTTATATAAGCCGACCAGAAAGAGTAGCTCATGAAAATGAAAGGTTTAATTTTTTTAATAATTTCTTTTTTTTTTTCATCTCGTCGCAGAGCAAGAAAACCCTTAGCAACACCTATTTCTAAAATGTTTAGAATGGAACATTTCAACTTTCCTAAATAAGAAAACAAGCTCGTGGAAAAATGAAGGTTTTAGACTGAAACGTTGATCACTCTCCTCCCCTTTCTAAATGTATAGAATGGAACATTTCAACTTTTCCTAAATAAGCAAACATGCTTGTGAAAATTGAAGGGTTTAGCACTTAGTCTGCTTTAACTAGTGTTTTCGACAATTATTGTCTACCCTAGAGACAGCCTAGAGTTGCTATAGACCAGTGCCTAGGACATCTTAGCATAGCAAGGAGCTCATAATATAGCTTGGGTTGTCAATCCAAAAGCTCTCTTACTATCTCTTACAAAACAAGGAAATTAGTTTAAATGGAACCAAACTCTCTCAGAAGCTGATACAAAGATAAGAATAATGTAGGAACAGCATGCAAAGACTCTAATACAAAAGCATCAGACAGTTAAGAGACAGCTTATTGCAAAGAGGGCCAGTTCAAATAATATGCCACAGAAATCAAATATCAGAAAGAGGATGCAGTGAAGAAACATGAAGGAGATACTAGTTAACATGAGGCTGATACCCAGATACACAACAAAACCACATATGGGCTTATCCAACTAAGAATCCATACATGACAATGGCGTTTTAAAAGCACCCTCCTCAAGTAACTAATATAGAAGAAAATATGGATGAAATGAACATGGAACAGTATATCATGACTAGGCCTATTTAAAGTGCTTGACTAATCCAAGTATGGGCACCAACTAGGATGAATCCTTACTTAAGACCAATGAGCCACTCGCAGATTTACCATGATACAAGAAGATACATAGCATGAAATGAGATATTATATTAACACATAAGAAAAGATTACATATTGTGGGATACCAGCATTCTAATCCTCATTAAGGGGCTTATAACTCCTCCTCACTGAGACCCTATAGGCTCTGAGCCTTCATACAGAAACTTTACAAGATGTATACAAAGCCTTTCACTGCACAGTTTGCTGATAGAAATCTGGAACCCTTACAATGTCTTTTTTCTGGGTTTTTATAGAAAAGATAGATAATTCTAGAGAAGGAGGTAGATGGAGCACATTTAATGATTTGATTTGAACAAAATGGCGGAAAAAATTCCCGCCCACACTGTGAATGACTAAATATAATTAACTATACTTTACAATCTACCTCCAGAAATAAATGCTGTGGATGAAAATCTCCTTATAAACAAGACAAAAATAATAAAATATACAAATGTTCTGCCCTTTGCTGAAAGAGAAAAATATGTTGTCATAAAACCTTGAGATAGCTTGTTATTGTGCATAGTACTCTCAGCCTTCCATCTTTAAATTAAAAATTCAAAAGCATAAGGCCGAACTCTGGCTTTCTCGATCTTTCACTGATATTTGTATGCTGGCCCATTAATATTTATTGCTGCGTAATATTCCCCCTGGATGCATTTGCAGGGTTCAATGGATTTTATTTCTGCTCCCGTTTATCGGGTCATATCATAGCAACTAACCCCAGCCTCCCTTTTAAATTCCTGCTTTTAAGAATTGTCCTTGGACAAGATCTTGGTCTTGGTAATGGAGGCGAAGAATTATGGTTTTTATTCCTCCTCTTGAAACTTGCAAAACTCACAAATGCATTAGAAAAAACAAACACAGGAGCAAGGGGCGTGGAGGTGGAGGTGATGGTAGCGTCGAGAACAAGGCCACATGGCTAGAACGTGCAGGGTGGCAGAGAAATTACAGTGGAGGTATGGCGGATAGGCTGACCAGAGGGAAACATTAACATATAATGTATGAATGAAATAGATATGAACAGCGGAGGGAGAGATGATGGACACGTGAGGCAATGACGTGGAGGGAGAACTGAGTCAATGGCATGCTGAAAAATCCGGGCTATACGATATACAAACAGATCAACGGTTGATGATGCATCAAAGAGTGATGAAGCGGTGGGCCAGAGGCGATACAGACGAAACTAAAAGGTGCGCGACTCTCAAGATTAATAACAAGTAGACGGTTCCTGAGATCGGATCTATGTGGTGGGTGGTGACAAATTCCGCCGCGTGTCTTTGGTCGACCTTTTAACGCGCGAAATGAGCTGTTTTGGGAATCATATTAATCGACACGTGTCACCACAAGATATGGAATTGCGCCAATCAAGGGGAAAGACCGCCAGCCTTAGATAGGTGGTGCGGAATGGAACCGGTGGTTTTCTGCGATGGGATATGGATGCGGGGACCACTACATAAAACAAACTCTGCTCCGTCGATTGGACCTGATCGGACGGCTACAGTCATGCCCGAAAACGTAAAGCGACGAGCTCCTTTTGACTTAGCATATGGTTGTGCGCCCGAGTCACATGGGAATGAGAACAAAGGGGGTTGGAACCCCGAGGGCTAGGCCCGATATAACTTTAATTACAGATTTTAAGCCTTTGTAGAGTGTATTTTACAAAAAGGTGGACAACTAGAGATAGTATAACTATTAGGTGGGCCATGAAAGGGTTCAAACACATTTGGATGGACGCCCTGGCCAAAAATTTAGGTCGAAGGGCTGATATGCACAACATTGGCTCCATCTGGGGATGGCATGTTCATCCTTGGACATGTCGAGAACTTGCAGACCCTTGATCATTTTGTATGTAGATTCCGCTCTTCAGCCCTTTTTATTTTTCTTCAAAACTCATTAGCACACATCCCTTATTAAAATAAAAACTGAAACAAATTCTATATACAATATAATACAATAGGCATACTCTTCCCGAATCAAAATTGAAAGCAGGGCTTTAGGAATTGGCCGTTGATAGGGGCATCTAACAAGTCACCCTGCAAATTTCCTAAAATAAATGTATTACTACCTTTTAGCTCCATAATCTTAAATGGGCCAAACCAAAGTGGATCAAATTTAGCAGGTTTTCCCTTTTCAGCCCTCTGGATATCCCATCTGAGAACCAGATCACCAATTTGAAATTTCCTGTCTTTTGCATGCTGATCAAAGATGTTTTTAATTTTCTCCTGATACTCCGCTAATCTCTCATTCACTTCACTCCGTGTTTCCTCCAATTCTACCAGTTGGTTAATTCTTCTGACCATGTCATCTAGTTCTTCCTGACTTTCCTGCATGAAACGTGCCACTGGCAAAGCCAATTGCACAGGAAACACAGCTTCTCGCCCATATACCATTTCATAAGGAGATTTCCGAGTTGCTCTCTTGCTAGTTACTCTATTCGCCCACATAGCAAATTTCAATTGGGAATCCCAATTCTTTTGATTCTCATTAATTGTCTTCTTCAAGGCCCTCACCAGAGTTTTGTTGGAAGATTCTGCCAAGCCATTCCCCTGTGGATAGTAAGTTGTGGAGTGATTTAATGCAATATTATACTGCTAGCAGAAATTTACAAATTTATTGGACTTGAAAGCCTGTGCATTATTAGTTACAATTCTAGCTAGACAGCCAAACCTGGATATGATGTTATCTTCCATGAATTTGATGATTACAACATCTGTAGCATTTCTCGTAGGTATGGCTTCCACCCACTTGTAAAGTAATCTCTTGCAGTCAATATCCATTTATGTTGGCCACTTGAAGGGGGATGTATTTCTCCAATAAAATCTAATCCCCATTGCTGAAATGGTTCATCTATATGAACTGGAACTAGGGGCAAAGTAGGCTGCTTTTGTCTCTCAGCAAATTTTTTACACTTATCACATGCTCTGACCCAATTAAAAACATCTGTAAATAATTTTGGCCAGTAGAAACCAGCCTTAAGGATTTTATGAGCTGTATCCCACTAGCTGTAATGTCCTCCACAGATTCCTTCATGAAATTCTGTCATTATATTCTCCACTTCATTTTCTATAAGACACAATAGTAATATTCCTGAAGGATCTCTCCAATATAGCTGCCCATTAGCAATTATGTATTTCTGTGATTTCATTCTTACGGCTTTGTATTTTATTTGATCACAACTTGGAGGACAACTGAGAGTTAAGAGATATTCAACTATTTCTTTGTACCAAGGACTAGTGAGATATTTTATGTGTATCTTTTGAGAGGCCATTCTCTAGTCCTTGTTGTTCTTCTCCTTTCTTAGATTCTTCATTTGTTATCATGGATAAATTTATGCCTAGAGCCTGATGATTTGATTCAGACAAAATTTTGGCTAGCCCTTGTCCTTTAACCAGCTTAGTGGGTCTTATGTCTAGATCATACTCCTGTATTTTTGCAATCCATCTTCCTCTTTTACCTTCACTGTCTCCTTGAACGAGGATATCTTTGACAGCTGCTGTAAAAACATATGCAGTAATGTGGGACTGCAAAACATATGTTCTAAAGGATTTGAGGGACTTCACTAGGGCATATGCCTGCTTTTCTAGTATGTTATACTTCAATTCTGCATCATGCAATACCTGACTAAAAAAGGCTATGGGCTGCTCATATCCATCTTCATTTTTCTGCAGCAAGACTCCAACTACTATATGAGGTGAAGCAAATGAAAAGATCATAAATGACTTTGCATAATAAGGTCCAGCTAGCACAGGAGCTTCAGCAAATGCCTGTTTTATCCTTGTGAATGCATCTCTAGATTCTTGGGACCATCTTACTTCATTGTTCTTTTTAAGCATATCAGTTATATGCCTAACTATCTCAGCATAGTTAGGAATGAATCTTCTCAGAAAATTAATTCGTCCTAGGAACACCTGCACTTCTTTCTTATTTCTAGGGAGAGGAATACCATTTATGACTTCAACTCTTTTGGGGTCTATTTTCACACCATCTTTAGTTACAATGTGCCCTAAGATTTTTCCCTCATCTTCAAATACTTTCCAATGCTTAATATTATCTGGAATTGATGGTCTATAACGTACCTCAATTTCATAACTCAAAAGTGGGTTCTAAGGAGGGCGGAATGTACTGGCAACGCACAGTAAGAGAATCCGCTATTCGACAGCCCTGGGCATGAATCAGATGTTTATGCCGAGAAGAAATTCTCCACCATGTCCCAAACTTCATTTCTATATGCCCTCAGCTGAGGATGCTTGGTTTGGCATTGATTTCGGACTTGTCTTACCACCAACTCAGAGTCTCCCATGACTTTTAAATTCTGGATGCCCATGTTTGTAGCTGTATGCAATCCCAATAAAAGTGCTTCATATTCAGCTACGTTATTGGTAGCCTCATATTCTAATTTAAAGGACAGTGGGACCCATTTGCCTGTAGGAGAGATTAATAATACTCCAGCTCCATTACCTTCTCTTGAATTCGCCCTATCAAAATGTAAATTCCAAATTCCAGCTTCATAATTTTCTAAAGGCTGCTCATCCTTAATTTGTAAGGAGGGTTCATGCACATAATTTTGATCTTCTTCTAGCATAAAGCATGAAAAATCTCCTTCTTTACTATAGACTGGTGAATTTTCAGAGTTATCAGCCTTCGTAACTATATTGACAAATTTAGTCTCTCTGTATAACCTCCTCTCCTGTCCACCAAAAACTGGGATGGTAGCATAAGTTAAATCCAGCTTAATTGACCCACCAAATTTTGTACCCCAGGACCTTGACAGCAACATGCCAAAGCGGGCTGGGATATCAGCCACCACAATGTCCATGACCACACTTTTTATAGGAATTTGGGCCAGATTGACCACTAAATCTTTAATCATCCCCAAGCATTTGACTCTTTTGGAATCAAATGAATAAAGGTCTTTATATGGGCATGTAATTCGCAGTCCTAGTTGTTCCATGACTGATAGAGGCATAAGATTATGGGAAGCCCAAAAATCTAACATACAATTGTGTAACAGCAGGTCATGAATAACTAGAGACACATAAAAAGGAGGAGTAGAAGGATCTACTTCCTCAAAATGTGGGCCAAAGACTACCATGGGTCTTTCTTCTTGAAGGTTTAAACTATCTGGCACAATTGATATTTCAGGAGGGAGCATAAAAGAAGTAACTTGAGACTGATATGCAGGCTGTTTTAGTAGCTCGGTCAAGGGGACTGGAATTTTAATTTTCTCAAGTTATTTTTGCAAACTAAAAGTAGGAGGGGGCCTTTCTATCACAACTTCTTTTGACTCTTTATTTTCTGTTGAAAATTTAATTTCTTTTGACACAGATTCATCATTAGGAGGACTGACTACTTTTGAAGAAGAAGGGACTTGGTCATTAGACTGTGAAGGCTTGTTCAGAGGACCCTTACCTTTTTCTGTGTTTCTTTTTTTGTTGATTCCTTCGAGAAGGTACCTCCCCGAGGTGGCTCCTCTTCTCGATCTTGAGTTCCTGTCCTCTTCCTCCACGGATCAGAAGATCTCGAGATCATATTATACATTGAATTGTGCTTGCATGAAATCAAGAATACCTTACACACATGATCAATATCCGCTTCTTCTTCTTCTTTTTGCAATGGGGTGAAGAGGGTCATCATCATGGAAAAGATTTGAGTCTTCTAATTTATAAGCAGCATCTTCGGTGAAGTCATCTGCTGGACCTTCCAGGTACAATGGGTGTGGTACCTGATCTGGTTGCTCTTTTGCTTCTCTTGGCAATATCTGCAGTGGTGGTCTCTTGTACTGAGGATTGTATCCTCTATTTGGAGCATTATAAAAATTCTTGGGAGCTGAACTCTTGGCCTCCAATTCAAGCTTACCCAACTTATTAGACATATTTTTTATCATTTTGCTCATTTCTTCAATTCTGTCTACGTCTTTGTCTTGATTGGAGGTAGAAACTTCTTCCTTGCCTCTTCTCCTGGTGTCCTGTTCAAATTTTCCTTTTGATTTCCCAGTGGAGGCAAAGTTTGCTTCTAATTCCAGGGCATCTGACTGAGCATCATCAAGGGTGGCAGGCTTTCTCTCCCTGAGGGAGAAACCGAAATTTGAGTCAAAAGCTGCAATGAAAACAACCTTTGCAGTGTTCTGATGAGACTTCATATCTGCAGGGAGATTTATATATAATTTATTAAATCTCTTAATAAACTCCAACACCCCTTCATTGTGTTTCCTCTTCAGAGTATTAAACTCAGTAAGACACATCCCATGATCTTTCTTTTCCCCCCATTTCCTGAGAAAAGTATTCTCCATGTCATCCCAGGTGGTCACTGAACGGTTTCCCAAAGTCCTGAACCATTTTCTGGCCTCACCATCCAAAGATTGCACAAACAATCTCAAGACCACATCCAAATGTTCAACATTGAGGTTTTCTGCAAAGGAGCAGAAAGTCTCAAGATGTTTCTGAGCATCAATTTCATTTTCTCCATTAAATCTAGGCAGAATCTTCAAATAATCTTGTGGCATATCATTCAGCACTTGTGGGAGTGCTAAAGGAGCATATTTGTTCAATAGGAAAGCTAGAACATTAGCCATTGGAGGAAGTGGGGGTTGTGCAACGGTCTGAGGTACAAATGAAGGAAGGGGAGGAGGAGGAAGTGGAGTATCTATAACAATGGGAATAAATTGCACAGAAGCCTGAGGTGTAGATGGGAAAAGTTCATGGTTAACAGCAGCTACTTCTGTGACTTCTTTAACTTCTTCGGCCTCAGGGGTGAGATGAAGGTTTTCTTTGGTTCTAGCACTTCCCCTAGGTGGGCTATCTGAGTAATATTCAGGATTTTCTTCAATAAAGTCAGGATTTTCTACTGGAATTTCTTGAGAAGAAGAGGATGGATAATCTTCTTGAGAATATTTAGGGTCTTCAACACGGGCTGATCGTCTTTCTTTCCAACTTCTTCTTTGAATAATCTTCTATGGGTCAGATACAGAGGATGTCTTTAACTTAGAGGAATCTGACCTCAAATGTGGCTTTTGAGGAGCCAGGACTACCAATATATCTATCAAATAAAGAACAGTGGAGTCGCCAAGGTGACAGATACGCAACTCTTCAACTCTCTGTGCTCACCTGATTAGAGAGTGAATATGATTTGTCAAGGCCTAGGGAAACTGATATTCTCAAATTCGTCCCTGGCAACGGCGCCAGAAATATGTTGTCGACAATTATTTTCTACCCTAGAGACAACCTAGAGTTGCTATAGACCAGTGCCTAGGACATCTTAGCATAGCAAGGAGCTCATAATATAGCTTGGGTTGTCAATCCAAAAGCTCTCTTACTATCTCTTACAAAATAAGGAAATTAGTTTAAATGGAACCAAACTCTCTCAAAAGATGATACAAAGATAAGAATAATGTAGGAACAGCATGCAAAGATTCCAATACAAAAGCATCAGACAGTTAAGAGACAGCTTACTGCAAAGAGGGTCAGTTCAAATAATATGCCACAGAAATCAAATATCAGAAAGAGGATGCAGTGAAGAAACATGAAGGAGATACTAGTTAACATGAGGCTGATACCTAGATACACAACAAAACCACATATGGGCTTATCCAACTAAGAATCCATACATGACAATGGCGTTTTAAAAGCACCCTCCTCAAGTAACTAATATAGCAGAAAATATGGATGAAATGAACATGGAACAGTATATCATGACTAGGCCTATTTAAAGCGCTTAACTAATCCAAGTATGGGCACGAACTAGGATGAATCCTTACTTAAGACCAATGAGCCACTCGCATTCTAGAACATGATACAAGAAGATACATAGCATGAAATGAGATATTATATTAACACATAAGAAAAGATTACATATTGTGGGATACCAAAGACCAGAATCCTCATTACAGTTATAACTCCTCCTCACTGAAACCCTACGGGCTCTGAGCCTTCATACAGAAACTTTACTGCACAGTTTGCTGATAGAAATCTGGAACCCTTACAATGTATTTTTTTCTGGGTTTTTATAGAAAAGATAGAGAATTCTAGAGAAGGAGATAGATGGAGCACATTTAATGATTTGATTTGAACAAAATGGCGGAAAACATTCGCGCCCACACTGTGAATGAATAAATATAATTAACTGTACTTTGCAATCTACCTCCGGAAATAAATGCTACGAATGAAAATCTCCTTATAAACAAGACACAAATAATAAAATATACAAATGTTCTGCCCTTTGCTGAAAGAGAAAAATCTGTTGTCATAAAACCTTGAGATAGCTTGTGATTGTGCATAGTACTCTCGGCCTTCCATCTTTAAATTAAAAATTCAAAAGCATAAGGCCAGACTCTGGATTTCTTGATCTTTCACTGATATTTGTATGCTGGCCCATTAATATTTCTTGCTGCGTAATCTTCCCCCTGGATGCATTTGCAGGGTTCAATGGATTTTATTTCTGCTCCCATTTATCGGGTCATATCATAGCAACTAACCCCAGCCTCCCTTTTAAATTCCTGCTTTTAAGAACTTTCCTTGGACAAGATCTTGGTCTTGGTAATGGAGGCGAAGAATTATGGTTTTTCTTCCTCCTCTTGAAACCTGCAAAACTCACAAATGCATTAGAAAAACAAACACAGGAGCAAGGGGCATGGAGGTGGAGGCGATGGTAGCGTCGAGAACAAGGCCACATGGCTAGAACATGCAGGGTGGCGGAGAAATTACAATGGAGGTATGGCGAACAGGCTGACCAGAGGGAAACATTAACATATAACGTATGAATGAAATAGATATGAACAACGGAGGGAGAGATGATGGACACGTGAGGTGATGACGTGGATGGATGTACAACAAATGGCATGGAAGGGGTGATGTGGAGGGAGAACTGAGTCAATGGCATGCTGACAAATCCGGGCTATACGATCTACAAACAGATCAATGGTTGATGATGCATCAAAGAGTGATGAAGCGGTGGGCCAGAGGTGATACAAACGAAACTAAAAGGTGCGCGACTCTGAAGATTAATAGCCGTTGGATCGGGTTCACGAGATCGGACGGTGGTGACAAATTCCGCTGCGTGTCTTTGGTCTGACCTTTAACGCGTGAAATGAGCGGTATGGGAATCGTACACCGGGACACGCGTCACCCAGCGTATGGAATCACTGGGTACGCGTGAAAAACCGCCAGCCTCAGATAGGTGGTGCGGAATGAAACTAGTGGTTTTCTGCGACGGGATACGGACGCGGGGACCACCAAGGAAAATAGACTCCGCTTCGTCGATTGGACTTGATCGGACGGCTACAGTTGTGCCCGAAAACGTAAAGCGACGAGCTCCTTTTGACTTAGCATATGGTTGTGCGCCCGAGTCACATGGGAATGAGAATAGAGGGGTTGGAACCCCAGGGGCTAGGCCCGATATAACTTTAATTACAGATTTTTAGCCTTTGTAGAGTGTATCTTTCGGGTGGGCAAGACAACGGTAGATAGTATATGAAGGTTTTAGGCCATGAAAGGGGTTCAAAACACATTTGGATGGGATCGGTGGCCAAAAATTTGAATGGAGAGGCTGATATGCACAACAATTAGAAACGTTGATTACTCCTTGGTAATGGTCATTAATATGCAAGAAGAACATTATATTTTGTCCTCTCAAAGATTTTAATGAAAGTCGGATTTTATTGATCAAGTCATTTATTTTTCAAACCTCATTTTTTTTTTTTAATTACCTTTTAGTCTTCCCATGTAATAAGAATTGTTTTTACTTCTTCCTATTTCTAAATGTATTGAATAGAACATTTCAACTTTCCTAAATAAACGAACACTCTAGTGAAAAATGAAGAATTTAGCACTTAGCCATCCTTAACTAGAAAAGTTGATCACTGCTCTCTAATGGTCATTAATATGCAAGAAGAACAATATATTTTAATGAGAAAAAAAAATCATTTTGATCACTGATCTCTAATAGTCATTAATATACAAAAAGAATATTTATTTTAATGAAAAAAATATATATCATTTTGAGGTTGTCCTCTCAAAAATTTGAATGAAAATCGGTTTTTATTGATAAGTTCATCTATCTCGTATTTTTATAATTACTTTTAGTCTTCCCCATCTTATAAGAATTATTTGTAATCCTTGCCATACACGGTAGCATTTTCCTACTACATGATTAATTTATTAATTGACTATATACTTTGAGTATTTAAGCATTGCATTATAATATAGTATCAATTGATATACTTTGAGTATTTAAGCATTATATTAGTAATAAATATTCAAAGTCATAGTTAATGATAGAGCAATATAATACTAGAATATTAAAATAAAAAAATAGTAAATCAATTATTAATTTACTAAATAGTATGAAATATTTGTTTTTTATAAAAATTTTATATCCAGTAATTATTTATTTTATTATGAATAAATATGAAATATTATTATTATTATTATTATTAATACTAGTAAAAATAACATTCAAAAGATGAAATATAAAGGAAATAAATCAATCATTATAATATTAAATAATTATTTATTTTAAATTTTTATTATATTTATGGTGTAAAGGGCACAAAGGTAATTAACCAACTATTATTAATTCATTGTTTTTTTATTTTTTATTTAATATTTTTATTTTTATAATTTATATTTACTTTTATATTGATCAATTATTTATGATGGTATTTGAATGTTATCTGTCATCTAATTTTAGGAATTTAATTTATTTAATAAAAAAGTAAATTATTGAAAATAAAATGTAAAAAATAATATATTGTTTTCAATTGAAATGCATTTTTTTAATGTTTCTTTATGAAAGGGCTACGTGAATATATGTCCTCCTAATTGAAATTAAAAACAAGTCCTGAAATTTGATCACGCCACATTTTTCGCCAGTAATCTCGCCACGCCTTTCGCCAGCAATCACGCCACGGACAAAAAGGAAAGGAGAGCAAGGTAGGGGAGGGACACTAGATGTTGTGCACCCTCCCTTCCACGTCACCTTTAACCATGTAGTGATTTCCATTTTCTGTATGATACCTCGCCTACTTGGAGGTTGACATGTCCACTGCCTTTTGGCATCTCCCGCGGTCATTTTCCTTGTTTTTTAGGGTTCAGTGTATGTCATTTTTTAGAGGAAATTTATTTCCCTCGCTTATGTTGCTTGGGCCCGACGCATGGGTGTTATGTTGCCCCAATTCTTGTGATAGCGGCCTTCTACTCTTGCGTTACTGACCTCAGATGGTTGCAATGTTCTTCATGTACAATGGTTTCGATGAGCTTGTGGGGGGTTTACCATGCCCAGGGTTGTTGCTTGTCGTTTATCCCTTGGAGGACTGTTCCAAGTTTCCCGTGGCACACTAGATGGTCACTAATTTGTCTCTGCACAAACTTGAAGCCTATTTCATTCGGTTTAATGGTTGATATGGAGGTTTTCTTTCTTGCCTGTTATACACAATGTGCAAGGGTTTTATGGACCTTAATGAGTTTTGGGTTTTCTGAGAAATGAAGGGTTTCGTTTCTAATCTCCTTTAGAAGGGAGAATTTCCCCCTACATTAAGGTAAATTCAACGACTGCTCTTACTAATTTAGTCATTTAATCTTTTTTTGTACAGGTTTCTCATATCTAACCTTACAACAAGCTTGTTTGCAGGTCATTACGTGATGTGCGATTTGAAGTTGGTCCCTGTGGCACATTAGGGTTTTTGGAGCGCATGGGATTACTCTAGCGCGTTGGCTTTGTCGAGGAGAGATGGTAGGTAGGACTCTATCCTACCAGCCTTTCTGCACGTGTTTTTACACACATTTACCTTGATGGTTTATTGTTCCTCTGTTAAGCTTGTTTTCTGTGTTTTTAAACACTTTCAGCTAATGGGTTTTGTGTAAAATTTATTGTTATGTGTAAACTTTACTGGGTTTTGTGTAAATTTGACTAGTTATGTGTAAAATTTACTGGGTTTGGTATAAAATTTATTGGGTTTTGTGTGAAATTGACTGGTTATTTGTAAAATTGACTGGTCATGTGTAAAATTTACTGGGTTATGTGTAAAATTGACTGGTTTTGTGTAAAATTGATTGGTTTTGTGTAAAATTGCAGCATTTTACGCGATTTTGGTGTGTAACTACATTCAACAAGTGTTTTTAAACACATTTACCTTGATGGATTACTATTCCATTGTTGAGCTTGTTGCCCGTGTTTTGTAACACTTTCAGTTGATGGGATTTTTGTAAATTTGACTGGATATGGGTAAAATTTACTAGGTTTTGTGTAAAGGCTTTCAATACTTGTTGCAGTACAGGGTCTATACTTTAAAGGCATTATTATTAGATGTATAGCTCAATAAGCATGATTATTAGCTTCCTCATCATCTTCATCCAACAAGGCGGGCTCGAACCACTTAAGTTGATTCATATTTACAATAATATAAACTTTGATTTATGGATGCAAATATAACTAAAATGCATTTTCACTTGTTTTCTCAGTGATGCTAAATGGTCCATACCTTATGGGCTTAATCATTTTACTCAGCCCCTTGAATCTATCTTTCGATCACTGTAGCCATACTTGGTGTTTGACTTGGAAACTTTGTGTTTTTCTAATGTTTCTTGTGCTTTTTGCAAAGGAACTTGCACCTGCTCATGAACTTGTCATATCTTCACAAAATTTATATATATATATATATATATATATATATATATATATATATATATTTATGTCTTCATCTTTCTTACTTCCACTTGCCTCCACTACTTTAAATGCTAAGTTGAAGGGGATATATGGAGAAATTATCAGTAGTATCAAATGATAACTTTATGCATCGGCCCATGTACTAATCTATGAATCTATTGCCATAATGTTGGATTTATTTCAACTATCATCCCGAGTCTTATGATGCTTGTGGTTATGCCCTTGTAGTAGGTGTACATCGTTCGGCTTAATTACTTGTTAAAGTATAATATTGTTTCATGAGGTTCAACTCCTAGTGGTGGAACTACAACACAACTTAGCTAATACATTGGCCATAGGCTTAAAGAAAGAATATTTAGGAATACATTAGTAGGCTTAAAGAGTACAAAGAGTATACATAATCTTACAATAGTACTCTTTTAGTAATACACGACTTTTAATTACCATCATGAGAGAGATACCTCAATGTACCACCAAAAGTGTAGTTGCACTCCAATCAAATGTCATGTGCATAAACTTTAGGCGGGAGGTGTGCGATTGATGGACCATTGAAGGGATTGTTCCTAAATCATGTCATTTAGTGCCCTAAAGAAATAAATTCAATATTGTATTTTAGTTTTGTATCATTCACAAGAGGAGGAAGTCTGCAATATTTACGAGGATTAATGGAGAGGCAAAAAGGGACAAATATGTCACTCCTTCAAAACCTCCCCATATTGTTCGAAAGGGCCTAAATTATATTATCATATATTTGCAGGGAGATGGTGGAGTGCTTGGGAGATCTTCAGGAGTATTAGAGTATCAAAATTGAATCGTTAATCTTATAGGCATGGATTAGGGAGATAGTAAAGAAATAATGTCAAGGGATCACTTCTTCAACTTAATAAGAATTGTTGCAAAGGATTTCTTCGTTTTGGAAGACATAAACAAGAATCTTTCGAATTAGGTGCATGGAATTACTAATATTTTTCATATTGTTAAGATTGGGCCTTATTGGATTTAGGTGCATGGAATTACTACTATTTTTCATTACAGTATCAACAGTAAAATCAATTGTTGATTATCTTTGATAATCTTGTGTGTGATGTCTATTTATTATCTATTGGTGTTTGAGGTATATAGATCTATATGTGGATGCAGAAGTAAAAATACAGTTCCCAAATTATTAAAATTTGGATTTTCAAAAACTTACATTGTCAATAATCCTAGTTCTGTACAGAAATCTAAGCTTATTTTTTTTAAATTGTGTCATTGATGATTGAGATTAGGCCTTTGCAAGTAAGCAAGTTAGGAATGGATTACACTGTCAATTTTTTAACTCCCAAGGAATATAAGATATATTTTTGTAGCAATTAGAAATTTTTTGATACATACTACTTAAAATTATTGTATACTAGTTGTGGCAAGTGTTGTGTTATTTTAAATAAGAAATTATAACTTCAGCATATTAACAAATTTGTGGTCGTAACATTCATATTGGGATCATGTTTTGGAAGTAAGGACAAGAAAATTGTGTTTCAGGAAATTTTTTAACTCCCAATGAATATAAGATATATTTTTGTAGGAATTAGAAATTATTTGATACATAATAATTTCGTAAGGCAACCCAAAAATATGTTTCCCAACATCCATGGATATTATCTTTATCAAACCTATTGCATCCTTACCAAAATCACATTTCAATGTGGTTAAAAAAATTAATTCATGCCACCCCTATGCTTGATGGCCTCCATTTCCTACATTTCCCAAAATTGTTGAGTTGACTGCCTAACCCAAGTATGGTGGACTACCCAAGATTGGCTAATTATGATGTGCATGAATGTTGCCATATGTTTGACTCCAATTTGCTCCTTGTAGCCATGGAGAGACTGAGTAACCCAAGTGTCCACTTGTATTACTAACCCTAACACTAAGTACAGGTTTCATATAAACATGGTTAGGATTTAAACCTGCACTGGTAGGGGTATAAGAGGTGGGCCTAACCCCTGGCTGATAGTGGGGGAGTTGGATGTTAATCGGGTCTTGGTCGTATGATGGTGTGTGATCTACAATGTGGTCCAGTGTGTTAGAAATTAACCTATTTTCCTCAAACTAGCTTAGACCATGGTGTTCCCTGCTTGTCACCCTTGCATTAGGGGAATTTTGAGGTCTAAAATGGGCCTCCTAAGGAAATAATAAAATAATAGTTAAACCAATAAAATAATATTTATGAATTTGCATTTTAATTTTTGCACCAAAATCCATGTAATCATACTTAAATTCAATTGAAAAGATGTAACAAAATAAAATTAATAAAAAAATTGTATTGATATGACTATAAATAAGAATGAGTTTTTTTAATAAAATGTCATTATCATTAAACAACTAATGCATTTGTCCTTTGTACTTAAATAACTTAAAAATAAATTATATGTGCATGAATGTTTCCATATGCTTGACTCCAATTTTCTCTTTTGTAGGCATGGAGGGACTGAGTAACCCAAGTGTACACTTGGATTACTAACCCCAACACTAAGTGCAGGTGTCATATAAACATAATTACGATTTAAACTTGCACTGGTAGGGGTATAAGAGGTGGGCCTAACCCCTGGCTGATAGCGGGGGACTTGGATGTTAATCAGGTCATGGTTGTATGATGGTGTGAGCTATGCAATGTGGTCCAGCGTGTTGGACATCAACCTATTTGCCTCAAACTAGCTTAGACCATGGTCTTCTTTGCTTGTCACCCCTCCATTAGGGAAATTTTGAGGTTTATAATGAATCTCCTAAGGAAATAATAAAATAATAGTTAAACCAATAAAATAATATTTATGAATTTGCATTTTATTTTTTGCACTACAATCCATGTAACCATAGTTAAATTCAATTGAAAAGTTGTACCAAAATAAAATTAATAAAAAAATTCTATTGATATGACTAAATAAGAATGAGTTTTTCAATAAAATGTCATTATCATTAAACAACTAATGCATTTTTCATTTATACTTAAATAACTAAAAAATAAATTATAAATATAAATTCATAAATTTGTAATTGTATAATATACTAAATAGTTAAAATTTAATAAATTATAAATATAAATTCATAAATTCATAATTGTATAATATACTAAATAGTTAAAAATTATATTATTTAAATTATATAATAACATGTAATTAATAAATTACAAAAAAATAAAATAATATAATATAATAAATGTAATATATATATATATATATATATTTTAAGGTATTGAGTTGATTTTATTTATAACATAAGAAAAAATAATATATAATATAAAAATGAATAAATATATATTCTATAACATTTAGATTATTTTTCATAATATTATGTATAAGAATATTTAATATTAACTAAACATGAACGAAATCAGTCTTGAACAACAAACCATTCTTACAGCAACAACAAAGGCGGTGAGCTGGGTAGCAGCTGCAGTGGAGGTGCAGCAGCATTGGCGACACAGTGCACAGCGATTGGCGGAGCTCTCCGAGCAACCTCCCACCCCGAACAGAAATGCACAAAGAGAACAACACATCCTGCAAAATGACGCGTATGAAACCCTAAAAGTACAACAAGGTGGTGGATTTATGGCCCTCACCAACCACAAGACAACTGGTGAGATCGCCGACATGTGTCGTACATGCGTAGACCAAGTAACATGGTTCAAATGCTAAGTGTCACGAAGGGCACCCAACAATTGGCATCACTCCCCTAATGACCATGAATGTTTTACAAAATCCAAGGATACCCTTAATATGTTTTGGTTAAAAAATGAATACTATTAAGTATAAATCTGGCCTAGTAAGTGAGAATGTGGCCTAACTCTATGTTACTTTATTATAACCATAATCTTTACCTGTAACAACAAAACCTCCTCAACCTATGGGAAATATCGGAAAAACTAATCTGCCACCAATTTTCTTCTTTCTATCTCTAGGCTGTTTTCATAGTGATCATTCTCTCACATACATATACAAGTGCAAATTATTAAGTAATAACTCTACAAATAAGTAAATTAGAATAATTTTGGTGTGAAAAAAAACTAAATTACGGTTTATAATGTATAACATTAAAGCAAAAATTAATTCATTTTTTTAATTAATTTAATTTTTTTTTTCTCACATTTTTATTGGTTAATTGGGTTAGGGTCTTATTAATCATTCTCTGCCGCCGTCGGCCAATTGAATTTGCACGTATAAACTCCTTTGATGGCGAATTAGAATTACTCGAATTCTCTGTGACCCACCGACGCTGTAATGTCATAAAGTGTGAATGCATTTGACCTAACTTGATAGCAATTCAAATGAATCAGTCCCAAATCCATGTGCATGGCCATGGCTCACCTGAAAAAGAGCATTGTATAAAATCCAATGCCGATTCTCTAGTCGACTCAATTCATAATGACGATATTTGACTTGCATTCCAAGCATTTAGATCAACTTTTTGATCTCATTTTTCATAATAGCATTCAGCATTGGCCGAAGCATTCCAGGATTATAGATTATATACTATAATTTAATAGTACACTAATTATTCTATATAACAAATTATATATACTTGTTATATATAAAAGAAGAAGGGAATAAAGTAGCGGTGGAATTAATAACAAGTATTTTTATGGTATATAATTAATAATGTAAGTATTTTTTATTTTAAAATTTTATAAATAAATATATTTAAACATAAATAAAAATATTGGCTGGTGTTACTAATTAGTACTCTATTTTATAAAACATTTAATGTAATAGAAAGAAAGAAAGAAAGAATTTTTAATGTCTACAAGGCTAAAAATAGCCTATGGGACAGATTGCTTCTCTATCTGGCTCTTGTATTCGGCCCTTTTCCTGTGAAGTTTTACAATAACCACTCCCACAAACTCTTCGTTAAATAGATTATCCCAAGAACTAGCTGCCAGAATACCTGCATAGTTTTCCCTGCTGTCTTTGAAGGCCTCACATTCTAAAATGAAATGTTTTTCTGTTTTCACTTTTCCGGTGGAGCAAAAAATACATACTCTTTCCTCCCACATTTCTTTTGGCCTCTTCCAGTGCCACGGAGTTGATGAGAATTAGTCCTTAATTGAGCAATAAGAATTTTAGATCTCCAAGAAATATTAGCCCCTATGTACGTCTTTTGTTGATGGTTATGTGTGGGGTTAAATTCTTCAATGTTGTACTTCTTCTTTCTCCTTAGCTCTTTCTCTCAGGTATATTTGTGGAGCTTATCCATAACAAAAGTTTTTATCTGTTTACTATTTGTAGGATCTGACATCTATTATTAACTCCTCACTTATCTCTGTTTAATGCATTGATAAAAAAATCATGGGGTGGTATTCGAATGTTTGTAACGAGCACTCTGCAAACGTATTTTCCATAGGGACCAATTAACAACGTTCTCCAAACGCATTTTGCATAGGGACCATTCCTTAACAAAGCATTCCTGCACTAGTATTTCACATAAGGCAGTGACCAGACAATAGTGTGGAACATGTATTAAGGTTTTTATTTCCTTTTAATAGTCCTATATTTTATAAGAAATTTTTTATTTTGATGATGTTATTGGAAACTGATAATTCAGTTTCAATATCGGTGTTACAAATTGCACTTCCAATAAAAATATAAGATAGTTGCAATAAATCATAATTTCTTCCGGCATGTCGAGTTACAAAGTTGCATCCACGGTTTCATAGTTTGCGTTCTTCGTTTTCTACATGCATTAAATTTTTGTAAGTTCCTACTATTTAATTTACAATTTAGTTCATTTTAAACTCTTGTCAAGTAACAAATACCCATCAAACCTGCTGAAACTTCATTTCTTTTGTACATACATTGTTTAATACATTCTACAATTTCAATTTTGTTACACGGCTAGGCCAGCAAGGGCAAGGGTTTTGGGATTTATAGACTAAACAGATTGATCACCCAAATTCTAACAGAGAATGAGGATTTACAAGTGATCACATTTGGTTCCATATATTTTAGAAACTTGCCAGTGTTTCAGCTCTCTGAAGATTCTTTAACATTTTGGCAGGTCTTTGTGAAATTTTAATCCTATTGTTGCCGACAATTTAGTGATTTTCGAGCCAGAATTGCCCAATTTTGAGAGATTTATTTCTTGCTAATCTAAAGTAACTTTAGTATTCTATAAAGAGGCTAAATTTAGAATGGTGAGAGTGTTAAATGGCTTTATGTATTCCTTACTTGGGAATGATTTAGAAGAGTTAAAATTGCGGCCCGTATTTTACGCAGTGTGCCAGAGATTTTGAACTGAAAGACATTTACAACAGTAAAATTTGAGTAGGAGGATTTCAAATTGAGACCTTCCGGCAAAGAAGGTTGAGATCACGCGATAATTCCGTGTTTTACATGAAATTTCTATCTTGATCAAGCAACTGGGGAAAGGGCGCAAATTTTTTAGGCTTCATGTGCATTTGCTGGTTAAAAAATGTTGAGAGGTAAAATTCAAATAAAGTTCAAGTAGTAATTCGAATATATACAAAGCTTCAGTTATTTGGCATATAATTCGAAGGCCATAGACTCCATATTGGCAAAATAAGATTGAATTTCAAGTACAATCAATCTTCAGACAATACAAATTTTTAATCCCAGAAAATCTATACGCCGACTTAATAACATCCTTCGTGGACGCGCAATAATGGGTTGGTCCTCAGAAATAATCTGGTCGCTCTTCTTGGTATGTTGACACGCTGCCTTCCATGTAGAGAATGCCTTGTTCTTGTTGGTATTTGGGTGGTTATTGGTTTTCTCATCCCTTGTCCCTGTATGTGCTTCCTGAATGTAATCTTTTTATAAGGTTTCTTTGGGTTATCACATGATGAGATATTAGATATGTCAACATCTGATCATTCATTGACCACTTCGGAGGTGATCGAGATTGGGGTTCACATGATTATTTTAGTTGCTGTTATCCTCCAATCTATCTACCATACTCATAAGACCAATGGTAGACCACGTCGATGATGGTTTAAATTTATCATCGTCCTCTCTGGCTTTCTCACTCGGATCTTTTTCAGCCGGATCTGATCATTACAACTGGTGGTATTCACTATGGCATAAGTGGGTGGATAATTTCATTGTCTCTCGACCATGCAAGAGTATTGGCTTTAGATTTTGTAGGCGACGGTGGTCTCTCCCTGGGTGTATTTGTTGTTGCTGTTGTTATGTATAACTCAGTTAACATGGCTCTGGTTTTTCCAAACACTTCCCGGTCTATATGTCGTGAATATCTTTTCAGGACATTTTCCGATCATATTTGAATTTTTGCTCATAGGAGATCTGAACCGCTAGGATTTCATAGTCGTCACCTTTTGTGACTCTAGTTAATGCTCTCCTGATTTCGTATGATTCCCAGATCCGCTCATGATCTTATTTATTTCTCTTTCCAGATGCGTCATTGTTGGTTTATCGTCTCGATATTCTCATATTCGAAATCTATCTTTGGTCTCTAGGTGTTTCTGCATATTTTTACATTCCGAGGCATAATCGTCATTGCCTTGGGTATTGAATGACGTGATTTGGTGGGTAGGGGCTACTATATACTCCCTTAATTTATTACTGAATTGGATACATATCGTCCTATTGATTTGCCCTTCTACGCTTGGAAGAAATGACGGCTATCTTCATTTTTTTCCAACCTTTTTTCCTGGCTATCTTTATTTCCATGTGAGAGGTACGATCCATTGATTGAAGGCGTGTCGTTTCCAGGCAACGTTTTAGCCCGGACTCCGGCAAATATTTTTAAAAAATCTGGTAAAGATTTCATCAGAATCATGTTTACAGTTGTTAAACTTAAGTATTTTGAGTGCCCTAAGGGATATTGGTAGTGCTGAATCCATTTCCAACTTCAAAAATGGATTTCAAACATTGCAAGTACCTGATTTCTTGAATTTAAGTTGCCCGGATTCCGGCAAAAAACTACCGTCCGGGCTAAAACGTTGCCTGGGTAGACTACTCCTTGATTGAATACTTCCTATGTGACCACATTTGGAGTTTGCAACGTCTCTCTTGATTACATTTTATCACTCCTTATTAATACGCCGGTACAAAGAATTGTTGCCATTTATTCTCTCTAACTCCAAATGGTCTGCTCACTCCTTAAGTTCTTTCTAAGGCATTAGGATGTTGTTGACACCTGGTTCTCATTCGTACCATCCTTGACTTGTTGCATTCTATCATCTGGATAGCCGTTTGGGTTTATCGACTAATTGGATATATCACGGTTATTTTCTCTCCTTTAATGGTTTTGCATCTATTGTTTTCCTAAGGTATTATCATCATACACGTCCTGTCATTTGCAAGTGGACTGCAGTGGCGGCTATTAATGACATCAGGGGATATTATTATACCATTTTGGTATCCCAGATGGCGGGTACCACTGACACTCTATCAAATATTCCTGTATCTCGGATGTTGCATTCGAAATAAAAGGCTCATGACCATTGAAAATCGAAGGGGGTGGCCGATATTGATGAGTTAATTATCAAACAAGGTTTCAAAAGCTTACCTGTTGTTGCGAATCAAAAGTTGGGTGGCCATAACAGACTGAAGCGGGGTGGTCGTCGAAGGAAGAAGCATTCTTGTTTGAAACACAAAATGGAAATCAAGGAGGTGTCTCTTGATTATGAGGATCTCTGTGGGAGGGTAGCGAGTTTACAGAAAAGGGAAGTGATTGGCAGGTGGATGTTCCCGGATAATAGCGAGTTTAACACAGCCAACTAGATCAGAAAACACTGGAATTCTCTCATTGGATACACTCCAAAGGTCAGTGTTCTCATCAATGGATGGTTCGGCATTCATTTTTTGGATGATAAAGATGTTCAGAAGATTATCAGCAGGACCTGGGTTCGTGGAAGGAGTTTTATGCAGTTAATTCCGTGGTATCTCGGTTTCAATCCTGTATTGGAGGCTCCCCGAAGCCAAGTTATATGGGTGAAGCTTCCAGGGCTGCCCCTGGAATACTGGACTCTTAAGGCTCCCCGGGGAAAAGGTAATTCTATTGGATCTACTAAATACATTGATCCGGTTATTTTGGGCTCCAGTGACAAGAGAATAGCGTGGATTTTGGTTGAGATTGAGTATTCTCGAGGGCTGCCTAGTGACATTGATCTCGTCTGGGGAAACAAGAGGCATAGGCAGCGTATTGATTTTTGGGGTATTCCCTTCCGCTGTCTAATTTGTCACCGCACTAGACATCTTAGGGAGCATTGCCCTTTTCGAATGCGTATGTTTAGTTCGGGTAACGCTTCGTCTGCTACGGCTGATGGTCGTCGGACAAATGCTGCTTCCGGGACCTCTGGCGGATTAAACTCAGGTAATCCTAGTCCCCTTTATTCCGAAGATGACGCTTTTGTCACTGCTCTCGACCAGTCTGATGGGATAGTGAATACTGCTGGGGGGGATGTAATTGCATCTTATTCCAATCAACCACCTTTTGAAAATTATCATGTACTGGCTCTGGAATCTAATCATGACCCCCACGAATATTTTCCAGCTCCTCGTCCAATTGGGAAAGGGTGTATTGGCTCCACTTTTCATTCCTTCTCTACGGTGCCTACTATTTCGGGGAAGGATTCACTCACTATCTCTCACCACATTACCTCTTTGGATTGTGGTGGTGAGGAGGATCCTATTTCACACACTGTGACCATACATAATGATATCTCTCATGGTAATTCAATCTCTGCTGTCTGTCTTGATTCGACTTGTGATGAACCCCCTATAGGCCCGACTACCAATTTCTTTACTGGAGAATCATCTAGGCCTTTCCCCTCTTCCTCTATTGGAGGCCATACAACTCTTGAAATCCCGCCTGAATCTACTGACCCCATCAGCCCATCGGATTCCTCTAGGAATTCTGTTGGGAGCGATCTCGATTCCATATTGGCTAACCCAAACATTGACCTTGCCGCTCTCACTATCTTTGATAGACCTCCGTCATCGACTGAACCTAGATCATCTCTTCGTCCATCCTCCAACCCCTCTGCAAGGCGCAAATCAAAGGCGGTTAATAAATATTCTAGGGGTAAATTTAAAGCTATTTCCCTTTTCTCCGAGAATGAAGAAAATCTCACAGATATCCCGATATCTGTTAGTGAAGGCACATGGGAAAGTCCAAGGGCGCTTAGAGCTAGCAACTCGGAGGTGGATTCAACATGACCCACATTCTGTCTATGAATATTAGGGGGGTTGGTCAATGCCTCCAAAGCACATTGCCTGTGAGATATGCTATTTTCTGTGAATCCGATTATTTTTTTGGGCCAGGAAACTATATGTGGTCGGGAGAAGGCAATCAAAGTGTTTTTGAGTTTTAAGTTGGGATGGTACGCTGCTGCTGTGGACGCTGTGGGGCAATAAGGGGGTATCATCTCTATATGGAACCCGGATTTTGCATCTTTTAAAGCTTTCAAGTTTTTTGGGGGTATATTGTTATCTGGACATCTCAGAGGGCTAGAGGAATCTGTTAACATCATTAACATATATGCTCCATACAGCGACCGGAAATCCTTTTGGCAAAGAATGGTCGCGTCAGGCATTCTCACGTTGCATAATTTAATCTTAATGGGGGATCTTAATTCTACAATGCGATCTGATGAAATCTGGGGAAAATCTGCCCAATTGGATCCTCTTTCCTCCTTTTTGAATGATATGTTTCTTGATTTACACATCGTTGATATTCGTCCATTCCCTCTATTGCCGACTTGGACAAACAGGCGGGTTGGAGATGAATTTGTTGGTAAAAGATTGGATCATGCTCTGGTACACGATAATCTTGTTGACAAGTGGGGAATGTCGCGAACAGAAATCATTGTTTCAGAGATTTCGGATCATATGCCAATCAAACTATCATGGAAATCTATTGATAAGGTTAGAGGTAGGCCTTTCAAATTTAACAGAATATGGCTTGAGGACGTCGATTATACAAGTATGGTTTCCTGTCTCTGGCAGCAAGCGGTGGATGATTCGGGCCTTAGGGATTGGGATCTTTTCCATCACAAATTGCAAAAGATTAAGGTGGCGTCAAAGGAATGGGAGATCATGAAAAAGGCCACGCTTAAAAAAGAAATTCATGAGATCTCCAAGCAGATGGCGGACTTATATGCCTCTTTCGCAAACTCGATCCCTGATGAATCTGTTATTTTCTTATTGAAGGAACTCGGCTCAAAAAAGAAGGAAATTTTGCGGATTGAGGAGGTAACATGGAAGCTTAAGAGCAGAATTTCTTGGCTGAAGGAAGGCGATCTAAACACTCATTTCTTCCACAAAAATACAAACGCAAGGAGAAATAGGAACGCCATTTGGCGTATTAAAAGGATCGATGACAGTTTTGTGGTTTCCACTTCAGAGATCCAAGAAGAAGCCTATTCTTCTTTCTCAAAGTTCTATATGAAGGACCCTTCGATTAATGTAGATAACCAATCCTGGGTTCTTGATCATATGTCCAGATTTTTCGATGAAGAGGCTATTGCTCTGATTGACAATTGTATCACTGGGAATGAGGTTCTTTCAGTCCTGAAATCATTTCCACATGACAAATGCCCGAGGCCTGATGGATGGCCGGCAGAATTTTTCATCTTTTTCTTTGATCTACTGGGATCTGAATTGACTGACATGATGGAGTTATTCCGCAAACAGGGTATCATGCTTGCAAATCTGAACTCAACATTTATTGCCCTTATTCCTAAGGTCGCGGATCCACAGTATTTTTCAGAGTTTAGACCCATCGCTCTTTGTAATCTCATATACAAAATTACCTCGAAGATTATTGCTAATCGAATCAAAGCTGTCTTATCTGCTCATATTTCTGTGGAGAAATATGGTTTCCTCAGTGGGCGGTCTATTCACGATGCTATTGCCATCGCCTAGGAGGTTTTGCATTCCATGCATACGGGGAAAAAGGAGGCATTAGTTATGAAGGTTGATTTACATAAGGCATATGACTCTATGGATCGGTCTTTTATAAGGGTTTTACTGCTCAAGATCGGCCTTCATGTTCGAATCATTCGTTGGATCATGTCTTGTGTGTCCAATATTAGATATGTCGTTATTGTGAATGGCATCCCAACTAATTTCTTCGAGGCGGGTCGGGGTTTACGACAAGGATGTGCTCTTTCCCCGCTCATTTTTATTCTAGTTATGGATGGCTTTAGTAAGATCATGCATTCTGCAGAACAGAAGGGTTTCGTCAAGGGATTTGCTTTTTCAAATTCTGTATCAACATCGCATTCTCTTTTCCTTGATGACTTATTAATTTTTGGTAATTTTATTAGAAATCACTGGTTCTACATTCACATTATGTTTATGCGTTTTGAAACTGCTATAGGTCTGGCTATTAATTGCAGCAAATCTTTTCTCATTTATGAATATGGTGACATTCAGGAGGTCAACTTTATCGTTGAGTTTTTGGTGGTTGAAATTCGGCTGGCATCTAAGGGTTTTAAATATCTGGGTTACTTTATTAAACCCTGTGGATATAGAAACAGTGATTGGAATTGGATTGTAGACAGATTCCAGGAAAGGATTCATCAGTGGTCTCATCGCTGGCTAACAAAGGGTGGTCGACTCATCATGATCCAGTCAGTTTTATCCCAGATGATGGTGTTCTGGGGTCATCTCATCTTCCTTCCTGCTGGTATTATATGTAAAATAAACAGTATTATTACAGAATTTCTATGGGGTGGGGCTGAAATGCACAAGAAATATCCACTATGTAGTTTGACAGCTATCAGCAGACCAAAGGACATGGAAGGGTGGGGTATCCTGAACACTCGCGAATTCAACTGCGCCCTATTAACGAAATCTTTTTGGCGGGCCATTAATAGCACAAGCATATGGTATTCCATCAACAGAGCTAAATACTATCAGGGTGATGCTCTTTATCTGATTAGCTGCAATGACTTTACTTTCCCTCGAAAAATTTCTTGCATCTGGGGCGGCTTTAAAAAAATTATAGCTCATGTCGCTCCCCGATTATTATAGCACTTTCGTGATGGGAGCCGCATCCCAATTGGTTCACTGAACTTTCATCCTCTGATGCCTCAATCTACTCCATCTCGGCGACTTCTCCACGCTCTGACTCAAAGGGGTATTATGTATTACTCTCAAATTATATATTTATGGTCTTTTGGGGCTCCTATATTCAAGACTGATGCTCAGTTAGGATTGGATGATACTATGTCTGGTGAATGGGATCAATTTCGGGATCATTTGTGATGTGTTGGGCTGTGTTATGCACCTGGCGGTGATCATATAATGTGGAATGGCCCGCTCAAGAATAATATGGTAATTGTGCAGGAGGTATATAGATACAACATTGCTCTATCTCAACAGATCCAGGTTTCCAAAATATTCTATTCATTCTAGCATAGGAATATCCCCACGAAAATTACTATCTTTGGATGGCTGGTATGGCGGGGGGAAATTCTCACATGGGAGAATCTCAAGAAGAGGGGTCATCTAGGGCCCAGCCGTTGTGTACTCTGCCGCTTGGAAGAGGAAACTACATCTCATCTTTTTTTCTCCTGTCCTATTACAGCTAGGCTATGGAAGTTATTCAGCGCCTATATTTTAACACCATCATGGATTCCTCTTGATTTCATATCTAATGCATATGAATGGGATAAGTTGAACAATAAATACAAATCGCTCCCGTTCTTCTTTATTTGGGAGGTTTGGTCGGCCCGGAACCGACTGATTTTTGAGAACCGGCCTTTCAATACCCAATGGGTTTATTTGGCTATCAAAACTTGGGTGGAAGATCGTCCTTTTCAATTGCCAGTTGTGACTGATTGCTCCCATCGTATTAGACCTCATGCGATTGGTATTCCTGCAATCTTTTTTGATGGAGCCTCTGTCGATGGAATGACTGGATGTGGAGTGTGGATCAAAATCTCTGATCGTGAGCGGTATCACATCTTCTAGAATGGAGGCCCTGGAACTAACAATAAGGCCGAGATCATGGCTCTTTGGGGGGGCCTCCTGGCTGCCTCAAATCTTCAATTACAGGGGGTCTGCATATACGGGGACTCTCAACTGATTATTGGATGGATTACCAATATATGTCTCATGTTATCCCCGCAACTTCAAGGATGGATTGAAAGAACACAACGACTGTGGCGAAGATTGGATTGTCCGCCCATTAATCATATTTTCCATGAGAATAATACCAGGGCAGATAGGCTTTCAAAGCAGGGACTTGAGGCAGATTATGGTCTGATGAAGTTTATTCATTTTTCTGATGGTAGACAGATTGGGGAATTTTCCATTCCCATTCCATGAACTTTATGATTATACTTTCTTACTTTCTTTTGATGGTTTAACAGTGGTATGGGTGGGTTTCGGATTTTTGTCATAGGTTTTTGGTTCGTGGTTTTTTGGTGGACCTACTTATCTCTGAAGTTATGCTTCCCAACCAAAATTGAATATTATCTTTCTAGCATTGCAGTTTTTTTTGGATATTTTTATGTGGACAAGCGTGCCAGCTCATAGAGATGGAAGGCCTGGATTACTTGGACTGGAATTTACATCTTTTCCCTAAAAAAGCGAGCCTAGTTAACAACTCGACAAGCATATTTGTGTTTCTTTTGTGTAAAGCATCCCTGTCTACTATCATCAAGTGAGCCTATAGTACCATTCAGTCACGATGAGCCAGAAATCTCATATCAAGCGAGCCTGTGTATGATACAAGCGAACCTGAAACATAATCAGAATTATATCTTGACAAGCGAGCCTGATCTGAAATTTTCTCATGCCAGATGTAAAGATATCTATGGTGATTTGAATGTAGGTATATATAGAGCAATCGAGCCTGTCTAGAAAATGGATCTTGTATCTGCTAAGTGTCTTTGTTTTATGGACTGGAATCAAAATTGGCGAGGAAGTACAAGAGCGAATTGATCTCTTCTCTTATAGAGTTTTTGTATCACAATCTATCTCATCTCCCTATTATTACCTACAATTACACTTCTCACATTTTCTGTATGTTCAATTCCATTTTGGTGATTCCATCTTCCCCAATCTCTTATTCTCATGTCATATGTTGTTTTCTATTTGTATGGGATGGAATATAGTCCCGTAATGTGGAGGTCGATCTATCACAATTATGCTCATTCTCTCTATAAATGAGCATCAATCATATGGCCTAGCTATGGTTGATTTCTCGCTGTTTTCTCTCAGCTGAGATTATAAATGTCAATGTATTGTTTATATATTAATATAATCAGCGTTTTTTTCCTTTGAAAAAAATTTTTTAAAACAATGGGTCATAAGCTGAAACATAGAATCGAAGCAAGGGTTTATACCTGGAAATAGGACCATGCCTATTTTCACAACCGCTGAACCTGCAAAATAGCAAAGCAATAAAACAAAACAAAATTTCTTTTATTTCTTTAAAATTATCTGGAGTTTGCACTCATTAACTGATCTTTTGATATGCACGAATTTAGCTACGGTTTCCTAGTATTTAAATTTGGGAAATGGCCACCGTCAGAAATTTTAGCTTCCCGTTTCATGCCTTATTTCCGTTGTTATGGGTTATCCATATCGATTTTTCAAGCAGTAAGAACATTTATTCACTGCAACTGAACAATCTATTTCACCTTGGAGGCACTAAATTAGAAATGGAAAATTTGGCGCATTGATGATGCGATGAAACTCTTTGAGGACATCATAATATATGCAAATGGATAAATTTTCGTGGACATGGATGATTACATGATACAAATATATGCAAAGGATACCTTGATGTATATCTAAAAATTTTGTGAATTTGCTGGAATGAAATGAGATTTCATGGATTGCAATGATTAGTTGAGTTACACAGAAAACTTGAGATGTAGAAAGGCTGTTAGTGAAACATAAAGTGAAACAAATACTAAAGTGTTACTATAGAAATTGAAGTGACGTTTAAGAATTCCAGCCTCCACTTTAGATATAGAAATCACTGTGGGAGTAGGTGTTGTAGCTTCCTTTTGAAGTTTAAGAATGTCGAGATGTTAAAGAGAGAAATTAAAGCTTTATTTGCATAATCGTTCATTTCATATTTTCCTAATATTTTAAGTCAACCCATATCTAGGCTATTAGCTAGCATTTTTAAATCGAATAAATAAATCCTTTAAAGGGGCCAATAAAAGAATTATATTTTTCCTTCTAAATTGTAAAAGATAAATAGATAAGGGCGGAAACGTGAACCTGGGTTACACTTTTGTGAGAATTGTGGGTTGAAATTTTTTTTCGGCAATAGTTCGGCCGAACTTGTTTTTACAGTTCGGCCGAACTCGTGATTCCGTTTAGACTGACGGCTGACTAACGGCGCGGGCAAACAGATTTTTTGCCGGAGTTTGGAAAACCGGCAACTAAAGTTCGACCGAACTTGTATAAAAGTTCGGCCGAACTTTTACATTTAAAATAGTTCGGCCGAACTATTTTCTATAAATAAATCGCCCGCGAAGTTAATCATTTTATTCTTCCCGCGTTTTGTCTGTCGCTATCGCATCTCGTCGCCGTGCTGGAGTTTTTTCGCACCTCGTCGCCGTGCTGGAGTTTTGTCGCACCTCGTCGCCGTGCTGGAGTTCTGTTGCACCTCGTCGTCGTGCTGGAGTTCTGTCGCACCTCGTCGCCGTTCTGGAGTTCTGTTTCACCTCGTCACCGCAGCTCCTCGTGTTTGCCACAGTCGCGCTCTTCGGTCATCGAGTAAGTCTGTTTACACATTTTTGACGTGGAAAATCGTGAAAATCTGTGGAAAATTTGGAAAATCTCGTGTTTGAGGTGGAAAATTTGGAAAATGTCGTTTTTGACGTGGAAAATCTGTTAATGCATTTTTGTATTCTAGACGTGGAAATTCTGTTAATGCATTTTTGTATCTGTTAATGCATTTTTGTATGTGTTCCCTTAATCCCTTCAGCTGGACCCTGCATGCCATTAAAATAAAGTATAATTAAATCAAAACAGACAGTCTATAAACAATTTTTTTTTCTGAGTTCATAGATTTGTTACCTCCTTTTTGTCTTCGAGGTACGCCATCAGTTCACTTGCACTGGTGAAGCTCAATCTCACTTGCTTTCCTTGTGACTCTTCCTCTGACTTTTGGCGAGCGAGTGTCAAGATGATATCGTGTACACTGGCAACACCATTTGTGGTTCTAGTAACAAGAGCTCTGCTTTCTAACATCTTCAGTTCAGCTTTTCCCACAATGTCTTCCATAGTGTGCCAATCCCATCCTTTGAAATATGAACATATATCTAAAAATGGATCTCTGCAATCATGGGGAAGAGCATCGTAGGCAAAAGCGTAGCGCATCTCCTTAAAGTCTTCACTCGCCCATTTATCTTTCTGTCGCATCAGTGTAGAATAAGCTTCATGTCTATCATCAGCCCGACCTATGAATGTTGCAGCTTATGTTAGCATGAGTGGAATTTTGCCACATATTTGTATGATCTCATTCAATTGAGTCTCATTTAATATTCCAACCTCTATTTCCTCTACAGAACTCAAATTTTGACAGAATATCTACCTTGGACACCTCTGAAATGCAACCTTTTTTAAAACATACCTGAAACAAAGTCATTACATGTGCACAGTAGAAATTTTTTAATACTAGACCATTCGGCCTTCCTTGAAGAGGAGCTAGGACTGGTTAGAAGCTCTTCAAATTTGTGGCATATATTCTAACTGAAGTCTGCAACTCTCGGCCCTCTAGGGCACAGACCTAGAACACACACAGTGCAGCCTAATTGATGACTATTATCTACTGAATAGGAATTGAAAAATAACCACATTGATTGTCCTAATCTCTTTCTGAGGTCTGTTACATAATGCTACCTTTAATCTATGTTATATAGCATATAGGTCTCAAGTTTAGGTCATCAGAACTCTTGAAGTGGCAGAGGCTGAAAATGTTATATATGATACAGTAATTGATGTTTATGCTGGAAGACTATCTGTGTTGTGTAATACATTACCCACATTCCTATTCTTTGTCTTTGTGTAATCCATTATACGTTCTTCTTGAAAAATTTCAAATTCATTTGAAAGATTTGAGCACTATAAAATTTTCAGTTTTAATTTGAAATATAAATATGCGAGTCACATTGTCTATACTTTTGAATCCTATTGACCAACCTTGGCATTCATTCATTGGTGTATATATATATATATATATATATATATATATATATATATATATTTGCAATTTCAAATAAACATATAATTGATGTTTATCTTTGGAAATTTGCTCTTTGTCTTTAATGTAATACATTATCAATTATGTTCTATCTTGTGTAATACATTATCTGTTCTTCTTACAGAAAAAAAGGTTTCCAGCTACATTTGAAGAAGATTTGGGCACTTTACTAAAATTTTGATTTTAATTTGGAAATATAAATACGAGTCACATTTTCTATACTTTTGAATCGTGACCAACCATGAGTCATTCATTGGACATATATATATATATATATATATATATATATATATATATATATATATATATATATATTTTAATTTCAGAAATAAAACATATAATTGATGTTTATGCTGGAAGGCTATCTGTGCTGTGTAATACATTATCTGTTCTGTTCCTGTGCTGTGTAATACATTATCTGTTCTTACTGAAAAAAAAGGTTTCCATTCATTTGAAGAAGATTTAGGCACTTTATAAAATTTTGATTTTAATTTGAAATATAAATATGCAGTCACATACAATACAATAGAATACATAGAAAGAATAACATAATTAATAGAAGAGATAAAAATATGAATTAGAGAAAGGGATGGATCACATATTAAAGGAAATGTAAGCCAACCTAGGAAGAAACCAACTCTTCGCTCCCACTTCAAATAATTTTTAAGAGTAAGCAATGAAAACAACAAATTGATCTATGTACCAGATGTACAACATTCAACCATACCTATATAAAGAGTGTACAATGAAATTAATGTTGGTTTACTTCAACACTTGGAAAATATCTTGTTTCTATCCCATTTGTGGAAGTTATGCAAATATGAAATAAAGATATAAGGTTAAGAAGTTCTTAAAACTTGATGAAGTAGATGACCCTACTTTTGAGGATTATCCTATAGAGTTATAAAAGATGAATCAAGGGAATAAAAATGTAATTCATAAACATTTTCATATCTTCCTACTAATAAATAAAATATTATTACACAACTATATGCTAGATTTAGGAGAAACAACTGATGTAATTCCTTTGAAAGTGATGAAATAATTAGGCCTTACAACAACTAGGGCATATAGAAATGTATGTGCTATGGATCCTATGAAAATCGGGATGGGTAGAGTAATAAATACATGTATGTTTTGAAATTTTTTGAGGAGTAACTCAAAGCATGCATATATACAAAATGAAGTGGCTACTTTCTTCATATTCCATGAGGGACTATTGTTCTTCCTAAATACTATTCATTTCATGTACCTCTGAATTATTTCTAGTGAAATTAAATGACTTGAAATTAAATTTCCTAAAGCCTATTGAAATTTCTCATTCAAAATAAGGATGCACTCCCATTTGATTCTCACGGATAGGTTGTAATCATGAGGCTCTCGCTCAAGAGTGGACCTTCGCAAAATCTTGTGACGTCTTGTCATAAACAAAACCATCAAATTGAAAACACATCATTTTTCTCCTTCAAAGAAAAAAAAAATTCACATCATGTGAATATGTCCATGTACTCTTACATATTGGTGTACAAAACCATCAACCAAACACAAGTTGCCAAAACATGCCTCTTCAAACAACTGACTCTTAAGTCAAATAATAGAGCTCATGTACTTTCAACATCTTGCTTCATGCAACATGCACCATACTTTGAATTTGCAAAGAAATTCATGAAACATAAAAATACATGCTAGGCCTTAATTGGATAAGAAATCTAACCATCTGTCAGCAAACCATTTCAATGGCGCTTCTTTTTCTTTCAACTATGTTGAATTTAGTTTTAGTTATATTTTTAATGTTGGAGAAAATAACTATTTATTTCATGTGTAATTAGATTAGTGATTTCATGTGTTAGGGTTGTGGATTCAGGCATTGAAACAACACCATTATATTCCAAATTTAAAAATGATGGTTTGAGTCCTAGGTAGCTTAGAATCCTACTTGTTTTCAAAATAAGGATGCACTCCCATTTGATTCTCACGGATAGGTTGTAATCATGAGGTTCTCGCTCAAGAGTGGACCTTCGCAAAATCTTGTGACGTCTTGTCACAAACAAAACAAATCATTTGACATCATTTTTTTCTCCTTTAAAAGAAAAAATTTAAATAAATGACAGTGTATTCATGTGCTCTTTACATTTTGGTGTTTCAAGCTATCAAGCAGCATTGTTGACCAAAACCACCCACTCTTCAAACAACTGACTCTCAAGTCAAATAATAGAGCTCATGTACTTTCAACATCTTGCTTCATGCAACATGCACCATACTTTCAATTTGCAAAGAAATTAATGTCTTCAAACAACTGACTCTTAAGTCAAATAATAGAGCTCATGTACAAACTTCCATATTTGTTGCATTTAAGTGTGTCTAACATAACTCTACTTTCAACATCTTGCTTCATGCAACATGCACCATACTTTGAATTTGCAAAGAAATTCATGAAACATCAAAATACATGCTAGGCCTTAATTGGATAAGAAATCTAACCATTTCTCAGCAAACCATTTCAATGGCGCTTCTTTTTCTTTCAACTATGTTGAATTTAGTTTTTAGTTATATTTTTAATTTTGGAGAAAATAACTATTTATTTCATGTGTAATTATATTAGTGATTTCATGTGTTAGGGTTGTGGATTCAGGCATTGAAACAACACCATTATATTTCAAATTTAAAAATGATGGTTTGAGTCCTAGGTAGCTTAGAATCCTACTTGTTTTAAATAAGGATGCACTCCCATTTGATTCTCACAGATAGGTTGTAATCATGAGGCTCTCGCTCAAGAGTGGACCTTCGCAAAATCTTGTGACGTCTTGTCACAAACAAAACCATCAAACTGAAAACATATCATTTTTCTCCTTCAAAGAAAAAAAAATTCACATCATGTGAATATGTCCATGTACTCTTACATATTGGTGTACAAAACCATCAACCAAACACAAGTTGACAAAACATGCCTCTTCAAACAGCTGACTCTTAAGTCAAATAATAGAGCTCATGTACAAATTTCCATATTTGTTGCATTTAAGTGTGTCTAACATAACTCTACTTTCAACATCTTGCTTCATGAAACATGCACCATACTTTGAATTTGCAAAGAAATTCATGAAACATCAAAATACATGCTAGGCCAGGCCTTAATTGGATAAGAAATCTTTAACCATTTGTCAGCAAACCATTTCAATGGCGCTTCTTTTTCTTTCAACTATGTTGAATTTAGTTTTTAGTTATATTTTTAATGTTGAAGAAAATAACTATTTATTTCATGTGTAATTAGATTAGTGATTTCATGTGTTAGGGTTGTGGATTCAGGCATTGAAACAACACCATTATATTTCAAATTTAAAAATGATGGTTTGAGTCCTAGGTAGCTTAGAATCCTACTTGTTTTCAAAATAAGGATGCACTCCCATTCGATTCTCACGAATAGGTTGTAATCATGAGGCTCTCGCTCAAGAGTGGACCTTCGCAAAATCTTGTGACGTCTTGTCACAAAAAAAACCATCAAACTGAAAACACAGATCATGCAAGAAACATAGCTCGCTGACATATCATTTTTCTCCTTCAAAGAAAAAAAAATTCACATCATGTGAATATGTCCATGTACTCTTACATATTGGTGTACAAAACCATCAACCAAACACAAGTTGACAAAACATGCCTCTTCAAACAACTGACTCTTAAGTAAAATAATAGAGCTCATGTACAAATTTCCATATTTGTTGCATTTAAGTGTGTCTAACATAACTCTACTTTCAACATCTTGCTTCATGCAACATGCACCATACTTTGAATTTGCAAAGAAATTCATGAAACATCAAAATGCATGCTAGGCCTTAATTGGATAAGAAATCTAAACCATTTGTCGACAAACCATTTCAATGAAAAACTGCACTGTTTACCAACTATATTGAATTTAGTTTTTAAGTTATGTTTTTAATTTTGGAGAAAATAACTATTTATTTCATGTGTAATTAGATTATTGATTTCATGTGGTAGAGGTTGTGGATTCGAGGCATTGAAACAACACCATTATATTTCAAATTTAAAAATGATGGTTTGAGTCCTAGGTAGCTTAGAATCCTACTTGTTTTCGAGAATAAGGATGCTCCCATTTGATTCTCACAGAATCAGTTTTGTAATCATGAGGCTCTCGCTAAAGTGGACCTTCGCAAAATCTTGTGACGTCTTGTCACAAACAAAACCATCAAGCGAAAACACATCATTTTTCTCCTTCAAAGAAAAAAAAATTCACATCATGTGAATATGTCCATGTACTCTTACATATTGGTGTACAAAACCATCAACCAAACACAAGTTTACAAAACATGCCTTTTCAAACAAGCTGACTCTTAGAAGTCTGGAAATAATAGAGCTCATGTAAAAATTTCTACATATTTGTTGCATTTAAGTGTGTCTAACCTGCTCTACTTTCAACATCTTGCTTCATGCAACATGCACCATACTTTGAATTTGCAAAGACTGAATTCTCCCACCCCCCCAAATGACTACAAGTTGATTCTTTTAGTTTTCACTCTATAAGCATCAACGTACGATTCTCATGATGGAGAATCTCAGCGCTTTCCTTGTGTATATTTAACAAGGAAAGCTGAATATATCATATAATACGTTAATTTAATGATAATTGTTTTCCATATTTTGGCTTTCGACCCATGAAAACATAATTATTTTAGAAGGGAGGGAAGGAGGGATGATCACATTGACTTGCTTGATGACTGTCTATGAGATTAACTACACCAAAGAACTATTTTTTGTGTAGGGAAGACATTCCCATGTCGGCTGAAAACGTTGCTGATGTGTTAATGCCTCTGGTGTTTACTTCTACAAGTTCTATAGGCGAGGTACGCCAAGGGCTAGGCCATAACCTCGGATCTCTGTCTCTTTTATGAAAGGTGACATATCTAGTAAATGCCCTGCGGTCAATCTACGGAATGGATCTAAATAGAAGTTCTTCATTTTAATATGTTATTAAAACACAACAACTTTAAGGTAAACTATGTACCTTCATTTCATTCATCATGAACACAAACCTCAAAACCTCCTTGGATTTGGAGCATTTTCCATGTTTTCCATAACCAAGACCCAAATAGCAGGCCCTTTCTTAAAGAACATTTTGGCTCAACTATGCCTTGTACATACTTTGCCTTTAAAACCCTTTACTTTCATAGCACATTTTCATCAAAATTTGGACCTTGTTCCTCTAATGTCTCTAATGTCTCTCAAAAGCACGCTGCATTCATTTTCGGAGAATTGAAGGAATTACTCTAATGTCTCTAATGTCTCTCAAAAGCACGTACACATTCATTTTCGAAATTGAAGGTAGAAACCAATAGCTAATTCTTCCAACAACCTTGACTAAAATGAGCTAAATTGTACTTTGATACGAAATTTATTTAAAATTGTCCACACACATTAGGCACCAATGATTACTATGCACAATGGGCTATGCTTGGTTTGCAAATGATATGTCTCAAAATGACCTAGTAGATGAAAAATTATCATGTTGTAATCTTCGTTTCACACCATCTACATATGACCCTTCTACACATTATATGATTGGTGCCAGTGAGTCATCTCATACATCTAGACCATGATTGATTGTGACATTAGGTGAATAAGGGAAGTTTGGTAAGGAAGGATCGAGTATAAGTTTGTCCTCTCCATACTCCATATCAGTGGTCTGCCTATTTTTCTCTTCCAACATTTTATTTTGAAATTGTTTTGGTAGTTAATTCTATAATAGTCACAACACACTTGGAAGTCAAAGAGAATTGTGCTACACTACTAAACTCAATTAACATTGTTTGTTATTGGACTTTACAATAACAAACAACGTGGGATTCATTAATGTAACTTAGTGTATATGATAATTATATGTATAGTGGTGTGGCTATCGATAAAATTAGGCACATATTGAATTTCGAGAATAGAAAGTTGGAAGTGGAAAAATTAATCCTGGCGAGTAAGGAGGAGGACAAACTAAAACATCTTGCAGCATAAATTGTATTTTATTCACTTTGTTGTCGATCATTCATGGGATAGGTAGAGAGGATGACATTTCAAAAATTCATGCATATAATATGTAGAAGAGGGTCATGCTATGAGATGGTGTGAAGTGATGATGATTGACATGTCTGGGGTGCATAAATACGCGAAATCATTTTAGATGACAAACCGTATGCTTTCATTTAAGGTTATAATGCTAAATATGGGGAAGGAAATTCAAAGTGTCAAATTCTAAGGGCCAAGCCATATTTTCTTCTCAAAAACTTTATTTGATATATTCTTAAAAAACCAAGTACAAATTTTAGTAGTCCTGAAAGTCATACTTTACCATAAAGGTAAAATTGGGGAACTCATGACTTGTACTATAGATAAAAAAAACATTTACAACACAAAAATACAAGTAAAAATTGACGAACTACATAGCTTAAGCTCGAGGGGATATAATCATTCTTGCCTTCCATATAGATAATGAAAATGATTGTTCTAAGTCTCATATTTGCTTCTCATATGCTGTTTATAAACCTTCTGTATTCTGAAATACTAGAATATCTCTTGGATTCATGACCCCAATGGATTTTACTGCGAGGTATTGATTTTTTGAAATCTATTTTGTGAATGTCGGCCAATAATTATATCATGGAGGATGAAGGAGACGAAGATCAGCCAAACCCCATATGGGCTGGGATTGGAGGATGTTCACGGTATTTAAATATAATCTTAAATCTCCATACATGTGTGTACATATGGAAGTGATTTTTTTTTATTAACTTTGTGAGTGAAATTAGTTGTTAATAAGTTTCATATTTTAATTTTTAGGAGGCAAGAGAAGGCTTTCTACTCCATCCATGGGGCGTGGCCAAAAGGTTCCAGCAGGTGAGGTAACGGGGGTGCGGGGAGAGACAGGCTGTCTGACGGCATTCCCAGAAGGCCCGGCCAATCAACGAAGGCTGTGGCCGGTTCTCCAACGAAGTCCCCTTTGTGGGTCGGTTCTCGGCGGCATCGATGCAGGGGTTGGTTCTCGAGCGGGGGTCAAGTTGGAGATGATGTAATGACAACATCAAGGTTGCCATCAATTTCAATATTTTTTCATTAAGTGCATAAACTTTTTTTACACGTGTTTTTAATATAGAAATTTTATATATGATGCGGAGAAATTTGAAAATGTTAGAGCCGATGGTCAAAAAAACTGTGAGCGATGCGCTACATTGAAGAAAGTACATCGACCTAGCACAACTTATCCCAGAATTTGAGATTCTTGATATACCATGGGAAACAGTACAGCGAATGCACCTTACAAGAGTGTAAAGCCTTTATGCAAAATTGCAAGGGTCTCGGGATTTGTCTCTGTTTGTTGAGAGTAGACAAAGCCTAGAAATAGTTACACATTCATTGAGTGAAATGGTAAAAGTGTACAAATATTTGGGGCCAACCAGCAGTTAATTTGTAGAAGTGATGAGAAAGAGAAGAGAAAGCATTGATAGGTCCAGATAAATGGCCGGGACATAAAAAAAAAGTTTCAAGAGCGCGAGGCTAAGTCAATGTTTTGAGTACTGGAAAGGGCCAAAGAAAGATGTTGAAGGTGCGGTATTTCAAGCACCCGGACAAAGCCAAAATATTTATGAGTCGACATCTTGCGGCCTTTGGAAACTTCCATGGGGCTTGATGAGAGTTCCTCTTTCTTTTTACCTGAAATGTTTTATGCGGGGAATTTTTTTTTGGATATGAAACCGGACTACAATGACTGTAAGGAATTTTTGGCAGGGGAGAGTCTGATTATATCAACATAAGGGCGCTAAGCGAGATGTGAGTTGCCTGTACGAGCCGCCATTGAACGATCGGCAAAGTCTCGATTGGCTCTGCGATGCGGAGATGGATGCGACTTCTCCAAATAAGTGTGAAGCAAGAGATGTTATGATCGAAAATGTTCATAGCGGATTGAATGGAGTCGATCTTACGGCTTAAATCGACAAAGAGCACGCTGAAAATGCACGTGCCATTTTTTTTATCATACATATGAGAGATTTACAACATGAATGTTGAAGATCTCAGAACCTGTAATAAATTGTATGATAGTCCTATGAACCTAATTTTTCGTGAGAAGAGGGCAAGACGGTATGTGTTAGTGACCTTAGGTTTTGAAATTATATTTACATATACATGTGTACAATTTGTAATAAATACATGTGTATGTACACATGTCTCCCATTTATTTGTATGTGTACATTAATCTGCTTGAAATGTATGATTATATGTTAAAACACCATTGCGAGTTCTCGGGCATGATGCGTGATGAAAATGTTAATATTACGTTTGGGACCTACGCTCGAAACTGATGCGGCTGAGCTGACCATCATGATATGTTGGCACATGTATGTTAGTGTTTTTTTAAGTGACTCTAAAATAAATAATTGTTGCCACACATGTACATGTATGTATATATATAATTCGATAAAATGTTTTAACGAATCCTGATTCCGTCGATGTTTTTTTGGGATCAAGATTTTATGCCTTCTTTAGGAGATATACCTTCTACTTCATTGGGAGATGTACAAGTATGGACAATTTTTCAAAGTTCAAAATTTATGTTACCTCAAAAAGTTCCATTAAAAATTGAGATATATATAGAGAGAGATCTATATTTTGAGTTATTTAAAAATTTTGAATTTAGGTTCGTATGGGAATTTTTTAATCCGAGGACTTTAGCGACGGAGACGGAACATCTGACATTTGAAGAAGTTGTCTTTAGTTCTTTTTTTTTAATATTATTGTTCAAATAAGTTTATATATGTACACGTGCATTTTCATTTGAAAGTTTTTAATTTATATAAATTATATATATATATATATATATATATATATATATATATATATATATATATATATATATATATATATATATATTTATATTTGCTTGTACATGTATATTGCACGGGTTACCAGGTTGGAGATGTTTCTATGGCGGATCTGTTCATCGGAAATGGAGAGGCAACCTTACGAGGTATTCGTGATTTTTTTTGTTATATTTTGTTTTTTACGGGAAGTTCTAGATATATATAAATTCTCATTCATTTTTAAAACTGGGAATTTTAATGTTCCAAGTACATGTGCATTTGTATGTAGGTTTCCTATTTGCGGGATAGGGAGCTAAGCTGAGACTCGGAAGACTAGATCCTCCATTTGATGGACAAGATATACGATTAGATTTGATTTTATTTCAAAATTTAGATGGTTTTAAAATTTGTTAAACTTGATACGGTTGATACTTCGGTGAATTTACAATTTTTGGACATATTTATTACAATATGTTTTTTGGACATATGTTAAATGTTTTTTTGTTGGACAGTTGAATTATAATTGGCATGGCATGTGATATTTAATGTTAAATGTTTTTGTTAGATAGTTGAATTATAATTGGCATGGCATGTGATATTTTAATGTTAAATGTTTTTGTTAGATAGTTGAATTATAATTGGCATGGCATTTGAAGTTTTTAAAACTACATGAATGATGGAATGTGAACCTACATTTGCACATGTGGTAAATTGAAATGTTACTTGTAACAAGACAATCCCCATTGATTTCATTACGGTATATGTTGATTTACGATTTGATATAATTGCATACATATGATGGTACATTACTTGTAAATCGTTGGATTAATAACTTGTTCATTGATTTCGAGTGTTCTTTGGATGTTTTTAGTACTTTTGGCATATGATGTGAGTAATGTTGTCATTGAATTACATTTGACATGTGATATTTAATGTTAATATTTTGTTTTGGATAGTTGAATTATAATTGGCATGGCATGTGATATTTAATGTTAAATGTTTTGTTGGATGGTTGAATTATAATTCTAATTATCTGAAGTTTTTAAAACTACATGAATGATAGAATGTGAACTACATTTGCACATGTGGTAAATTGAAATGTTACTTGTAACAAAACAATCGCATTGATTTCTTATGTAGTATATGTTGATTTGATACAATTGCATGTATGGTACATTACTTGTAAAGTCATTGGATTAATAGTGTTCATTGATTTTAGTGTAAGCGCAAAAAATTATTGACAATGTAGAATGATTTTTTGTGTTATAATAATTAAACCTAATAATATTGGAGAGCAAGATAGACTTGAGGTATGGTGTTTACTACAAGAGTTTGAGCTAAATATTTAAATGGTTTATCCTATCTTTCATAAAATAGTTAAGATTGATCACAAGAATTAAGAGAATGTCTCGGTCCATCATTGGTATGGTCCATCATAGAATGATCATCCATGTCAATGAATCTTAAGTCTATCTTTCCCAAACCATGACCCTACTCTCACATGTGTGCCTTTCATGACACCGGTCGTCTTGCTTTTATCCTCGAGTTGGCCCTTGTGAAAGCACTCAACTCTTTCCTCGATACTGTAGCCTTCCTCTTTCTAAGAGATAAGGCGCCTTTCGACTTAGGAAGCTATGGGTAGCCCTAGTGTATCAAAGCGAGAGAACTTTTCCATGTACGGTTGTAGACATGAATCTCAAGTCCAAGGAACTTTCATCATCATTCCTCTATCCTTATCTTGCGCCTTACTTTTCCACAATCTTCTTCAACATTTCCTCTTCCAATATGTTTTTCGAACTAGCCCTTGGCTTAGGTGCTTTTCACATATCTCTTCTCATGAAACTCCATAGAACAATTTGATCCTGGGCTTTGCTTGAATTGGTTCAGCTCTTTCCTTTTGAATTAAATACAATTGCTCCAATGAAACTGTTGACTCCTTCCAAACAAAGTGCACCAATCCTCTTAGTGTGGTCGTCTTCTTTTCCAAGTGTGCCAACACATGCATTTTCTTCAAACCAATAGGTTTCGGATCAAGAAAGTCCCTCCTGATCCTATCTTCATGTTCTTGACTTTAGCACACGCGTGGTGCTTCTTTCCTTGGTGAGCCCTTTCCATAAAGAGTTCTGAAGTCTTTGTTCACCTTGTCGTATCTCCATGTCAAGATTTTCAATTTCGGCCCCGATTTGTCTAGAAAGTGCTCCTTGGAATTTCTTGCGTGAAAAACCAAGTAGGTTGAACCAACTTTGGTCTAGTGCATTGGAATTCATTAAAGAATTGGTCATTGGCGGTTGCTTCAAGCTAGGAGTGAGCATCATCACCAACCTACATTGAATATTTTACACTCCCTAGGGTGAATGATACTTTAAATTGATTGACGGAGTCTAAGACTTTTGAATTTTTCTAAATGCCAAATGATCTTACAAAGTTAGTGTTTATAATATTCTAGTAGGTCATTCGGTGACAACATTTAGAAAACTTGAAACGACTTTGGCGTGTGATATTTAATTTGTTAAATGTTTTTGTTGCATTGTTGAATTATAATTGGCATGGCAACGATTACTTTTCACATATCTCTTCTCATAAGCTCCATAGAACAATTCGATCATGGGTACTTGCTTGAATTGGTTCGAGCTCTTTCTTTTCCAGTGCATTTTGTCGCTCAAATACGACATATATTGACTCCTTCCAAACGAAGTGCACCAGTCCTCTTAGTGTGGTCGTCTTAGTGTGGCGTGTATGATATTTAATTTGTTAAATGTTTTTGTTGGATTGTTGAATTATAATTGGCATGGCATGTGAAGTTTTTAAAACTCCGATTTGGATGGTTTCAATCTACATTTTGCATGTGATATTTAATGAACTTTAAATGTTAAATGTTTTAATGATGCACAATATATAATCAAAAGGGTTTTTAAAACTTAAAGTTTTGGATGGTTTTCAATTTACAACTTAAATTTTTGGATGGTTTCAACCTACATTTGCACATATGGTAAATTCAAAGTACTGTTACTTACGCAGCAGACAATCCCCATTGATTTCATTGTATATGTTGATTTCTAATTTGATATAATTGTATGATGGTACATTACTTGTAAGGTATTGGATTAATAGTGTTCATTGATTTTACTTTAAGCGCAAAAATTGTGACAATGTAGAATGATTTTTGTGTTATAATAATTAAACCTAATAATATTGGACGGCGAGAGAGATTAGGTATGGTGTTTACTACAGAGTTCGAAGCGAGTCATTCGGTGACAACACTACTTTGGAAACTTGAAACAAAGAGAATCTATCTTTGGCTAGGACATCATGTAAGATGCTCGACATAGCGATAAAATTGTACTAAAAGGCGAGACAGGCAAGTGGGGGAAAACCACTTGTTATCTCGTCCCTTGGGCTAGGCCATGGGGACCGAATCGACTTTACAAAATGAAGTGAAATAATTTGTACCATATGGGTCGGAGAACATATACAAGAACAATTAATATACGAGAACAATTAATTTCATTCCTAGAATATATATATCCAATACATATTTAACATTTTAATCAATGCACATGTATAGAAAAACTACTTTCGGTGGATACTAGAGCACGTGCTTAATACCCAAACAATTTGTAACATCTGCAAACCACAAATAACATAAGCGAGTTCAATTTTTAGTTGAGTCTTGAAAAGTCTAAAAGATAATAAATTGTTGGACACTTCACTCAAAAAAAATTCTAATGGAATTCCATCCTCAATAAATGTCAGTTCATGATCGGATTTTGACATTTTCCATTTCTTAATTTTTGATTTTTCTTTGATTGAACTTCTATCAACTTTATGCGTCTTTACTTTTACAAGTGACTATATTGACAACTTATGGAATCGGGTTCATAGTCTTCGAAGTAAACAAAGTCTCCACTTTGTGAGTTTTTGAAAAATATGCTTCAGTATAATAGACCACATGTCATGCGGGAAATCGTGATCATTATAGTCTTGTAATAATTTCATTTTTTGTTCGGTGCTACGCCTCCAAATAATACTTCACATTTTCATCGTTGTCAATAGGTGCAATTCACAGCCAAAAACATCTCATTTTGCACAATAAAATAAATTTAACATTTAATTATGCATATTTAAATTTATTTGTAAATCTTTAAATCATTAAAAAAAAGTAATTCAAATGTTACCTTCTCTAACAAGATCGAAACTCGATCACCATCGGATGATATTGTAGTTTCATCGATTCCATTTCTTCAAACATTGCAACGGAGACATTTTTCCCTTTGTATTTAGCTACGTATGTTTCCAATCGTTCACATACATTTTGTTTTCATAGACGTCATTGGATTTTGTATTTATCCCCATGCAAACATCACAAAAACAAGAATATTTTCTTTTATACGATGCAAACACATTTGTGGACAATTTTGTTTGAATTGAATGCAATTTTCGAGTCCCCTTTATTGTTCCAATGTCATTTCCAATTGATCTATTTACGTCTGCGATTCAATATGCCAGAAAAACCTTTATATGGATAATTAGAAAAAGAATTTGTAAATATGATATCAAAATACAATTAAAAATAATCATTCCATGATAAATGTACAATGTTTAAAATTAGATTGATATTATAAATTAAATTGAATGTACCTTAGCACTTCTCTTGATGGGTTAATCTCATGGCTTAGAGCATTTTTGCACCATTGAACAACTTCTTCGGCGTTCACGAGTCGGTGTGCAAAGTGGTTCATTTGATATCTTCGAAGTACTCATTTTATGCATGCTCTTGCATGATCATGTTCTCCTTTTGTAGCCGATCTCAAAGAAATTCCAACAATGTTTAATGTAGGTTTTGTATGAAGACGACACAACCAAAAAAATGATCGTGCGGTTGAATTGACACTAGCAGCGTCCCGTCGACCATATCAATGTTCATTGAATCGCTATTCACGATTTTTCAATGAATCATAAATTCTTCCAAAACAATGTTGTACAAAACATGTATCATGTGTACGATCGTCACTAATATAAAAATGATATTCTTTAATGATATGTCGATTTTCACTCGTGCTCTATATGATCGACATTTTGTTCGGCATGTCTATATAGAATATGGACGAGCATGGAGACTTGGTCGGAGTGATAGTATTCACTCTAAATTTCTTTTTGTGGAACAAATGTGTAGTTTTACGCAAAATCAATCACAAACAAAATGGTTCCTGGTGGAAAAACTGCGAGATTTTTTGAATTGCAAGTCTTGCCATCGAGCTCTATGGGAATGCATGGTGTATTTGTAAATTTGTTGCTTCAAACTTTCTCAAAAAGTCTATTAGAAAAATTTCATCTTCTGTCAGTCGATTCTTTTAACACTATACGCACCTTGAATCGATGTCTTGGTATATTCATATCTCTTCCATTTCACTTTCATGTTGGACAATGATTGATCATTTATATCAATACAGTATTTGTTTTGAAATTTAGTCAAATTTCCACAATCATCGCATTTTTTACCACCAACACATTTCTTTTGTAAAATAGTTCATCGCTTTCTCTTTCACATAGAATTTGAGATATGAATTCACGGATAGTGGAAGGAGGAGGTGAATCCTTCCATAATGTTCTACCAAAATCAAGGAATGTGTCATAATATAATTCAAATTCCACATGATAACGGCAACAACAAGTGTCGCGTACGGTGATAGGTTTTACATACCATGGTTTTTGTTGAACAAAGCAACGCTTGAGTGAAACTTGAATTTGACGATTCTCTTCTTTGAACTTGTTGAATAACTCTATTTGAGTGGTTTCAAGAGATGTTTTTCATGTTCTTCGTATTGATTTCGTGCTATTCTTCTTCGCATCACATGTCTTGCGATGCGTTGTTGCTCGATGTTCTTCCAATATTCATATATTATTTTTTTAACATCTTCTCCAAGTCTATCTTTGTGTAGTTTGCCTACAAATAGCTCTCCAACAACGGATTCATCATTTACGTCTATTTGCGATTCGAAATTTTCGATGTTTGTGCGAAGTTTTGAGGTTCCTAGTGCTCGTGCCATAGATGTTAGATTCAAACGATTCTCTTGAGTACTTGGTGAAACCATTTACATTTGTATTCCTCTGGTATGTTGAAACCTCTTTATCTCTAGATCTCTTAATTGACTCTATAGCACTACTCATATTTTTTATCACCTCTTCTTTCATTTTTATCTTTGGTTGATTTTCGAATACCCAATAGTGTCGTCGCTTCTTTTAATTTCCTTGATGATAGGGAGACCTTTCAACATTTGAGCTTGGTATTTGTCACTTGCTCGGTTTTGAAAAAACGTTTCCAAATTTTATCGACACGATATCGTATAACATAGTCAGGTTTTTTATCTCCATATGTGTGAGTGTCGACATTTTCTAACATCTCATTATCGATAGTGATTTCAACGTAACATATTCGAAAAAATAGTACATATTCAATAAATAGCTAAATTAATAAATATGTCAATAAATATTAGGAAAATTTTAAATATATCGATAACAGATAATAATATTTACATTTACATACCCGATTCAATTTACTACCTTGAGGTTGATTTTCTTCTTCAATATTTTGAGGAGTATCTGCATGCATTTACATTAAACAAAATATTTTTCAAACTAGTTCATCAAATAAAAATTAAGCTTCACATTCTACATTGGGAAAACTTTAAAAATATATCAATAGATCATAATATTTACATTTACATACACTGCTTCAATTTACGCGAGGTTGATTTTCTTCTTCAATATTTTGAGGAATATCTGCAAATACATTTACATCAAACAAAATATTTTTCAAACTAGTTCATCAAATAAAAATTAAGCTTCATATTTTACATTAGGAAAGAATTTACCAAAATATATATCAATAGATCATGTAATATTTACATTTACATACTTTGCTTCAATTTACGCAGAGGTTGATTTTCCTCTTCAATATTTGAGAGCTTCTAACTTTCTTTGCGATATTGTCTCGTCTCTTCTCTACGTTCTTCGGGCTTTCTTTTTTCGATCATATTTTCTCACACAAGTTCTTCGATTTCCCATGATAATAGGGTATGAGGTTCAAAAAATTTCTTTAAAATTAAGACAATAACTCAATTACAAACAATATCACAAAAGATTTAATTTAAAAAAATATTTTCTAAAAAATATGTAATCCTTGATCCAAAACACGTACATACCTCTAAGAAAAATCACCATAGCCTCTAAAATGTGAAGAAAATTTTTTGAACAAAGAAGCTCGAAAAGATTTATTTCAACACAAAACACTTACATACCTCGAGAAAAATCACGTCGCCTCCAAAAAAATGTCTTCCCAAAAGTTCTTTAAACTCAAACTTTGAACCTCCAAGAAAAATCACGCCGCCTCCAGAAAATGTATTCCAAAAAAAAAATTTAACCCAAACTTTGAAGAAAAGTTTTTGAATTCAAACCAAGTTGTAAAATGAAATGACTTAAGTATTTAGTAAACCCATTAGTTCTCATGGATAAAAAATATTAGGCATTGAAGACAATCATCTCAAAAAATCTTTCATTTCATATCTTCATAATACTTTAAATAAAACGACGGGGCCTCAATTAACAAATGCTCACCATAATTATGATACTATAATATATCGGTGAATATGATTAACAAACTATCTCGGTCTACTTTGAGGGAGCATAAGAACATGAGGCCGAAAAATGTGTGGTGAAATTAAGAAAAAAATCCATGATTGTCATCACAATCCTCATAGTTACGTGACGAGCTCTAATGTAACTAGGAATGCTATCTTCACCTTACCTTTAGTGTTGTCAATTTGTTTGGATATGCTCTAAACGCATAACCAAGCAGAAAAAATTGCATAAACTTGATTCTCTCCTACACGAAGCTAATGATTCTCTTCGGTTGCGGACGATGATCTAGCAAAATGAGAAAACATTTTTGAGGTTTAGTACCAAATATTGGGCCCTGAAAACAAATAGCATGATTGGGATCAATATTTACCCAAAAATTTCCCTTACCCGAGTTGTTGATCCAGGTGGATATTGGTGGCCACCCACCTATTCCACTTGGCCCCCCACCATTGTCTCTTTCAGTTTTTCAGTTTCGGCATAACTTACTATTTTGTAGTTTTCGGGTCTGAACTTAGGGCCGTTTTGAGGCCCTAGCGGCGTTTTTGGGTATGAAAGCGCCAACGAATTTTAATAAAATTCGTCGACATGTAGTCCTCGGATAGAGCTTTCTAATGATGTATCATATGCGTCGAAACGGAGATAGTATGCCAAAAGTTACGTCCATTTGGGAAGTTGAAACACCAATTTACCCAAACGGGGCCCATAGTTTTGGCGCTTCATCTCCTAGGGTTAGGTTTTTGGGATGTTTAGGGTTCTCCATTGTTTCTCAATAATAAATAGGCCCTCGCGCCTCATTGTAAAACGGTTCGGAGGTACGTAGCCACCACATCTCTTCTCGGAGATTCGCTTTCTGACACCTAGCTATTTGATTTCCATTATGTACGTAAGCATCTTTACGTTATTTGATATTAATGAAATGAAGTGTTATTTTCATTTGCATCTCTGTATTTATGGTTATGTGTTTATTACGTTGCGTTCATAAATGGGATCGGTGGTATCAGAGCGATCTGCTTTTTCTCGATCCTTCTTTGCATGTCCCAACGAGGTCGGGGTATAAGGAGCTAGGGCTTGATCGGGTGGAACCTTTGCAAGATCGGCCTCGTAAACCTCGATGGACGCCCATGGGGGACGAAAAAGAAAGATGGGGAGCGAGAGATCTATCAAAATATTGCTCGGAGGCCCTCGAAAAACAAAGGAACGCGATGATGGATAGTTTTGCTCGGATCCTTCAACGAACGCCGCCGTGAGCGCATACGCATCAGTAGCCACTGCAGGTTGCGACTCCCTTTAAGGTACAAGTAAATTTTGACATTCCCATATTTGAAAATTGACAGACGCGGTGCGTAGATAGATGGTTGAATCTATTAGAAGGATATTTCTCTGTTCTGACTTTCGGACGGGAGAAGATTATTTTTGCACTCCTCGAAGCTACCCCCCATGTTAAGGGCCCCGGTGGAAACCTACGTGAGAACAAGGACCAGGTAATTCCCTCTTTGTTCTCGGCGGAAACAGCGATTCTTTCGAGACGGCAGGTCGAGACGATTACTATCTGTGGGGAGCTATGAGGACAAAATTACATCCAATGGACCCTTATTTGCGACAACAAAGGGATCAAGATGTGCGCATTGTTGTGAATCTGTCCATATATACTCGCACGCAAAAGTTGGGTATCAAAGATTCGGAGAAACATTTGGTGCTAGAGTATCGCGATTGCTCACACAGTCCACATTCCCGGGGAGGAAATGGAGTTCCTCGACATCTCCTCGCTTGATGCAACTCTTGGGTATGCGCAAGATTGACGAAATTCAAACGGAGAAGAGCGGGACTTTGGATGCGAATCAAAAGCGGAAAAGGTGCTGACGCGGCAAGGGTGAGCATGGCGGCTAAAAGAGAACAACACTGCCAAGTAAAGCCAAAGAAGGACACGGGAAAGTGGTGAGTTCCATAAGAGCTCCACTCACAACACAAGTGAGTGTCGGGCCTGGCCGGTCGCTAGTGGCCGAGATAAGGGGCTCCCGGAGTCGGATGCATGCTCGACTCACGGAGAAATCGGAGACTGAAAAGGGAATGAAAAGAGGAAACGGTGTGATGCGGAGCCCAACGCCCTTTGTGCCACTACAAAGGTCCGGAAGGAGGAACCGGAGATCCGAGGGGAGGAGGAACGTCTCTTCCACTCCCCGGATGTAAGGGTAAGGGCTCCACAGCCACGGTTCATTATCAATAATGGGAGCCAAAAGAACCTCATTTCAGCGAGACGCGGGATGAGAGCGGTTGGGCTTGCCGACCCGGCTCACCCACATCCATACACCATCGGGTGGCTTCATCAGGGCGAGATCTCCGCGTCGGCCCGGAGTGCCGCCTTCCCTATAGCATCAAGCCCTTCACGGATGAGGTATTATGTGACGTTGCTCCTATTGATGTTTACGATGTATTATTAGGACAACCATACTTGTGGAAGCGTCATGCGTGTATGAGTCTCGACCTCGTCTTTGTTATTATTACTTTGGGAAATAAGTTGTACGGGATACCGGTACCACCTCCTACGACTATCTCTTTGGTTACGCAAAACAATGTAGTAAGCTCATTTCCCAAACCCGGGAAATTCGTTTTCCTGCGATGATCGCGGGGGCAAGAAGAAAGGCTGTGGCCACGACCTCCCGGACGGGGCCTACGCACGACAACAACAAATGGATAAGGTCGTGGAGGAGTACGAGGGACATCTTCACCTCACCCACGGGGGTTCCTCTGCCTTGCCGGGTCAAGCACCCGATTGATGCGACCCCGGGTGCGCCACTACCCGATGGACCGTCCCCATCGACGTTTACGTTACCGGGAAAATGATGAAATCAAGAGCGGTTCGGGAGGCTGATGCCCGAAGGTCACATCGGACCAAGTTCATCGCCCTGTGGGAGCCCGGTCGGCCAATTACGGAGAAGAGGATGGGACGTGGAGACTGCAATGACTATCGGGCGGAACAAGATCAACGTGGGAATAGGTACCCGATCCACGGATTGATGACCTTCTGGACCAACTCAGAGTGCAAAATATTTCGGTAAGATCGACACGGAGAATGCAGGTATCACGGGTACGGAGTGAACCTACGATGTGTGGAAGGCGCCTTCAAAGCTAAGAAGGCCTTTTTGAATGGTAGTCATGCCTTTCGGGTTGACGAATACTCCTTGACCTTCATGAGGATGATGGACGACATCTTGCGGCCATTCACCAACTCATTCGTAGTGGTGTACTTGGATGACATTCGATCTTGGTAAGACTTGGGAAGAGCACCTTCATCACATCCGACAAGTCCTCCAAACCTTTGCGGCAACACAAGTTGTGTACCAATTTGGAGAAGTGCACGTTTGGCATGACCGAGTTCAATATACGGGATACATTATTGATGAAAGGGGTGCATGTGGATCCGGCCAAGATCCAAGTCATTCGGGATTGGCCGGCCCGACTACCTGCGCAGGCTTCGCGGCTTTACGGGTCTTGCTAATTTCCTACGTAGATTCGTGTTGGGATTCTCTCATATCACTTGGCCCTTGAGTCAAGTCACGAGAGGAGCGAGAGCAAAATTCTTTTGGTCGGAACCTCAACGAGAAGGCATTCAAAGAATTGAAAAATCGCCTGTTACGCAGTGCTCACCTTACCGGACTTACGCGTACTCTTTGAGATCGAGACGGATGCCTCGGCTATGCTATTGGGGCAGTTCTTACTCAACGAGGACATCCGGTGGCATATCACGGTGAGACATTGTACGAGAACTGATTCGCAAGTATCCCACTTATGACAAAGAAATGTATTCCATTGTGTACAAACTGTCGACAATGGAAGCATTACATTTTGGGGAAGGAAACAATCATCCACGGACCACCGGCCCCTGCGGTTCATACGGACACAGAAGTTGCGGGAATGATCGCCATCAGAAGTGGTCCACATATACGCCTTGATTTCATTTGAACATCAAGTACAAGAGGGTAGCACCAATAATGTTGCGGACGCCTCGGGCGACCCTTCGTCGTGGCGCTCACCAGAGTGCTCAACTCTTGTGGGCACGAGACCTTACGATTGGCCGCTTCTCTATGAGAGTGACCCGGAATTCGGCCACACTTACAAGGCACTCTTGGGGGGCACACAAGTTCCAAATTTTCACCTCCAAGATGCACTTTTATGTCACACAGGACACCTTTGTGTTCCTTCAAGCGAGCGTGCCAAGATGATATGGGAAGCACACTACCACATTCGAGTCGGTTGGGCATTTCGGGGTCGAGAAAACGTAGCAATACTACGAAGTATTTCTATTGGCCGAACCTTCGAAAGGTGTCGAGAAGCACATCGAGATCCTGCCTTGCTTGTGCCATTGCCAAACCGACCATCCAAGAAGCAAGGCCTATATACTCCACTACCTACCCCTAGTCGGCCAGAGTAGAATCCATCTCCACTGGATTACATATGGGAACTGCCTTCTACTAAGAATGGAAATGGCTTGTGTTTCGTGGTCGTTGACGAGATTCTCGAAGATGGCCATCATGGCGGCTTGTAAGAAGAATATCTGGCCAATGCTTGCTAACTCTTCTTCGAACGAGTGTGGGTGCACTTTGGGATCCCACGATCTATCATATCAGTCCCGAGATAGCGGAGTTCCTCGGCACATTTTGGTCAGCCTCTGGTCAATGTTGGACCTGAAGCTCACCAAGTCACGGCTTTCCATCCCCGAACGGATGGCCGGACGGAGGTAGTCAACGGGAATGATTGTACACGTGCAACGCATGTACAACTCAAAGCATCCACGCACATGGGACGAAGGCCTCCCCTATGTACAACACGGTTATATGAATCTCCACGAGTTCAATTGGCCATAGCCTTTCGGGTGGGCTTGGGATTCCGGCCTATGTCCCATTGACATAGCCATGCCGTTCTCGAGGCTACTCGGGCCGATTCAGCTCATGTCCGTCCCAAAGTTGACAAAGCAAGTAGCTTCATCGGCGCATTCAACACATCCGCCAACGGAGTTCATGATATATTGGACGGAGCCAATGCGAAGTACAAACAAGCGCCATGATCAACACGGGTGCCACACCACTTCCGGAGTGGCGACAAGTATGGCTACATTTGCGAGAAGGAGCGCCTCAACGAGACCTCATGAAAGCCGCCCGCTCAGATGCAGGCCGTACACACCATCACCAAGGGCATGGGATATGATGCCTTCGACTTAGTATTTTCCACCATTCCTTGATGCAGCACCAGTCCTGGCCAATGTGGATCGCCTTCGTCCTTACTTTCCACCTCTGCGGACACCTCGGACATTGCGGAGACAACTCACACCAACGAGTTAAACCCGGACGCATGGAACGAGCCACCACAGTTATCATGGACATGCAAATCAAGAACCGCCGTGCGTGAGATCCGTATCGGGTTGTCGGGCGCGGCCTCTGCACGAGGAAAGTGGTTCACCGGGGACCAAGTTCGGCGAAATGTCCTCATCTCATGGAGGAACTTAACGCAATGGGGACCATTGCTTCCTAAGGGGAGGAATGATCCGGGTGGATATTGGTGGCCACCCACCTATTCCACTGGCCCCCACCATTGTCTCTTTCGGTTTCGGTTTCGGCATAACTTACTATTTTTAGCGAGTTTTCGGGTCTGAACCCCGGGCCGTTTTGGGGCCTAAACGGCGTTTTTTGGGTATGAAAGTGCCGGCGGAATTTTTGATAAAATTCGTCCGAACATCTGTAGTCCTCGGATAGAGCTTTCTAATGATGTATCATATCACGTCAAACGGAGATAGTATGCCAAAGTTACGTCCCTGGGAAGTTGAAACACCAATTTACCCAAACGGGGCCCATAGTTTTGGCGCTGTCCCCAGGGTTAGGTTTTTGGGATGTTTAGGGTTCTCCATTGTTTCTCAATAATAAATAGACTCCGCGCCTCATTGTAAAACGATTCGGAGTGATCTGTAGCCACCACATCTCTTCTCGGAGATTCGCTACCGGCACCACAACATTTGATTTCCATTATGTACGTAAGCATCTTTACATTTATTTGATATTAATGAAATGAAATGTTATTTCAGCTGCATCTCTGTATTTATGGTTATGTGTTTGATACATTTGCGTTCTGTAATCACGGATCATTGTGACTAGCTTTTCTTAGATCAAGGAGCTTGGCCAACCTAAAATATGTAATCTTAGCATTCGATTGCTTATCGAGAGAATGTTGCTATATTTTATGTCTCTATGAACAAACTTAGGATCAATGCTTCATGTAAATATGCTAACACACACATCCATGACTATAAATACGTATAACAACATCTATAAACATAGCCATTTCATTTTACAATTTTTCAATTTATTTCTAGTTTCAAACAATTTACATATATATCCACATCATACCAACTCTCAATATTAGGTGATATTAGGCATGTTTGTTTTGGAGGTTGAGAAACTAGTTTCAAGATGGAAATTGAAATCTCTTCCAATTATATGGGGGGGGGTGATGAAAACGGTGAGACTCTCATAATAAAACTAATTGTTTCATTTTATACTCATTCCTAGAAAGTATGATTTTATTGTATGGCCAAAGTTTTAATTTGAGTATGTTTTGTCTGTACTCAACTTATTAACATTTGAAGGAGAAATTGAATCAAGCATAAAAGGCTAAAAATTACCCTACCACGGAGATAGAGTTCAAGGTGAAACTAACTTTTAATTGAATGTAACACATAAAATGCCCAAGATTTGGATAGACACCTAACTTTTTCCATCCACATCATCTAGCAATACCTACAAAGGTGTTGAAATTTTAGAAACATGACCTCTAAGGTAGGTGTGTGTGGGTGAGTGTGATTCTAGACTATTCCAGATCTGAAGAAATCTATGGGAAATATTTTCTACCTGATAGAACACCTTGGATGCCATCCAAAATGGTTGAGGATGCAAGTAGTGACATCGTGCTTGAAACATAGTCAACTACCTCTCCTTTGTTGCTATAAGCACAGCCTCAGACATTTAGAATAGAGAATAAAGTAGCTCCTATCACGAGATCTTCAATGGTTGGCATATAAAGTGTAATATGCATTGAGAACTGTGCAACACGTGGGTATCCACTTCCCAGTTCATTAGAAACTCATGTACTGGGATGTAAAAAGATAGAATTGAAATTCTAGACAAAATTTAAAGTTTGAAGCGAATATGCTTAGAATATTTTCTCTTAGTGATATTTTTGAATCAGTTGTACCAAACTCACGGCGGCACAAAATAAGAAAAGGCGAGCTAAAAAAAAATTAAATGTTTATTACCGAGTGGAAATGACATTATGAAACTTTATGTATAATAATTTTCGGCTATGAAAAACTTACCGGATGGAAAATGACATCTCAAGATGTGGTTTAGGTAATAAACCGAGAGGGAAAATAAGTATTTTAGAAAATTAGTACTCCACGAGTTGTTAGCAAACATGGTAACCTTTGAACGGAGACATAATAGCACGCATTAAAATATCAAGTGAATTTTCATACATAAAATTGATTATCTGGGATAATTTTGAAAATTTGAACACCTTGAAGCTATTAAAAAGTAGTAGAATAAGCAAAAATAAAGCTCGAGATTGAAGCACTACATGAATTTTTCATATTAAATATTCTCGAGAACTAAAGGAAAAGGACTCGTACTTTCAAAGAAACATATGATATCATATAATATTTCTCCTCTTGAGAAAATTTGGAGATGGGTTTAGGCTTCTTATTGAAGAGAAACCTTTGTTAGAAACATTTGAAATTAAATTGAATGGCATAGTAGTTCAACATAACATGACTTATATATAGAGAGATATACAAAATTTCTTATTAGTTCAATGGAACATGAATGCACTTAAAGGTGAATAAATATACATGTGTACAATAAAAGTTTGTGATGTCACGTAAATCTAAATGATAGTGAATATCTAATCATATATGCATGATGAGGCAACATTGCTGCTGCAATTGATCTATATTGTGACTCCATGGTGTGAAAGTTGTTCTGCCATTATTTTATTTTACGATATGCATCTCTTTCATGTATGTAGATTGTTTTTCTTAGTATTTTTAAGATCTTTGTAACAAGGAAATAGTTATGTACATAGAAAACGGTATAGAGGCAATTTTTGTGGCTCCACGAACCTCATTTGTATATCCTGACAGGTAAGTTCTTGTTCTTTGAATTTCTCGGGAAGCATTCATAAAGCATGTTTAAATAGTGTGCATCCACATCATTTGGCCACGAAGAAAGAGAAATAGTAATTGTTAGTGGAAGCGGTTGATGAAAATTTAATAATTATAAAGTAAAAAAATAGTTAAAGTAAGCATAAACATTTTTTGAAAAATAAGAGCAAAACGTTATGAGATTAAGTATATTTTAAATCATTATGTGGAATTTGGAAAAACTGTAATGATGTTTACCATTGGTAAAGATGAAGGAAGAGTCTATTGTTGGTTAAAGTGTACTATTCTACATATATTTTGATGCAAACAATGATTCTTCACCTTTACACGTTGTAGATATGGATTCTCTTCCATTCATGATATGCACATGAGAATGGAAATTGGATTGGATTCTGAAAGTCTGACTGAAGACCTTACTCTTGAAATGGTGGCGAATGTTAAGCCTTGGCATTCTTTGGGGCCAATGTGACTATTGCTTTCTCTAATGTCATTCCTTGTGACTTGTGTGTTAAAGCCATTCCATTCGAAGTGGTATTTTTCGGCATACCTCTTGTGTTAGTGGAAATGGGTACATACTTTGGGTGTAAAGTGTCCCATGGTGTTCCTTTGTATTGTTTGAAGTCGACTGGGATGGGAGCAGGGCTTTGATTCAGGTGCATGATATTGAAATGGCTTTGCCAAGTGTATTGTCATTTCCAAGGCACATGTACCCACAAATTTCTAGTGAGCATAACTTTTTGTTCATTGCATGAGGAACCTTTGCATCTAGTTGTTCTTCTTGGTCTTAGTAGATTGTTGCTCGTTGTTTCTATGAGGAAATGAGCTGCTGACTAATAGTTGTTTCTGCAACGAGTGAAGCTCTTTGTCATGTTCAATTTTTTAGCATTGTTTTTGTGCTCTGAGGCAAGCTGAGTTGTTTGTTGAATATAGGTGCATGGAGTCTTCACGTGTTTGTTGCTCTTCATGCGTAATAGAGGGAATTTGTCCTTGACATTAGGGCTCCAATCTTCAAGTTTAGGTGTTTCATTTACGAGATTTGTGAGAATCCGACGGGCAGCTTTGGGAGGCTCAACACCTTGTGGGCGAAAAATAGTTGTAAGAGTTACGAATTTATCAGGTGCGCCAAATTGCGGTGCCACGTGATGTGCCAAAATACGGAGGAATGTCTTTCGGAGGTGGCAGGCGGCTAAATCCCTGACAAGGGATGAGCGATTGTCGAATGGTGTATTTTTTTAGAAGAGGAAATGCCACTCGCGAGGTGATCATCAATGCGGGAAAGCATTTTTTGGTCTAATGAAACTCATTTCATCGATGAGGATGTACTCTACATGGAAATGTTGCTCTTGCAAGTGTAGGAGCGAGTTTTCCTTCAAGAGGGATGCATTGTTTGGAAAGGGATGTGAAGGGCGAGTGGATTGTAAGGGAATTTATGTTGAAAGCTACAATGTTGGTAGATGCAATGGCAATAATGGACTTCTACTTGTTGGGGAGCCTTCCATGAATGCACGTTGTAAACATTTAATCAAAGAAGATTTTACGTCGAGTTGTCCCTTGGATGATGATTCGATTGGGGGTTTTGGTGAAGGGTTTTTGAAGTGAGAAATAACAAGTGTGAAAGTTTTTTGTTAGGTGGGAGATAATATGTGATTTTACGAAAGGGTTGAAAAATTTGATGTTGGTTTTGACTATTTGAGCGGTTGAATTAAATGAAATTTATGGCGGTTACAAGTGGAGAGGTAGAAGTATGAGACCAATTATGATTAACATCAACGTCACGATGGCCAATGATTTCAAGGCTATCAATTTCAATGTTGTAGCCTAGGTGAAGATGAGAGAGGATTTCCCATTCATTCATTTGCATGGGGTCAAGGGTGATGTCAAGAGGGGTAGACACATGAGTAGATTGATCTTCAGATTGTGGAGTTTGTGGGTTTTCAATTTCTCGATGAACATGCCATGTTGTATATGTCCCTTTATTTTTTTCCCAATGCGATTCTTCATTGGTGGATCAAACCCCATTGGGAAGAGGTATGGAAATGGAAATACAATATTAATTTAGCCAAAAAAAAGTGGCATAAGTTGGATCATTAGGGAAGGGATTGTGGTGTACGGTGGAAAGATATGGACAATCATCGGAAGTTAAAATCTTCCATTGGTTTTGTTTACGATGAGAGAAAATGACCAAGAGCGTGCACCTTCAAGGAGGAGCAACAATTCTAATGAAGCAGGTATATTCATGTATGCAAGAATAAAGGGTGGTGCTGAGAGGGGACTTTCAGAAGCATGAAAAACACGTTTGAAAACAGTTCTATTAACATTCAGAGAAACAAATGTGCGATTGCAAAGCGAGAGTGGTAATTTTTGTAACATATGACATATTTCTTGTGCCACAATGTCTCTATCTACTATGGCTTCTGTTGGGACAACGGTAACGATGGCGCTTACGGAGCGACATTGTTCGAGAGGCATGATAACATTTAGCGGTAGCTTTACGATTTTGTTTACGCTGTTTTACATATTTTGAAATGTAGCTTAACATGGCATGGCGTGATAGAACTAGTTGGAAATTAACATTCGCTCTCCGGATGGAAATTAAATCGGCATTATGGATGTTCATTCTATCATCATTATGAGCGGGCACAGCAGGTTTTCGACCTTTGTTGTACATGAAAAGTGAATATGTGGGGTTTAATTCCCACGGTACTCCATAAGGCCAACTAAGAACATTGTTTTGCGAACAAGAAGATTCATGAAACTTTGTATGTCATTGGACACGATTGACAAGCTCTTCATAGTCTTCACTTTGAGTTGACGCGAAGATTGATGTTGTGTCAAAGAAGACATGGGTTGTGCTCCTCTTGATTGGTAAAATACGAATCACGATGTTAGGTATCACGAGGTTCCAAGCGATGATATAATGGTCAAAATATTTTTGGCTTATTAAGACATACAATTTTCAACTGTTCCGGTCGAGGGCATCCATATTTGGTGCATCTTGCAACCAAAGAAAGCCATGTATGTGTGCGGATCCTCTATGTTTCCATTTGTGCTGAATGCAATATTGAAAGTCATTGTGGATTTCATATGTATTTGTAATGTAATAGTAGGTGTAAAGAGGAATGGAAATAAAAAATACATGCACCAATAATCAACTACATAAAGGCCTTTTTGTAGGACTTGCAACCGAGAAAAAATGTAAATGCGCAATGCATATATTGGGATGTTAAATGTGGGTTGCTAATTATATTTTGAATTCTCCACTTGTAGTGATTTTTCGAGTTTGAGGGAACATTAGTAGGCTTAATCTTGTGCAAGTCATGCCATTTGGTATCGCTACCTTGAGAGTGAAGAAAAATGTTGGGTTTCCAATTTGCGTGATCATGTTAGTTAGCTCCATTAGTCTTGTTCCAAAAAAAATGTGTAACTCGTAGGGATGAGCCAAAGTGCATGACCTATTTGGGAATTCTTGAATTTGGAAGCTCATGAAGACATTGTCGCAAATCTTAAATAGTTGTTGCCAAGTTGTTCTCAATGTATTTCCTAACAAAAACATTGGCAGTTGATTGGCTACGGTGGTGCATTAGGATGTTATATAGGTAGTAACGAAATCTTGGATGTTGGCCAAATCAATTATCATGGTAGTGTAACAGGTGCAAAGCATATTCGTGCATCTCAACATTTGTAATTCTTGGTTGTGTGATCATGGCAATGCCTGTAGGGAAGAGTGTGGGGAATGACATAACAAAGAGGCCCTCAGTGGTGTATTCGTTCATAGGTGATAGATATATTGTAGGCCAATCGATTCAATTTGTTGAGTTTGGTTGGGTGGAATGCAAATAAGCACAAATGTGATCAAGTTCACTACACGAGTTTGGGAGAATTGGAACAAATGAAGAAAGTTGGATATCTAAAGGAGTTAGCATGGCATCAAAATCATAAGTAGAATCGACTATGGTTTCTGGGTTATAAAAGAGGATGTGGTTACATTATGAAGAGAAAGAAATATTTGTAGGTTGATACGGTAAGAGCGAGAAATTGCGAGATGGGTTGAGCTCGACATCTTTGTAGTAGAGATCATTAGTGATTTTGTATTGTTGTTATAGTACACGTGATTTGGACCTGAAAAGAATTCATAAGTTGTTTTCGAAGGATTGTGCCTTTTCACAATTAGGATGTCCAATTCGGAAACCATTCGAGATAGGTATTTGGCAATAGTAGTGATGTACGAGGGAAAGGCGGTGTATGAATCTCTATATTTGTATTGAACACCACGGACATGGGTTGCTTGTAGAATGGGAAGCGATATTGTATAGAATCTTTCGGTGAAAATCATATCAAAGAAAATTTCATCAACGTATGAAACCAAATTCCTAATATGGAAGCGACATTATAGTTTCTACTCAAAGATGGAAACAAAGAGTTTTAGCCTATTTCACGGAACCCAGTATGGAGTTGTTGGAGTTTCTTCAATGTTTGGATTTATGACAAGAGTGGTAGTGGAGAACGCTCCCTATGGTGATTCCATTAAATTTAGTTACACGGCCTCCCTTGATACCAAGGATTGGCGGGTTGTTAGAGAAGAAACATAATTCGGCTTGAGAGGTTTTTCCTATAGAGTCACATTGATCTCCCCATATTGTTACATCAAAGCTAAAACCTGACTTTTCCTTTAACGCAAGTGTTTTTCTTATCGTTTTGGTTCCATCTCTTCTTTGAATTGTTGAAGCAGGTGAGGTGGAGCTAACAACACCAATAACATCTACAATGGTGTTTGGGCTTGTGGACTTGATTTCAGCGATTGTTTTGAAATGAAATCATTGATAAGGGAAGGTTGGATCATCTTCCAAACATGGCTTGATAGTCGATGCAACAAATAAGTTAATCTCCCATTTTTTGTTTAGGTGGTTGTAGTTTGGGTTTGTTTGTTTAATTGTTCCAATCGAAACAATATATAGTTGCCCAACTTGGATTAGATTATAAAGGGATTCATCCAATTCAACAAATGCAGAAAGGTGAATCTCATCTCTATCACGATCAGTAAGGTCAAAGTCGTAGACTTTTCCACGGCCCACGCGCGGTGCTTTAATTTTTCAAGGTTGTCTTTGCTAATGCTCTACCTTGGATTGACCAATACTTTCGATAGGGATTGAGTGCCTTGAATGATACAATTGTAGTTGTCGTCGTATTATTCAGAGTTACAATAGAGGGCATAATATTTTGTGTTGATGAAGAGCTTGATTGGGATTTGCCTACCTTTGTGTGTAATAGTGTTGATGAGTCCTTAACCAAAGCTGTGTTATGTTGCACAACCTCAAGTTCAAGAACTCAAATGGAGCTGGTGTGAATGAAGGGAAAATAAAAATTAATGTAGAATCATTTGTTATGCAGGAAGAATGCAAATACAAAAAAAGGGAAGAAGTTGAATTCAGAATTTAATCTTACGAAGAGTGTTGAAACACTAGGCAAGAAACATTTTTTTTTTAAGCAAAATGAACGGCGATTTGGATGTCTTCAAATGCAACTTTGTCTGCTATACACGGATAGTAGCAAAGTCTTGTCTTGATGTATCCCATCGGATAGAGTGATGTGGAAGTGCGAGGATGTAGTTTTATGAGGGTAACGAGCCAATGTCGATTATTTGTAGTAGAGGTTGAATCTCAGAGTTTGGAGCCATTCATAAATAGAGTAGCACTACGAGTCAAGGTTGAAATACGATATTAGCAAAGTAAAACCTTATTTTTGTAATGGTAATACTCGTAATTCATTTTAATGCATTGAAAGAGATATTCAAGCATAAAATAATATGTAAGTGAAGCATGAATTAGAATTGAAAATATAATTTATATAATGATTTTCTCAATATGCATTGTAACTACCCTCTTCTCCTCTTCTACAAGGGCACTTCTTTAATCCATATCTAATAGATTCATTCGTAGTGAACACTTATATTTCTAATTGGAGGCAGCGTCGTAAAACCACTAGAAATTCTCTTTCCTTATCCAATTCCACAAATACCACTTATTGGGAAAACTTGCCCTTGCAACACCTTTTAAGACTGTCCCTAATGCAAAAACACCAATTAAGCCACAAGACAAAGGCCACATCTCAGGTCTTCCTGCATCAACATTTTAAATTTTAGGTATTTCTTCAAAGGAATTCAGTTTAGGTCATGGGAAATATGCAAGAAAAAGTAATTGGAGTTGTATTGTGTAAGATAACTTGCATCACATATATAACGATTACAAGTGATATATGCTCCTGAGGTAGGACATTGAAAACAACGTGTTGTTAGTATCGAGAGGAAGAAAAAGTGACATAAATTAATTGTATGATTGTGCGGCCGGTATAGCTAGGTAATCCAAAGCTATCTCTAGAGAACGGTATAGATATAAACTAATGACAAACCGAATTTTGTGGATATGAATGTGAGCGAGGCATGAGTTAAAAAACAAAGGCTAAAACTTGTCTTTGAATATTGTCATTTCTTTTTAGGTAGGAACACTATGTGGGCTCAAACTTTAGAGGTAGTACAGAATATTAAACATCCATGCAAATTTGACCTTGGTCTCTAATATTTATTTTAAAACATACCTTCAAGATTAAACATAGGAATCATAATGAAGGCATGCCTTCCTAGTCGGTGGAATTTGGTTTTTTCAGCGGTTATTTTGGAGACGGGTATATGCACAGTCTAGAATAGTCATCATGAAACCATACAATTATAGTCATTGATATCATCGTGGCTAGTGATTAGAATGTTGTCCATATAAATGCTAATAGTCAGTTGTACCTTCTTCAAATAACCTACTCTCAGGTTGAGGTGCATCATCTTTATATTATCATCCAGTAGCTACTCAGCGTTAGATAGAATAGAGGGTATGTTCTAAGGTTTTTTTAAACTCGATTTATTACAGAAGTTTGTGTTTTCTAATCACATACTTTTGAGGTTAAGCATCACACCAGCGGTTGGTAATCATTGTGCGCTACAAGCGGTGATAACCTTTGTAAATATGCTACGAATATCTCTCTTTGAAGAACTATGGATGCACTTAGTTATTCAATTTCCATTGATACTATTTGAAATCAGTGTTTTCCTTCACTTCGAGGCATCATTTTGACACATTACACATATTTAAGCATGTCCTCAGCAAGGCAGGTATGCTAATGAAACATTGTGGTTCTAAAGTGTAATGTCATACTTACTATATGCATATTTTAAATCCTTAACAACGTTATGAACATAAAATTAATAGGCGTTGTCATAATCCGAATGGTGCATTTTTAATTCACATAATCTTTTTGTATCATATATTTTGTATGGTTCTTTCAATGGCTAGCATGACATTACATCTCATTTGCTATCACACTTTTGGTGAGTCTTAAACACCACTTGTTAATTGTGGAATACACATCTAAACTATGGACACAAAACTAAGAATTTTCTGGCCATTTACCACTTGTAAACATGAAGTTCGAGTGGTGAATGTTTGCATTGATAAATTTCAATTAAAGATGCCTTGAAGTTAGTGGTTATGTGATGATATTTCCTCATTTACGAGTATTATATATGGCCAATTTCATATCCTTAAAGTAATTTACATGTCACCTCTTGATTTCTATATTACATAAATGAAAAATGAGATTAAAAATTTGGTATTCTGATCTTATTTTAGCATCACCTCAAATCTGTATCGACGTTTCCATCACTACCCACGTCATAGTTCTATGGTCAGGTTTGGCTATTTGTGATTTTGATGAATGCCCTTTAAATTGATCATTATTTACAACATTTGAAATGTCTTAAGTTCTTCTCTCCTAAAATAGAGTAACACTTTGACACGTGATTAGATTCATGATTTTGTTTTCAAATCGTCTTGGTGTTATTTCATTATTATGATCTAAGCTACGCTGGAGTGCCACTCTTGCTTAATTTTTACAATTGTAAAGTAGAATATTCCTATTGGGATGACATAAGTATGATGAATAATGATGTGTGAATTCATCTTTGTAAACCATTGTGCCATTTTTTTTTTATCTCCATTGATTGAATTTGAGCACTTTTGAATGGTCCACTGGGCAATATCTCATTTCTAGGCATAAATTTGAATAAGAATTGTTCTCCTAAGTCGACACATATTACACTTATTCATAATTGATACACATTTTTCACACATAAATGATTTTGTTTTTTCAACTTTAGAATGAATAGAGATGTTGACCAAGTCTTCTGTCAAGCCAAGCTAGAAAAGCCTTTCCTCTCTCTTACCACGATCTAGCTTAGTTTGACTCATAGGAAACCCTTAGGATTGGAACATTGGTTCCCTTTGTAGAAATTGACTGAATAAGAAGTTTGTTTGCTGCGATTAACGTGATCATACATCAATTCGAATTGCATGCATAACACATAATCGCTTCTACCATTAATGCGTCACATGCGGAAAATAAAACAAAGCGGCAGAACATTAAATCACACATAGAACGCGGCATGTACGGGGAAAGCTTATAGCTGAAAACCCCCGGTATATGTATCATATAATGGATGAGAAACATTCGGCAATACATAACTGTACTCTCACAAGTACTCGGTACTATCTCATATGTTGAACACAAAACTAGCTAGATCGAAACTAGTCACGGGTTCGGATCAGCCTGCTGCTACGCACCTCTCTTGCACAATCCAAAAAGTGAATATAGCTGAATGGAATTCGAATTCACCTAGTTGGTACGGCGCAATCATCATTGGCATCATCATCCCACTTGATTTTGGAAATCTCATGCACAACTAATGTACAATGTTCTTGTTAGTCTCACCCTTTCATCTACCTCTTCCACGGGTCTTTCTTGAACTTTCCATGCAGAGTTAGCGATGTGTTATTTAGTTGAATAATGAGTTAATAATTAGTGAATTAAATAATATTTAATTCACAACTCTCATCTCTAGTGTAATCGCCAGTTAAACGATCACAACTAGTTTAGTAGTTACTTAGAACTAATCTATTAACTCCTCAATCAACTCCACCAAAACTACGCACATGAGTCTAGCCGAAGTCAACCATGCAATATCTCCAACTATTTAACACTAAATTGTTCCTTATATATCACATGCCTACTCAGGGGGTCAAGCCAGAATACTCCAAGAGGATAAAGCTGAAGTTTATAGTCCAAATATTATTAAGGGTAAATAATATTTGGTAATTCTATTTTTAACTTTGTGATCTAAAAATAGAAACCACATGAATGTCTAAAAATAGAGGTCCATCTATTTTTACCAACATTACCAATCCTCCAAGAATAGCATGCTATGACTCCGTTACACATGATCCATATGTCTAAAAATAGACTTTTCGACAAAAAATCATGTGTGGTCCCCACCTAGTTTAGGTGATCACTTTCCAACTAGGATCGGGAAAAGATGTTTCGGGAGGCCTCCTTCAACGTTTCTTGTTGCCATTTTCAACACTCCTCTCAACAAGAAAGGGCTGTCATTGCATGCGACATGCAACTCCATGCATTCGCCACCCAGCCTTCACAAGCGCCATGCGACTCCATGCATGTGACATGCAACTCCATTCATTCGCCATGCACCCTTTGCATGCGCCATGCAAACTCATGCATGCACCATGCAACTCCATGCATGTGCCATGCACCCTTTGCATGCGCCATACAAACTCATGCATCTACTTTGCAACTCTACGAAAGCTTGAATAAGCTCCAAACAACTCAATCGGTCGATGTCAGCATACATCATCAAAGTCTTCGACCTGCAGCTGCGCATGTCATGGAAACCAACGCTGCTGTTGTTGAACTCTTGCACCCATGCACTCTTGCGATTCTTGTCAACTGCGATCCTTGCCTCCGGTATCCAGAACCACTTTGTCACTTTGATGCGCATCATCTCCAGCGGTCAGCCTGCTGGCGTGGCAGCCCAGGCACCCTCGCTGACAGTTCTGATGTAGAGATCCACACCATCTCATGAGATCTTGAAAATCTCCTCTTGGGATTAATCATGCCTTTTCTTCACCTCTCTACGGTGGTATAGGCGCATGCACTCCCTCTACATCAGCACGAAATTTCTGCGACAGAGTGGTTTCTCCCTCTATGATCCTCTTGTCGTGCTCCATCCCGAGTTCACTATCACTGTCGGCTGCTCCCTCTCAAGCATCGGTTGCATGTCTTCCTTCTGCTTCCAGGTTGGAAATCGTGAACATCCATCTACTTCAAGTCTGTAGAAATTCTTTGCTCGAATCCCAACCTTCTTGACTTGTCTCGTTGCATTGTCTTGAAAACTTTTCCTTCTCTAAAGACAACTTCATACCCTTTATCCTCTAACATTGCAAGCCGAGATCGAGATTCTTTGTTAGACACGGTACATGCAATACATCTTGTAAAAGAATGATTTTCGACTCCTACGAAGGTTGGGTACCCAATGCGGTCGCATTGTATCGTCCCGTCGCCAACTCAACATGCATGCGGAGACCTTTCTCCACGAGTCAGCAAGAAAAGATTTGCATCTCTCGTCATGTGAAAGGAAGCGCCACTATCAATATACCACCCCGATCCCAATGCACTAGACAACATGCATGCAATCAATGAGAAGTCCGGCTCAAATTGCGAGGCAAGAGCCTCACCGGTTGTAGATCAGCCTGACCTACTTGTTCTTCTTCTTCTTGGGGAAATTCGTGGCGTAATGTCCATGATCGTGACGGTGGAAACACTTCACTTTGGACATGTCACGCTCTTTACCATCCGCACCGGATTACGAGAAGCCTTCTCCTTGCCCTTCCCCTTCCTTGCTTTTGGCGACGCGCGATCTTCTTCATCAACTCCTTTGACGAAGAACATCTCACAGTATTCGCGGATCTCCTCTTGCAAGATCAAACCACGATCTTTCCCATCACGACGACTTTTCCCGACCATTGACACTATCTTGATATGCATGCCAACTCTTCGGCAAACCAAGAAGAGCCAAACTCACCAGATCCTCATCCTCATGATCACACCAACACTTTATCTACATCCGCGACATTGGGTGAACCTCGTGAGTACTTCGACGCTACTTTCCCCTTCTCACACTTGATGTTCCTAAGTCTATCTTTGAGCGCCGGCTTCCTGCGATCGCTCTTGCTTTGGTACAGATCCGTCGAAGGCTTTCCACATCAAATATGGAGAAGCCTTCACGTCTGTGGATACAATGTGATCCTTTACACCCTCCAACGGGATCCTTCGACATTTTGCTTGTTTCTTTCGCCGAAGCTTCCACCATGACGACATCGAGTAGAAGTAGGCTTTGGAATCTCTTTCTCCACGAATTCCAACAGCCCATTATCATCCAATACAACCTCCATGCGGTCCTTCCATGCAACATAGTATTGCCTTCAGGCATATTCTAGTCATAATCCAGTTGAAAGACATTTTCGCCTCGGCACGAGAACACAAATCTGCAGAATTCGAGATTTCACCAGGTGATAAACTTGATTACTTCCGATCTACACTTGAGAGATAATTAGCCTGACCGGAGATTGACGCATGGGCATTCACCATATCTTTCACCTTACAAAGAAGGATAAGATATTAAGAGAACTACGACGCATGCGGGCTGTCGAGGAAATAACTTGATCAAGTAATAGATCTCGACGATTAATTTCGCTCGATACCATGTAGAAATTCGGCGAGATAAAGAAGTTTATTTGCTCGATTAACCTGATCATACATCAATTCGAATTGCATTCATAACACATAATCGCTTCTACCATTAATCGTCACATGCGGAAAATAAAACAAAGCGACGAACATTAAATCACACACATAAATAAAGCATGTACGGGGAAAAGATTATAGGCGAAAACCCCCGGCTATATGTATCATATAATGGATGAAAACATTCGGCAACACATAATACAATACTCCTCACAAGTACTCGGTACTATCTCATATGTTGAACACAAAACTAGCTAGATGCGAAACTAGTCACGGGTTCGGATCCTTCGCCTGCACCGCACTCTTGCACGATCCAAAAGTGAATATAGTTGAATGGAATTCGAATTCACCTAGTTGGTACGGCGCAATCATTGGCATCATCATCCCACTTGATTTTGCAAATCTCATGCACAACTAATGTACAACTAACATCAGTCTCACCCTTTCATGTACCTCTTCCACTTGGTCTTTCTTGGTGTCCATGCAGGTTAGCGATGTGTTATTTAGTTGAATAATGAGTTAAATAATTATTGAATTAAATAATATTTAGTCCCACCCAACTCATCTCTAGTGTAATCGCGATTAAGCGATCACAACTAGTTCAACTAGTTCGCCGGAACACAATCTCAAGTAACTCCTCGATCAACTCCACCAAAACTGCACTTATGAGTCTAATGAAGTCAACCATGCAATATCTCAACTAACCCATAGGAAATTCGAATTTCCTTATATGGGGAACTGCATGCCCCACCTCTAGGGAGTCAAGCTAAAGTGCTCCAAGGGGATATAGCGAAGTTTATAGTCCAAAATATTATTAAGGGTAAATAATATTTGGCTTGTTCTATTTTAGCATGGCAGTCTAAAAATAGAAACCACTGAATGTCTAAAAATAGAGGTCCATCTATTTTTACCAACATGACCAATCCTCCAAGAATAGCATGCGCAACTCCAGGTACATGATCCATATGTCTAAAAATAGACATAGTCTAAAAATAGACTTTTCGACAAAAAATCACATGTGTGGTCCCCACCTAGTTTAGGTGATCACTTTCCAACTAGGATCGGGAAAGATGTTTCGGGAGGCCTCCTTCTTGTTTCTTGTTGCCATTTTCAACACCACCAAATCCTTGTTATATAACTTAATGATTTATGGACTAATACAAGAGGTTTGGCAATGACAATATATGTATGGGATATTGAGGGTTTTGCATGGTTACGTGGGATTATTTGCATTGAAGGTAAATATTTAGAAAAAATAGACCTAAAATGTTAACAAAACTAAAGTTGTTTTAAGGAACACTTCCCACGAAGTGGAAAAACAATGGGAAATGCGCAAAGGGGGAGTTGTCCCATATATCTAGAGAGGATGCTAGCCCTTCATCAATGCGGTAAAGTGTCGTATGTTTAAAAGTACGAAAATGAAAAAAATTTACGATTCAAACTAATAAAACCTCATAACCCAAGCACGGCAATCCTACCCTGTTCTAATGGTTCTGTTGTTGTCAAGCCGAAAAATAAGGTGAGTGTCTCGAGTAGAAAAATAAGGACACAAATTAAGATGTACTTCAACTTCAAATGAGACACATACAAGTTTAACAAGGAAGAAAGCATCAAATCAACATTGTGACCTAGGAAGCTCACAATATAACTCAAGTAATAATAGTCCAACACGATAATGAATTTCTTCGGGAATATTCTTTGCAATGACAGAAGGCACAACTCAAAATAGCATTTTTGTAATTTTCCTAGGTTTTCTCCTAATGATGTCTTTAATGACAAGTTCTAAATAAAAAATTTAAGAACTGTGAGAGGGGCGCACTTCCTTAACCTACGGTTAGTTAAGTTTATGAATGGATACAACAATCATCGATGCATTGCTTTAGTGGGAGCATGTTTGTGTGAATATTGACGAGTTAACATCAACTAAGGAGTTGTTATGCAACATGAAAAAAATACACGGAAAAATTATAATTTATTTGCTCACGGGGTTTTCTCTTCTTGCCTTAACACTTTCACCACGATATAATGAAACATTGTAAGAATCGGTGCAAACCTAAAGACTTGGAATCTAAAACAAATTAATTAATAAATATATGTTGGTAAGGATGCTTCTAAATCTAATAGAAGATGAGCCAAGGGAGTTCAAACCTGTGTTCAATTATTTTCTCCTCCTTGGTGTTCTTTGAAAATTAGTAATTTATAACTCGATTTAAGGTATAATATCTTTCATTCCTCACAATCTACGGGTCTTAAAATTCTGATTAACTTTAATGTTAAACAAAAATGCAAACTCGAGGTTTTTATAGCTACCCATATTTGGGCACAGCGATGCTTTTTAAGAGCTCTATGTTAAGAAATTTTGGCATTAAGGATGTTAGTTCTTCGGTGCAGTCCGCTTTTACTTTGAACAAACTTTCTCTATTTAATTTGAACCCTCGGTCTCTAGGGTGAATATCATAAGAAACTATAACAAAGCTTACAAGCCATTGCATAGTTCGAAAGTGATCCTAGTGCTTGAGAATTGGCTATGAAACTTGAGTAAAAAGAGCATCTAGAGGATCTTCGGTCCAACCATGAAGCTTGTGAAATCTGGAAAAATTTCTTATTGTTTTACAATACGGACAATAAACATTAGAGAATAAACGAGGGTAAAATTCTTAAGTGTAAAGGTACAAGAGTTTAACAAAGTTCGGGAAATTTCCAAAGGGTGCTTGGTTTAGTGACAATGGTGAAGTGCAGCTTCATCCTATGATGTCACTCTCATAGAGAAATATATGGGTGGGATTATAAAACTCATTCTTCCTAGGTGGACTACCCATTTGAGCAAACGGGACTAGCACATTGGTCACAATCTCGGATTTAAGTTTTAGGAAAACATACTTGCAAGTAGACATTGGTTCACCAAATCCTTGTTATATAACTTAATGATTTTTGGCCTAATGCAATAGGTTTTAGCGGTAATGATATATGTATGGGATTTTGAGAAGTTTTTGGATGGGCGCAATGGGATTATTTTCATTGAAGGTAAATATTTTGAAAAAAATAGACCTAAAATATTTACAAAACTAGAGTGTTTTAAGGAACACTCCCAGCTGACTAAGAAAAACAATGAAATCTTGCAAAAGGGAGTTGTCCCATATATCTAGAGAGGTTGCTAGCCCTCCATCAATCATTTAAAAGTAAATTATTTATTAAAAGAAATTTGATATGCCCAAGCCATATAGCTTTCCTTCAGAGCAAATCATATAAGCTTTCTTGATATGCCCAAATCTTCTATATACATAGATAGGCTTTCTTGATATGCCCAAAACTTATATATGTACATGATAGCAAACTTTCTTCTTTAAGACTTGCATTTATTGTCATTGAACTATTGTGATTTGTAGAGATATGGGAGGCGGAAAGAAGTGGTGCCATAAATAGGTCGACCCCACTAGAAGGTTGCCCATAGTTATGTTTTCTCCTTTTAAAGCGAATTGGGTTTTGAACTGCGGCTTATTCCATAGGGAATGTTTATTTTCTTTTCTTCGATCAAAAGAAATTAAACTACGTATTTGCGAAGGCGGAGATAATGGTGGACCCTATTGAAGACGGGGAAGCTTTCAAAGTGGGGAGTTTTATGAAGCAGCATTCGGAGTGAGCCCTCCAATGGGTGGATCATACTTCTATGCCAAAAGTGGGGATGATCTCGAACACACATGAAATCAACCTCCTTTCGATGTAATAGCAAGACAAGCGATCTATGCACTTACACAAATATTCTTTCGAATGTAGATGTAATAGCATTACAAGCTCTTTATGCATAGAGAGATAGTTGGAAGAGAGAGAAAGTTGTTACTATTTGCCTTTAACTGAGTAGTAGTAAACTCCCTTGAAACATAGTAGTAGGTTTGGGGAGACAATAAAACGAGAGAAAATTGCTTTTTCTCTATGAAAATCAACAATGCAGTAACATCCTATAGGGTGGGTGACTTTTCTAGTCTAACTTGCAGTTAGGAAGCATAGAAGAGGCACAATTGTTTTTTGACATAATGACTAGAAAGGGATGTCGTTCCCCTAGATTGCGATGATTGGAGGACATGCACATCATGGGGGAAAATTTAGAAGGCTATCGAACTCTTTGAACAAATGCAATCAGAGAATTAAAGCTAGTACGTAACATTTGTCGGTGTACTCTCTACGTGGAGCCATGTAGGCCTAATTAATGAAGGTTGGCAATACTTTGAATCCATGAATAGAGGTCACATACGTTGTGCTAGCTGTGGACCATTATGCTTTCATGGTAGACATTCTTGGTCACTCTAGATGCCGAGGAAGGAAGATAATTTGATTAATCAAATGCCATTTAAACCCAATGCTTTGGTATGGCGAATTTTGCTTGGAACTTGTAGGATCCATGGTGAGATAGAAATATGGAAACGTGCGGCAAAGTGTATTTTTGAGTTGGAACAGTATGTTACTGACCTATGTCTTGTTGTCCAATATGAATGCTTTTGTTGGCATTTGGGACAACGTAAAAAATAAGGAAAATGATGACTAAGAGGGGCATTAAAAAGGAGGTTGGACAAGCAAAGTGAGCATAAGCCCCATTATGTTCCCGAACAATTCTATAGATGGTACCAAAAATATATAGGCGGGTCGGTGTAAGTCCCATTACGTTGAGTGAAATTATTCAACCAAGTGCATAATCGAAATAGTTCACATTGCTTATGCTTGTTCACTATTTTCAACAACCAAAGTTAACAAGCAAAGTGGCATAATTAGAAAAGGAGGTTGGACAAGCAAAGTGGGCGTAAGACCCATTCGGTTTGAACAATTCTACGGATGGTACAAAAATATATAAGCGGGTGGGTATGGGAGTCTCATTATGTTGGTGAAATTATTCAACCGGGTGCATAATCAAAATAGTTCACATTCCCTATGCTTGTTCACTACTTTCAACAACCGAACGAGGCAACGTTACGGGTGGTTAGGTTTGTGGTTGAACCATATGCATATAAATTTATCGATAAGATACATAGTGAAATTTGGAAGGGACATCCACCCTCTTGTGTCACTTGTTTACTAATAATAAAATAACACAATAGGTCAATTATAGCCGCTAAACGGCCAGACAAAATCTTGTAGCATAAAAAGCGTTAAAAATACCTCGTTATGCGTCGTCTGTCTTCTCATTGTTGAGTTTAGTAGGTACGGGTTCGAAACAAACCCCTAGTCTCCGAGTTTGCGGTTGCGTGACTGCAGTCGAAGAGAAAATTTCAAATGGATTGTCGCATAGAAAGAGCATAACCATAGAAGAGGAAATGAAAGCTAGAAAGATAAGCACGGAATAAATAAAAGCTAGAAAGAACAAGCGAAAACAACGAAATACTAACCTAATAGGAGAGGAAATCTGATCATCATGACCATAGTTTAGGAAGGCGGTAGTAGTGTAGGTCCTAAGCACGGAAGTTGTTAGTCGTGAAGGTAATGGGGAATTTAATACGATGGTTGTTATCTCTTTTCTCGTTTGCAACGATTTCGAGTGAGCCATAAATCCCCAGACATTGCCATCTACAAGTTAGGGTATTGGCCTATTTATTTCTTGAGTGTGGGCCGAAGTTAGCTTGACGTGAATTAATATTACTATAACATGATGTGCGATTACACTAAAAAATTGTGACGGAGTCATCCCAAGTTGCTTCATAGAGGAATTTATTATTCTTAAATTATCTAGAGCGTAGACATATTATTATAACCATATTATTATCAAAGCGCGAGCTCCATTATGCACAAGTGTTATTATCCAAATGGCCTCATTAAATACAATACCAAAAAAAGAAATGTCCACTAAAGTGCGCTAATTAAAAAAAAAAACCTATCAACCTAATTATATACGAAAATACTAATTTTTATATTATTTTTCAATTTTTTTAATAAATAAATAAAGATTTTAAATTAATTAATTTCTTACCATTATTTATTTATTTAAATAATATTTTCTTGAAATATATTTATAATTGAAATATATTATTTTTAAATTTCGTGAATAATTAAAATAAAATTCGTAAATGAATTCAATTTCTTATATTTATTTATTTATTTAAAAAACATTTTCTTTTAAATACGTTTATATTTGAAATATATATTTGTCTCAAAGAAAAATCTGTTATTTTCACAATTTTGACTTAGCAAGAATTATTAACATTATAAATTATACTCATATTTATTTTAGAAGCTGAGTTTTTTAAGTCATTGCTGTGATAGCGCATCAGTAAACTTTGCATGCAAAGTTGGATCCAACTTGGGCGGCTGTCAAGTACACTAATCTGTACAGTTATCATGTTACTGCAATTAAGGGTACACCTAATCTGTACAGTTATCATGTTACTGCAATTAAGGGAGTAACAGTATTGATATATTTAGACAAGAGACTCACCGTTAAGTGTAAGCGTTTTGATATTTTTAGACGATACACAACGTCAAGTGAAGTGAAGTGTAAAAGTACTAATATTCTTACTCAAGAAACTCACCGTTGACTTTCTATTTACATGCAGTGTTCTTAATCAAACTGACCGTTAAGTTTATGTTATCATGCATAACATGGTGCAATTATATTAACTGATATTGCCAGGCGCAAGTCTCCTTCAATTCACCACATCATGCCTATGCCATTATATATTTCGATCTTATTTTTAAATTGAAAAATTCGGTTATATATTATCTACATTCGTTTCGTTCCAGATGCTTGATGGTTGCAGTGCGTGGGAGTTAGGCTTCCTTTTCTAAAGCTACATGGCGTTCATGATCTCACTTCTTCGCTTCATTCCATGTGGCCTCCTCAGATCAGACTATCCGCGGCCATTGATAGTTTTCAAGGAAGTAGGTAATCGATTGCGAACCGGCCGTTGCAGAATCTGTTTGTGGGTAACTGGGTATTAAGGTCTCTTTATTAGCTTTTCAAGATTAATTATTATTTCTGGCATCTATCTTAGAATCCAAAAATAAGAAACATGAAACAAGGATATAATTCAAACTGGTGCTCTAAGATTTGGTGCTGGAAATGATAATTACCTTGAAGTGTTTATGACTAATAACCGCAGCCATGAAAGAGACTTTGATAACTACTTGCGATTCTGCAACGTCTAATGGCAATCTACTACCTATTTCCTTCAAGAACATGATTAATCTTTCATGTCATACTTGAATCTCTATTTTTATGGAAATATTCTGTTATTTATATCTTCTTGGCTGGTTGTTTGGTGCAGGCTTACCGTTTGAGTCTGATAGATAGTAGGGTTAAAACATATCCCTCACGCAACAGATCCAGCGAGCCTCCCATCTGAAAATGTCTCAAAGGTAAGTTTCAATTAGCAGCAACGACTGCATTGATCTCTACCTTTGCAGTGCCTTTGAGAAATTAGATCAATTAGTTTTTCCACGCAACGATTCTTAGTGTTATACTGAATGAATTTGTCAATATATTTTGGTTGAAAATTGATACAGGATAATTATAAATTTGGTTATTTTTTCCTTTCTATATTCAATCTGTTTTCATAATAATAATTTGTTCATAATCTTATAATCAAATAAATCTAAAAATAGTGGCAGCACAACTATATAGATTATTATACATTTATATATTACATGCACAACTATATTAGGATATTAATATACATTTATATGCATATATAAATCACATGCATACAAGTACATTAGAGGATAGACCCTACTTAATATTAATATTATTAAATAAAAAAATATATTATTACTATAATTATTATACAAATTTTTATTATATGTTAAATAATAATATTCAAAATTATTAGTGATAAAATAATTAAAACTAAATTAATATTAAATTTAAATAAAAAATTAATGAGAAAAAATTAATTTATTAAATTTCAAATAATAATAATATTACAAAGAAAATAATAATCACAATAATGAAAATAAATTTACTATAAATTTCATAAATAATTAAAACATAAAACAATATAAAATTTACATTTCAGAAAAAATATTATTTAAAATAAAATATACCTTAAAAAAATTCTACAAAATAAATATGAACATAATAAATATTTTTATATTCCTTAAAAATATCTCTTCTAAATTTATATCTAACCCACATTACCTTTTGGTATCTCTATATCTTTGTCAAGAAAATAATTTCAAACGTCGGCTAGGCTATCGTTTGCCAAATTGATACTTTACACCAAAGTAAGAAGAATTATTTAAATATTTTTAAACATTTCTTAACTAAAGTACCAGCTTGTCATAATTCTATAATGTCAATTTAAATGGATTTTTCCATGATCTATAATGTCTGATTTTGGCAACATGATCTTCCAAATGGCAAATACATCTTCAGAAACAGAAATGGAATATGATTTCTCCCTTATATGAGCCATGAGTTTGAATTTGAGTGCAAAAGAAATAAGCCGCTAGATCTTTCCTGTTCAAATGACATAGATTGAAATAACCCCGAACAACTGGAAGCTTCTGCACTTCTTTGCGCCAAAGGAAAAGTCTCAACCGTCAATATTTTGCTTTTCTTTAATTTCTTTCACGATTTCATCATTTTGTAGGGTTTGTAAGTCTGCATAACTTGAAGAAGTTGTCACTCAGTTAATAGAATAATCTGGATGCCGAAGTTTTTTTGCAAGTCGTAAAAAAATAAAAAATCAGATAGACTATTTGGTGTATTTTTGATAATAAAAATGGATTTAGCACTATCAAAATTTTTTAGAAAACTCAAAATACTGAAATTTAATAATTATAAACAAGATTTTGATAAATCTTTACCGAAATTTATCAAAACTTTTGCCAAGTCTAAATTATTTTATAGATTTTTTAAACTACGTAAATGAATCTTCACATATTCCCGTGTTTGCATCGATGTAACCATTCATCATCATTAGACCTTCGCTCTTATGAGTTGTTTCTTAGGCACATATGATGTATATTTTGGAGCCAATCTGTGTTTATAAAAGTGGCTTTAAGTGTATTTGGAAATCCATCTACAGCACAACTCAGAGAGAAACTACAATGGCTTCTCTTAATGCATGGTTTCATATGCAGTTTGTTGAAAGGGTCATGGTGCTTACTTCAAAGGTGTTGATCGCAAAACATATGAGAATGGAGAAATTCAAACACCAGAACTTGAGAATATATATGACACACCCTTGAACAAAGATTTTGATATTTCTCAACGCAAAGAAAGGTGGAAAACAGTTGGCTGCGGATGTTTTTTTTTATTCTTTTGTTTGGTTTTTGTTTATTTAACGTAATAGATCCTTTCTACATTTTATTTATAAACAAAATGCATATTTTTTATTTATAAACAAAACGCAGGTAAGTTGGCTGCGAAGTTTTAAATTCTTTAACATGTTTCATATTTCTCATATTCTGTATTCTATAATTTCTTTGAGCAATAATTGGACAGTTGCATTCGGGGCTTTGTTTATTGTTTGCCTACAGTTTATGAATTTCAACAATAATAGTTTAACTTCTATTTGACGATGATTGTACTAGTTATCCTAGAGGCTATTATGTATTGATGCGTTAAATGCAAAACTCTAATGTCGTTGGTCTGGTAGTCGAGTTGTGTATCCACATCACCCATGCTGCATGAATTATCTGCAAGTAAAGGAGACCAAGCGATTGCTCAAAAGGAAATTACAACCATGGCGCTAGGTTCCGTCGTCCTTTGGAGTGCCACTTACAAATATGTTTATATAAATGAGCTCCGGGAACTACGAGAGACTTGTGTGCTAGCAACTAAGCCACCACCCCTCAATTCTTTTTAAATTTTTGCTCACGGTTATTTATGATACGTCACACATATTGTTAATTTTTTGAGAATTCCATAACAATACACTCTTTATCGGAAGAATTAGAACAAAAATTTTGCTCCGCCCAAGTAATGAGTTTTTCAAAACACTTCTATTCTATTAACTATAGAAATCTATTACAAAAATTTTGGTCTTCCTCGTCGAGGGATGCTCTTATGGCTTTTCTAGTGATGCAATAAAAACTCTTTGTCTCTGTTAAAAAAATACTTTCATTCTTTCAACTCTACTACTACGTATCAAAATTGCTTTCGAGCCTCTGTTTTTCAATACTTCTTTATTATATCTCTCTCATACTACTATACATTCACTTTTTTCACTACTTACTGGAAATATTCTTGACCTTTTTTTATATGTAACAACAGTGAACCAACATACAACATAAAAAAAATTAAATATGTACATGCGGGGATATATATATTGATATATGTTAAAACATAACATAACCAATGGTTTAACATAACATTTCATCGCGCGATAAACAAAACATATAACAAAACTTTAATCAAACTATATCATACAATACAACTTTCGCATGTGGTGGACATCGTTGGAATTCAAAATTGTTAAACCAAAATGTAATAAAACTTCGCATCTCGGCTCCATCGATGACGTCGGGGTTTTGTAACGCGAAATTTTAGAAACGCGGTTCATAAAACTTTTTCGGAGTCGGAAATGTGGTTGCATACGGGCCAAAATAAACCTGAAAAATTTATGGATTGCGGCATATAAAATGTTCGAATTCGGATGCGAGGGCCCAGCGGGCCAGAAGTAAATAAAATGCGAGCACAGCCAATATCACTCCACGTTTTGTAGTGATGTAGTCTGTGGGACTTATGTGAGCGTGGCCCTATTCAAATTTAAGCGCGTAAAAACGAAAACTTCTGCTTCCCAGCTTGGGTATGTACTGCGATTTTAAATTGAGTTTGATTCCTCAATTAAAATAACAAGGCTGGCTGAGTTAGAAATCCTGTAGACAAAAAATGAAATGACTCTGTGACGGAAATTTCGGAGACCAAATTAGAAAGCGAGTACAAGGGCGAGTTGAAATTAACATTTCAACACTCCCCCTTAAGTTCAAGCTTGTTGGGTTACTCTGTCATACCCATGCATTTCCTCGAATATTCAAAACTCTTACGCGATGGCTTAGTGGAGATGTTTGCAAGCTTGCTCTGAGTTACTGCAGTGTTTTAAAATAATTTCTCCATTGTTCACTAGCTCTGATGTAGTGAAATTTAGCATCTCATTCTTTGTCCTTTTGTGAAACACGGAATTTTTAGACAATGCTATCGTTTGAGCTATTGTCCTGATAATCATTGTCCATTTTACCTTGTTCTTGACATAAACTTCTCAACATCTTTCATCTCTTGCTTGACACGCTACTGGCATGCATTGCCACATACTTTGTCTGCTTTGTGAAATAATGCTGTGTTGTTTGTGAAGCCCATGAAATGGCTTTTGAACCCATGTGAAAAACATAACCAAAAGTACAGTCCCCTTCCTAGCCCAATCTTGTCATTGTATCCGATTAATTCTGAATTTTCTGAAGTAGTATATAAAATTCCATACCTTTTAGTTTCTTTAACATGCCTCGAGAATTCTTTATTTGCTTGCCAATGTGCTTCTTTTAGCCTCTCCATAAATGCAAATTAAACTTACAACATGCATAATATCCGGCCTAATTGCGATCAAATACATGAAGGCATAACTATGCTCTTGTACAAACTAGGATCAAAATCCTTGCTATTGTCCTCTTTCTTGAGTTTTAATCCCATTACTATGGGAGTGATTGTACTTTGCAATCTTTTGCATGTTAAATCTCTCCAAAACTTCATTAACATACTTTTCTTGAGAAATAAAAATTTTATTTTCATTTTTTTACGCTATTCTAAGAAGTATTTCGGCAAGTTCGTGTCGATCATTTCGGATTCATCTTTCATGACCTTCTTAAAATTTTCAACAGGTAATCATCATTACTGTAAAGATCACATCATCAACATATAACACAACAATCAACATCCTATCTTTCTCCTTGATGTACAAGGTGGGTTCTCCCTCACATTTTCAAACCCATTCTCCGGTAGATAGGAATCTATCCCTGCGTACCATACTCTTGGTGCTTGTTTATTATATAAAGCTTTCTTCATCTATAGCTTTATCATTCTTGGCCTTTTCTCCATAGCCTAGGGTTATTTCAATATAAACCTCTTCCTTTAAAACTCCATTCGAAATGTTGATTTCATCCATTTGGTAAACTTTCCACTTGTTTTGTCTTCTTGTGGACATCCTTTGCTCTCATGGTTTCCATTCTTTTAGCGGTGCAAAATTTCCTCATAGTCTCTTCCATGTTGTTGCTTATACCCTTTGACTACAAGTCGGCCTTGTGCCTCTCAATCTTACCTTCAACATTACTCTTAGTCTTGTAGACCCATTTAACTCCAATTACTTCTTTACCTTTTGAGTTCAACTAAATCCCATGTCTTGTTTCTCTCTATGGCATTAATCTCTTCATCCATAGCATCTATCCATTTTCTATCTTTTATGGCTTCTTAAATGAATAGGATCATCAACATGACAATATAAAGCAAATAAAGAGTTCATACCTTCATTTACGCACTCTTGCTCATAAATTTCATTTAGTTACGAACTTTGTTCCTCTTTCATTTGGTGTACAAGTGCTTGAAGAAGCACTCGAATGCTCCTTGTGGTGTGCTTGGAGAAGCACTCTCCGTACCTGGTGTCCCTTGTTTTCCTTGTTTTGGTGGAGAGTAGTGGTGCTAATGATGGATGTATTTCGACCATATCATCCTCATTTTCATCATGAGACAAACGATTGTTTACATTATTTGTTCTGTGCTTCCATCCCAAGCTTCCTCTTCAATGGGCGAACATCTCTTGCTCACAATAAATTTCTTGGTGGATGGGTTATACGGCTTTGTAAGCTTTGGATTCTTCACTATATCCAATAAAAATACATTTCTCCCCCTTCTTTGTCAACTACTTCCTTAGGCGATTTGGAATGTGTGCATAAGCCACACAACCCAGCACAGCAGGTGACTCCTTGTTTTATCCCACTCCATGCTTCTTCAGAACTGCGATTTCATTACGCTGGCAGGCATCTATTCAAAAATATACGAGCGCAAAATGTCAAACTGTTAATAATCTGTTGGCAAATGTTTTGCCTTTAACATACTCCCTTCACAGTATCCATGATTGTCTATTTTTCTTTCGGCAACTCCATTTCTTTGCGGGTGTACATGTTTGTAAATTGCTTGTGTATGCCATTTTCTTTGCAAAAACGCGAAATTCTTTAGAGATGTACTCACCTCCTTTATCAATCCTAAAGACTTTGATATGCCTACCACTTTGGTTCTCCACAAGTGCTTTAAAATTGCGAAATTTTTAAAACACTTCACTTTTATTGCAAAATAAACTAGTTTTAGTAAAATCATGATAAAAGTTAACATATAGTGGTTGTTTGCAAGTGATGGTATTTGCATTGTTCCACATAAATACGGAGTGGAAAATTTCTAAGGGTGTCTTTGCCCTTATCTTTCCGGATGGAAAACTTTCTTTGTGTTGTTTACCCAAGATACAACCTTCACATAGGTTGTCGTTCCTCAGCTCCCAATGTTAATCCTCTTACCATTCCTTTCCTACATGTAAAAAATTAAGACCTCCAAAGTTGAGATGTCCAAATCTCAGTGCCATAACCAATTCTCATCTTTTGCTTCTCTTTTTGAAATACTCTTGTGTCACTTCTTTGCCATTTCTTCTCCATTATTCAAATCTTCCCTCATCTGAGAGGGAACATTATATTCCTTGTCATCCTTATTTCCATGATACATTTTTTTGCTTGGAGGTTTATCCATAATGGTGCATACATCATTTTCAAAGAAAACATTGTAGCCCTTTTCAATGAGCTACCCAATACTTAACAAAATTACATTTCATACCTGGTACATAATATATATCGGATATGCTCTTCTTTTCTCTCTTCTTTGTCAGAGACATTTACTATGCATTTTTCGGTGACGAAATCTTGCGCATGCATTTCCCCAGTCTTGACTTGAGACTACATTTTCATCTAACATAGAAAACATAGAAATTTTTTCTGTCATATGGTTGCTACATCTTGAATCTAGAAACCATAAATCTTCACTCTTTCCTCACCCATATTACATGCAAAAAAAAATTTATCTTGGCTAATATTTTCTCAGTGAAATTTGCAGGGTCTATTACCCATATCATTCGCTTCTTCCTACGGTCATTTACATATGCCCATATTTTTTTTCAATAATGACATTGGACATTGGATTTGTCATACCTTTGTCCATGAGCATGTTGTTGTCCACCTTGTTGAAAGCTCTGCTTTGGCCTTGGTTCTGATTTTATTGTTGCCCCTTCCTTGAGCATTTGTTGGGTTGTTTCTTCCTCGTATGTTTGGCTTCCTTCCTCTTCCTCTCTTGTTTCCTCTTTTTGCCTTGACCTCTTCCTCTTCCAAAGGACATTTGGGTCTTGAAGGCATGCTCCAAAGATGAGTTTTCATTTCTACCCAATCTTTGTTCATGTGTCATCGGTGATGCATGAAGCTCATCGGCCTAAAAATTTTGAGAGATCCTTTGTATCTTCTATGGTGGTGACTATAACATCAAATCTTGAGGGTAAGCTCCTCAAAACTTTCTCCTAATCCTTATTTCTTCAAGTGTCTCTCCATGAGACCTTATGCATTGTGACCATTCGATCACATGTGTGAAGAATGAGTCTATGTTTTGAGACTCTTTCATGCGGAAAGTCAAATCTCTCCTCAGCTGATTGTAGTTTTGTTGTCTTCACTTTCTCCATGCCTTGATAAGTGTTTGTCTTGAGGGATTTCCATGCTTCTTTGGATCTCTTAGCTACGTTTTATATCCTTGGAAACACACTCTCATGTCTTGTTTGATAGAAATGAAGAGGGCTTTAGAGTCCTTCTTCTTATTTCTCTTCAACAAGTCCTTCTCTTGCTTGTGTTAAGGCATTAAACTCATTTTCATCTGCGGTTCTTCAAAACCATCCTCAACAAATTCCCATAAGTTTTGAGAGGCAAACGGGGCTCTCATAGTGATTGCCCAATAATCATGGTTCTTCCCATTGAAGCTGTGGGCTGAGCATTACTAATACCCATGCTTGTGCTAGCTCTTGCCATGCACAGCACTGCGAACTATACTTTAAATCTTGAGCGTGAATTTTTAAAAAAAAAGCTGATTATCTTCCAATAGTAACACAAAAATCTACCTTGAGAATACCTCGGATTCTTTTAAGCTGAGCCTTCACTGTTTGTTAGAAGGCTACATTTGCAACAAAAATCCTTCCTTCGGCTTCTTTGACACCTTAAAAGAGCTTTGGACTAACTTTGATACCATGTTGAAATTCTGAGAATTCAGAACAATACGAGAGAGAGTAATACTCTCCTTCTAACACGAAATTAGAACAAAAATTTTGCTCAACGTGGAGACGAGTTTGCACAAAAACACTTCTATTCCATTAACTATAGAAATCTATTACAAAAATTTTGGTCTTCCTCCTCGAGGGATAACAACATGGCTTGCTACAAGACGCGGTGTTGAAAAAAAAAACTTCTGTCTTTGTTACAAAAAAAATACAATGTTCTTTTCGAAAACTTGCTACTCGTATGTCAAAAATTGCCTTCGGGCTCACATTTTCAATACAACTGTCGTATATCTCTTTTTACGCCTTCTTTGTCACATTCAATTTTTTTCACTACTTGCAAATAAACCTTCGAGCCTTTTTTATATGTGGCACAACACATTTGAACCAACATACAACTTATAACAAAAATTAAATCTCCGTATGTGCCTGCGGGGTCACATTACAAATAACATAGATATATATATTAATATATGTTAAAACGTAACATAACCAAAGGTTTAACATAACATTTCATCGCGCGATAAGCAAAAATATAACAAAACTTTAATCAAACTATAACAAAACCTGATACAAAAACTTTCGCATGTGGTGGACCCACCGAATTCAAAGCTTGTTAAACCAAAATGTAATAAAACTTCGCATCACAAAATAGCTCGATGACGTCGGGGGGTTTTTGTAACGCGAAATCTTTCGCTTGTAGGTTCATAAAACCTTTTGAGTGTGGAAATGTGGTTGCATACGGGCCCAAAATAAAACCCAAAAAATTTATGGATTGCGGATATAAAACGTTGGTCGGATCGAGGACCGCGGACGGCTCAAATAAAATGAGAGCTGTAATATCGCTCCACGTGTTGCGGTGACGTGGTGTTTGTGGGACTTGTGTGACGTGGCCATGTTCAAATTTAAGCCCGGTGCATAAAAACAAAACCTCTGCTTCCCAAAGCGGGAGTGCCTTTCTGTTTTAAAATTGATTTGACTCCTCGAATTAAAATAGCAAGTGGCTACGGTTAGAAAGTCTGCGGACAAAAAATGGAAAGCGGCTGCGACGGAAATTTCGGGAGACCAAATTAGAAAGTGGTTGAGTACAAGAGCGGTTAGAGTATCATTTCAACACATATTGAGACTTACTCTACGTGTAGTCCCTAAATAGTAGCACTCGGAACCCTTGAAAAGTCATTTAGAGAAAAACCAATTTCTTTGCGAGATGAATTGCGGTGTCTATTTTGTGTGAGTTGAGCTTTGCATTGGACTTGAATTTTTATTTATTACTCGATCTTAGATTGGCACCATAGGCGAGAAAAAATGCCATATTATAATATGATTAAAAATTGTAGTATGAGCTCGTATCTTGGAAACATAAAATATTTAGTTTACTTTAAGGTTCCAAATCGAATTGTTGGAAGAAGAGCACTGCAGATCGGGTCTCTTTGTCTAATTCCCTTGTGTTAATTATAGCGCTTATTTGCCCCTCTTTTGCCCAATCTTTTTAGTAGTTGTGTAATTTTGAATTGTGTTTTACCGAATTAAAAAAAAAAAAAAAAAACTCCCCTTAGTTTTTAATTTTGAATTAGTTTAAAAAAAATGTTGATTGTGAATTTGTTTCGTATAGTTAAGTATTTAAGTTTAGAAGGTATAATAGGTAAATAAATAAATAAAATATAACGAGATAAAAACTATGCATAAAATATAAAATCCTTTTTATCTAAGGATAATATTGTGAATTTGTTTTACAAAATTAAGAGTTAGGCTTGAAGAGTGCAACTCTAGGCAAATAAATAAAAATATTAGGTAAAAGAAAACTATCTTAGAAATGGAAAATTGTTTTAGTCCTAACTACAATTATTGACAAAGGGTTTGATTACGGGTTAGGTTGGATTTTAGGATTTTAAAGACGAGTACATGCTATTACAAAGGTGCATTGCTAAGAAATTAGTAATTAAAGTATCTTCGATTTTTTTCTCTTTACAATATACATATTAGGTTGCATTCATTGATCACAAATGCATTGTCCTTCTAGAATTTGAATTTTGGTTTAATATCAAGTAGTTTGAAAGAGTCACTCCCAAAATAGGTTTTGGATTTGGTTTGATATTTTGATATAGAATGTTTACAAATAATACCACTAAGAATACTGCGACCATAGTCTTAAACAGCTTTGCAATTATAGTGGCTCTTGAATTTGAGAAAATGCTATCATCTATTGCACCTTACTTGACTACTTGGCCTTAGTCATTAAAAAATTGTTCACCTAAGATCAATTCTTCTCACATCGAAAATCTTGTCCTAGTCTATCATGTGATTTCCATTCATACATAGTGCTTACCATTCATACATAGAACTAGGAGCCGCCAAATGTTTAGACCATCGATAATAGGTTGATTTTATTCCAATATAAATGTATACATACATATACGAGTACTCCTGTCTAGTCTCCACAATAGTAGATACGAGTCTTTTTTGTCATGCACGGATACCACGTCAAAAACCAAAAGAGAATGGTGTGAAACGAGAACTCTCACTGGCTTAAATGTGAATTTTGAATCATCGACCTCTTGCAAATATTTTCCCTTGTGATCAATTGTTGGATTCTCAATGTCTTCTTCCATCATTTTCCCCACTTCGGAGGGCTTATGTTGATGATCCTGTGGTTTCTAGGATGAAATGAGGCATCTTTTATCTCTTCTGAAGTTCCTTGGATCATTTTTATGTTTTTCTTGTTGAACATAGAATGGGTGGAATTGCCGATTATTCTTCAACGGTTGAATCATGTGATGTTGTTAATGAAATGTGAATTACTGCATCATCAACCTCTTGCATGGCTTTTCCCTCATGATCAATATTGGATGCTCAATGTTTTCTTCCATCGGTTTCCCACTCGAAGAGAATGATTTTTGTGGATCTTGGGATGGAATTGAGGCATATATCATCTCTTATTTTACCAAGTTTCTTAGATCACTTTGTTGCTTTTCTTCTATTGAAGATATAATGGTTGGAATTGTTCTATTTTGTTTTTCAACAATTGATGTGATGTTGTTAATGAAATGTGAATTGCTATCCATCAACTTCTTGCATAGTTTTTCTCTCATGATCAATTGTTGGATGCTCAATGTCTTATTCCTTCTTTTCCCCACTTAGATAATTTCCTTTTTTGGATGTGCATACGAGTAGATCTTGACGGAGGGCGATGTGGATGTTGATCTTATTAGTTTTGAGACAAAGTTAAGGTCTCCTTGTATTATACAAATCTTTTCTTATCACCATCCTCGGCTTCTTGTTTTTGTGAAATAATAATATCTTATGAAGGGCCTTTAGAAACATGCATATCATATTCTTGTTTTGGACAATGAATATGTGATGAAGTGCCTTTTAGAACCTTGCATATCTTCTTGTTTGGACAATGAATATGTGATGAACAACCTTTATAAACTTGCGGATCATCTTCTTGTTTTGAACAACGAGGCAATCTTTGGGAGTTTGAGTGCTCTGTAGCATCTCCTCCCAAATTGGTGGGGAACTTTTGCGTGTCATGATCAACTTCACCAATTATAAATTCTTCGCAACAATAGAAATTGTAATAGTTATGAAGACAACAATGATCGGGCGATTCGGGATTCATAGTGATGGAAACTTTGGTCAGGATTTGTATATATATATTATAGGTCTGCAATCTAAGCCTAGCTTTGCACTAGAGTTGCGGGTGTGGGGGAATTTTTTTGCGTAAAACTTGCGAGAAATTATAATAATGTCTTCATAGATGGAGATGTATATAAGGAAAAAGAGAGACCTTTTGTTGAGTTAAAGTCTTCAAGAAAGCGCACCACAATTTTGCACGATCTAGAGAGTCCATAGTCACCCTCTCATGCCAAATCTATGGGCAACTATGTTCGAAAGCACCCCTCGGCGAGACGAGAAAGATGTTTGCAAGGCAAAATTGAGTGGCAACTAAAATATTTGTGTGAATTTGCATATTAAATCTATCATAGAAATGCTTGTGAGATAACATTGTCGATGGTGAGCTCCACTCCAATAGTCGGATTATTTATCAAACTTTATTTTATCTTTAAAATGACCCGAAAAAAAAAAAAAAAAAAAATCATTATCCTTGTGTATTTATCCAATTTCATAACTTGGTCTCATAGCATGCGATGGAAAACCATGATGTGTTATCATATATAGAATGTTTGTGGATGCTATAACAAAGTAAGACTCAAATAGAGCTCTCATTCATTGACACGACCCTTTTGATTCCAAAGACTAGAATGGTTCTTGAGGTACGGAGGTTAGAGAAAGCTTTTCACCTTCAGTGTGGCCTTGTGCACCCCATAAGGTGCAATTGATGATGTATCGACATGTAGCACAAGGAGATAGTTTCCTTCCACATTCCCGGCCTCCTCATTTGGCATTCCTTTACAACTCTCGGTGCAATTGCTACTACTAGATATCTAAAAATTTATGTGGATTGTCGAGGCCCCTTCCCTTCACGGGATATTTTATAAATATTATTTAATTATTTTTTAAACCTATACAATCGAAATTTACATTTTTTTTAACGGAGTGATTTCAACACTCACGACGTCCTAGAGGCCTTTTGACGGACTCGGCATGTTCAATTTTGAACATTTCTCACCATCAATTTTCAAAATTGAACACATCATAACTTTATGTAAAGAAGGCCTCAAGACATCTAGGAAGTGTTAAGTTGAAATTACACATCACAAAAATGTAAATTCTACTTTTACGGTTTTAATATATATATATATATATAATTTCATGTGAAGAGTTGGGCTGACGGTCCACAAAATATTCGGTCCTCTGCCTCCGTTGGAAACCTCGACCCGGGCCCAATTGCGGTGTGCCTTGTTGTGAAAACCTCGAAATTAGTACGCGGGAGGTTGTTGCAATGATAAATAGAGCATAATGGAACTTGTGTGAGTTATTGCATTACCCGGCAATCATATTAGCACCTTGATGAGTGAGTTTTATTTGAAAAAAACATCCTACCTTCTAGTTCTTCATTCATTGAAACACCTGATCGAAGAGATTAACGAGGTTCTAACTCTGGCGAGAAAGGAACAAGTGTATCAAGTAATAGCATTGGACAACTTGGTATTCATCGGGCTATCATTGGCGACTCCCGGTGTAAACGAGTTTAGAACACGGTGGTGGTTGTGATGCGAGGAGAACTTTATCAAGAACCTTGTGGTATCCCAGGTCAACATCATTCGGTTCCGCTATGTTCTCCGAGTTTGATTACATAGTATTTGAAATTAGAAATAATAATAGTCAACAAAAAAGATCCTCATGGCGCAAATAAGGGGGTCATGGGTCATATCAACAACGATCTGTTCATGCTTGGCATGCTTGCCTCAACACTTAGGTCTATTGGTGGATATGTATTCTTGATGTTGTCGATAGTGAACATGGTACAAAATAGATTAAGTTTTTCGACCACATGCCCTTTGTTTAAATGTATTTTCATTTATGAGTATGGAGCTTAGCGTCATTTTACTTTTCCCTTTTGCGCAAAAACTTGATGATGATAAGGGTTTTATTGCTATGTGCATTTCTAATAAGGGGTTTTCCTACCATTTTTAATCAATACTAAATCAAATTCCACCGAGGCTCAAACCGACTTTCCCTTCTAAACGGATATTGTATGAAACAAAGGGTTATCGTAGATTATTCTGACCACTAAACATTATTGTTGTTTATTAATAAAAAACATGTTGCATGTAAATGTAACAGTTTTTGTTATTCGTTGAATACGAATACTACTAGCGATTTATACAAAAGGTGCAAAAAGGCAGATTAGGATTGTTAGAATTGGAATTGTTGAATTGAAAATTGTGTACTTTGGTTTGAAATAATAATTATTTTTTGTGTTAAGTTGGTAATACACAAGAAAAATAATAATTGAAATATTGAGAGGATGAAAGTCTCGTAGTTTGTCTAATACATATCAAAGAGGTTGGGTGCCAAATGCACGCTTTTCTTAGTAATGAGAAATGATTCGACAATGAGAAATGCGATCTTCTTGTCTCCTACAATATAAGATGTGACAACTATTCGAAGGATGGTTCTTATATTGTCGGCAATATAATCTTTTATAATTTTACATAGATACATAGAGCTTTTGTATGAACTCCTCTAGTATGGTATTCAACTTGAATGTTTTACTGCTTGCTCAGTAATTTTCCACTTCAAAGGTAAGTGGAACATATTTCCACTCATAAGCAAAGACACCCTTGTTATTTATAATTATGGATAAAGACCAACATTATAGGCATCATTTGGAAATCATGACTCATATATATATATATATATATATATGGTATTGAACCAAAATAATTTGACAAATCAAAGAATGTTTTTTATTGGAGTTGAGATTGGAACAACATTTAATTCATTGGAAATATAATTAATATTATAATGAAAACTTTTATAATTTAATTAAAATCAAATGCAAAAACGAGTATCTCATTACACACATTTTTCCTTCTAATTTTTAGGCAATTATATGCCATAAAAACATGTGAATAATGTTAGTGCCCCATTAAACTAATAACATGAGTACTCTAATGGCATGCCCTTCAAGTTTTCTTCCCAGAGTATGACATGGTAATTATAGCTTACACAGTCTTCTTATGGCTTGTTCTTCACCTTCTCTTCCCCACTCTAACATCTCTAGCACTTCTAATATTGTTTTGATTATCCATGAACAAAGAACTTTTCTGATTTTTTTTCCTTTTATGAAAATGATGATTTATGCTTGTGTTTATGATTCACTCTATTTCTTTTTCCCAGGCCCGGAATGGAGACGAGGACAACATTCTTTTATTTACCTCTTATTCTTGTTTTTTTTTTTCTTGTCACAAGGATTTAAATTATATGATAGGAAATAACTAATAAAAATATATTATTTACCTAGTATCAAATATTTTTAAATTTTTAAATTTTGAATGATTTTCTTAGAAAATTTGAGAATAAAAAATCAATATACTTATTTAAAAATCATGTAAAAATACAACAACACTATCTAGAAATAACTATATAAAAATAAGCATAAGAAACCACTACGGCTATTTAAGAATCCTTGCAATATAACAATAATATGAATTTATAAATAAAATTGTTCATTCTTGAAACTTTCATTTTATCTTGATAGTTTAATATTCTAGACCCTATTTTAATATAAAATTAGTAGTTTTGTAATATACAATTTACTACCACGAATGCGGGTGTATGCTAGTTTTCAAGGGCCACTTGGGTTGCCATGTAGGTAGACACATGACACACCCACGTGAGCGATCTTGGGGATCTTCAATGTGTTAATTGCGGGTGTGAGATAGCCTTTATGGTACCCTACGCCACCCTTGAGACAAAGTACCAGGTTGGCTCTACATTTATTTTGCCGGCCATGGACTCTCGGCTCGCCACCCAGAGACTTCTTCGCTTCATATCGTCCCTTTATTTGGCACTCCTTTGTGCATTTCGTTTTTCTTACTTCCCCGTCTTAGGTGCGTCAGCGGTCCTCCTTGCGTTCGCTCGATAGTAGCTCCCCCTCTGAGCCCGCCTCTTTCCCCCTCCCGGTCGGTGACTCTCCCCCCTAGACCATGATGCCTTGGCACCACCAGACAAAGATGAAGAGCCGGGGGATGCGGCTGCCATCCCATCCTCCTGCGGCGAATGTCTTTGGTCGCGACATTACTGTCCATAGGCGGGTAGTCTAAATCTTCCCCTCTGTCCAATCTGAATGTGTAGTTCTCCTTGCAACTCCCCTCCCCTATCCTCTCCCCTCCTCCTCCCGAAGCAAGAAGTGTGCCGTAAATCTGATCTCCCCAGGCTTTGCTTTCATCCCTCGGAAGATGAAAGCCTCACTGTCTCATCTGCCTCCGGTGACGGCGAGCGACTCCGGTGACTCCGAAACAAGAGCGAAGGTGGCGCGGAGACCCGGGATGTAGCATGCAATCGGGCTCGGAGAGATGGCGGCGGTTTGGACGGGTCACAAGATGCGTCCCGGAGCTCTCTTGTTTGACAACTTGAATTCGGACGCCTCGAGGTGAGACTTAGTCTCGCGGCCTTGCCACGTTCTCTACACGATGAATGTCTTTGGGCGTAAGAACCGGTGTGAACCCAACTATGTGTGCGGGCTCTGGAAGACGTCCCTTCTCCCCGCGACAAGAATGCGAGTTCTTCCTTAGTAGTACTAATCTTTCTCTTTTAGCATGTTTATGATTAGGAATGGAGTTTGCTTTGCATATTATGTTCAATTTTGAAAACTTTGTATGTTGGTTTCCCATTTTAGGTAACAACAACTCTATGGTCTCCAAGGACTAGTTTCCCCCATATGAGGTAACGCAACTCTTGGTAACAAACTCTTGAATTTTCCCTCTAGATTTAGAACTTGCTCACTCTGAGAAAGCGCGCAGATTTCTTGTTTTAATATGATATAATAAAAGTATAGTAACTTAGAATATATATATATATATATATATATATATATATATATATATATATATATATATAAATTTTATTAATACAAAAATTATTATTTTTACTTTTCTAAATATATAAAAATTATTATTTTAAAGTTCTTTTTTAATATAAATTTTTAATTAAAAAAAGTATAGCAATAACCGAATTAATACACCCAATATCAAATTGGCAAATTTACTAAGATTAGGGCCAATGACGCTGAATTGACTAACTATGGTTGGTACAGAACAAAAAACTGTATCTTTCGGTATACAAATGTTTCTCGGGAGATGATCAAGCAACGTGCAGTGAACCAGAATTGATTGATGAACAATTATTAATCTCATTAGGACTGGTTTATCAGTCCAAATTTAGAAGACTAATCTATCTACATTCGGTTCTGATACTTTTATTTTGTTTGAGATAGTGGTTTGACGGTATGATAAATATTCTTTTTCTTTTTTGGCAGTGTGTTGACCAGTTTCTGTCATGTATTTATCAATTATGTTTGTTAGTATAAAGATTTCAAAATCGAAATTTTGTATTATTAATGATAAATTATCTTTATTATTGATTATTTTTATATAAATTGTAGTTGAAAATATATTGAAATTGAAAAAAGTGGCTAACAAATATATTTTGTAGTCAATTTAAAAACAGAAACAAAAAAATATTGTTACCATTCAACCCACGAACCATCATGATTTCTCAATTAACTTACAATGAAATCTTTGATCAACTATATTATTACTAAATATTGAAATCAATATTAAAAAAAAGAGACAACCCTACATACTGAAAAACAGGGGGCATGTCATGAATTAAGCAGGGCACAACCTTCGCACTATGCGTATATTTTTGCTGCAAACATAATATCGATCTGAAAAAACGCGAACAGATAAAATGATAGTGTGGCTTGTTAGTTTTATTTTGTCTGGATAAATTTTGATAAATGCGTTGGTACATCATATACACTAGTAGTTTTTTCTTCTGAAAAATCTTCACACTATGTTCGTTAGATGTATGAGACTGACCAAAAAAACCTTCACATTATATTCGTTGCAATTTACATCTTAATTTGCAATAGTGTGAAAAACATAAATTTATGAGATGGTCAAATTTGCAATAAATATAGTTGACGTAAGCTTATCGACCTAATTATGTTAATTATATGCTCAAATCCCATTATTAACTAGATATTGTGAACCGAAAAATGTTGTATATTCACATTAACCAAATGGTATGAACTAATGATGTTAGCCTTTTTAATGTCAGACTCAATACCAATATCAAAATTTAAAATACAATCATATATTTATGGTGAGCTCCTATTGAGTTGAAAGCACTCCTTTCTTGTTTTTTTTTTAATACATTTTTGCGTTTCTTGTTTTGTTTTTTAAATATTTTTTTTAAATTATTAAGTTTTAGCATAATTAAATGGAATTATAAATTCCAACAAAAATTTAGCCAAAGTGTTTTGTGTTTTCTTAAGTTTACTGACCAGAAAGAGTAGCTCGTGAAAATGAAGGTTTAATTTTTTTATTTTATTTTCATCTCGTCGCAGAGCAAGAAAACCCTTAGCAACACCTATTTCTAAAATGTTTAGAATGGAACATTTCAACTTTCTCAATAAGAAAAACAAGCTCGTGGAAAAATGAAGGTTTTAGTCTGAAACGTTGATCACTCTCCTCCCCTTTCTAAATGTATAGAATGGAACAGCACAACTTTCCCTAAATAAGCAAACATGCTTGTGAAAATTGAAGCGTTTAGCACTTGATGCTTTAACTAGAAACGTCGATTACTCCTTCGTAGTGGTCATTAATATGCACAAGAGAAGAACATTATATTTTGTCCTCTCAAAGATTTTAATGAAAGTCGGATTTTATTATTCCGAGTCATTTTATTTTTCAAACCTCAATTTTTTTTTTAATTACCTTTTAGTCTTCCCATGTAATAAGAATTATTTTTACTTCTTCCTATTTCTAAATGTATTGAATAGAACATTTCAACTTTTCCTAAATAAACAAACACTCTAGTGAAAAATGAAGAATTTAGCACTTAGTCATCCTTAACTAGAAAAGTTGATCACTGCTCTCTAATGGTCATTAATATACGAAGAACAATATATTTAATAGAAAAACAAAAAATCATTTTGATCACTGATCTCCTATATATTCATTTTGGGGTTGTCCTCTCAAAAATTTGAATGAAAATCTGATTTTATTGATAAGTTCATCTATCTCGTATTTGTAATTACTTTTAGTCTTCCCCATATTATAAGTCTTTTAATCCTTGCCATACACGGTAGCATTTTCCTACTACATGATTAATAATTTATTAATTGACTATATACTTTAGTATTTAAACATTGTATTTTATATTATCGTATCAATTGATATACTTTGAGTATTTAAGCATTATATTAGTAATAAATAACAAAGGAATCGCATAGTTAATGATGAAGCGATATAATACTAGAATATTAAAATAAACAATAAATCAATTATTAATTTACTAAATAGTATGGAAATATTTATTTTTTATAAAAATTTTATATCAGTAATTATTTATTTTATTATGAATAAATATAAAATATTATTATTATTATTATTATTAATACTGATAAAAATAACATTCAAAAGATGAAACATAAAGGAAATAAATCAATCATTATAATATTAAATAATTATTTATTTTAAATTTTTATTATATTTAGGGTGTAAGAACACAAAAGGTAATTAATAATTATTAATTTATTGTTTTTTATTTTTTATTTAATATTTTTAATTTTATAATTTATATTTACTTTTATATGATCAATTATTTATGATAATTATTTGAATGTTATACGTCATCTAATTTTAGGAATTTAATTCATTTAATAAAAAAATAAATTATTGAAAATAAAATGTAAGAAATAATATATTGTTTTTCAATTCGCAAATACATTGTTTTAATGTTTCTTTATGAAAGGGTTACGTGAATATGTCCTCCTAATTGAAATTAAAAACAAGTCCTGAAATTTGATCCATCATCTTTCGCCGGTAATCTCGCCACGCCTTTCGCCGGCAATCGCGCCACGGACAAAAGGAGAGGAGAGCAAGGTGAGGGAGGGACACCGGATGTTGCACCTCCCTTCCACGTCACCTTTGACCTGCAGTCGTTTCCATTTTTACGTATGATACCTCGCCCTGCCAGAGTTGACATGTCCTTTGCCTTTTGGCATCTCCAACGGTCGTTTTCCTTGTTGTTTAGGGTTCAGTGTATGTCATTTTTTAGAGCAATCTATTGCCCTCGCTTATGTTTCTTGTGATAGCGGCCTTCTACTCTTGCGTTACGGCCTCGAGATGGTTAAATGTTGTATATACTGATAGTTTCGATGAGCTTAACTGGGGGGTTTACCATGCCCGGGGTTGTTGCTTGTCGTTTATCCCTTGGAGGATTGTTCCAAGTTTCTAGTGGCACACTAGATGGTCACTATTTTGACTCTACAAACTTATTTCATTTCATTCGGTTTAATGGTTGATATGGAGGTTTTCTTTCTTGTTTGTTATATACAATGTACGAGGTTTTGCTGGACCTTAACGAGTTTTGTTTTTAAATGAAGGGTTTCGTTTCTAATCTCCTTTAGAAGGAGAATTCCCTATGAGAGTAAGACAACGACTACTCTTACTAATTTAGTCGTCATTTAATGTTTTTTGTACGGGTTTCTCATATCTAACCTTACAACGAGCTTGTTTTGCAGTCATTATGCGATGTGCGATTTACAGTTGGTCCATGTATGTTAGGGTTTTGGAGCGCATGGGATTACTCCAGCGTTGGCTTTGTCGAGGAGAGATGGTAGGTAGGACTCTATCTGCTAGCCTTTACGCACGTGTTTTTACACACATTTACCTTGATGGTTTATTGTTCCTCTGTTAAGCTTGTTTTATGTGTTTTCTTCTTTGGTGATGGGTTTTGTGTAAAATTGATTGTTATGTGTAAACTTTCTTGGGTTTGTGTAAATTTGACTAGTTATGTGTAAAATTCTTGGGTTTGGTGTAAAATTTATTGGGTTTTTTGTGTGAAATTGGTAGTTTATTTGTAAAATTAGTAGTTATTATTAATAAAATTTATTGGGTTATGTGTAAAATTGGTAGTTTTGTGTAAAATTGATTGATTTTGTGTAAAATTACAGCATTTTACGCGATTTTGGTGTGTAACTACATTCAACATGTGTTTTTAAACACATTTACCTTGATGGATTACTATTCCATTATTGAGCTTGTTGCCGTGTTTTGTAACACTCGGTTGATGGGATTTTTTTATGCAGATTTGACTGGATATGGGTAAAATTTACTAGGTTTTGTGTAAAGGCTTTCAATACTTGTTGAAGTACGGGGTCTATATTTTAAAGGCATTATTATTAGAGGTATAGCTCGATAAGCATGATTATTAGCTTCACTCATCATATTCATCCAACGAGGCGGGCTCGAACCACTTAAGTTGATTCATATTTACAATAATATAAACTTTGATTTATGGATGCAAATATAACTAAAATGCATTTTCACTTGTTTTCTCGGTGATGCTAAATGGTCCATACCTTATGGGCTTAATCATTTTACTCGGCCCCTTGAATATATCTTTCGATCAGCCATACTTGGTGTTTGACTTGGAAACTTTGTGTTTTTCTAGTGTTTCTTGTGCTTTTGCAAAAGGTACACTGCTCATGAACTTGTCATATCTTCACAAAGTTATATTTTTTTTTTATGTCTTCATCTTTCTTCTTGCCACTTGCCTCCACTACTTTAAATGCTAAGTTGAAGTGGATATATGGAGAAATTATCGGTAGTATCAAATGATAACTTTATACATCGGCCCATGTACTAATCTATGAATCTATTGCCATAATGTTGGATTTATTTCAACCCCTATCATCCCGAGTCTTATGATGCTTGTGGTTATGCCCTTGTAGTAGGTGTACATCGTTCGGCTTAATTGCTGTTAAAGTATAATATTGTTTCATGAGGTTCAACTCCTAGTGGTGGAACTACAACAAACTTAGCTAATACATTGGTCTTAGGCTTAAAGAAAGAATCTTTAGGAATACATTCGTAGGCAAAAGTACAGTAGACATACATAACTCTTACAATAGTACTCTTTTAGTAATACACGACTTGCAATTACCATCATGAGATAGATACCTCGATGCTACAAAATGTGCACTCAATCGGATGTCGTATTGCATAAACTTTAGGCGGGAGGTGGGCGATTGATGGACCATTGAAGGATTGTTCCTAAATGTATCATTTAGTGCCCTAAAAGGAAATAAATTCAATATTGTATTTTAGTTTTGTATCATTCACGAAGGGAGAGTGTAACGATATTTACGAAGTTAATGGAGAGGCGAGAAAGGGACAAATGTACTCCTTCAAAAACTCCCCATATTGTTCGAAAGGGCCTAAATTATATTATCATATATTTGCGGGGAGATGAATTACAAGTGCTTGGGAGATCTTCGGGGAATTATTAGAGTATCAAAATTGAATCGTTAATCTTATAGGCATGGATTAGGGAGATAGTAAAGAAGTAATGACAAGGGATCACTTCTTGACTTAATAAGGAGTGATACTTGAAAAGGATTTCTTCGTTTTGAAGGTATAAACAAGAATATTTCGAATTAGGTACATGATTACTAATATTTTCATATTGTTAAGATTGGGCCTTGGATTTGGGGGGGGGGGGGGTGCATGGAATTACTACTATTTTTCATTACGGTATCAGAGTAAAATCAATTGTTGATTATCTTTGATAATCTTGTGTGTGATGTCTATTTATTATCTATTGGTGTTTGAGGTATATAGGTCTATATGTGGATGCAAAGTAAAAATACGAGTTCCCAAATTATTAAAATTCGGATGTTCAAAAACTTGCATTGTCAATAATCAAGTTACGTAAATCAAGCTTATTTTTAAATTGTGTCATTGATGATTGAGATTAGGCCTTTGTAAGTAAACGGGGTTAGGAATGGATTACCTTTAATCGATTTGTTAACTCCCAAGGAATATAAGATATTTTTGTAGCAATTAGAAATTGTTTGATACATACTACTTAAAAATTATTGTATATTTGGTTGTGCTTGAGTGTTGTGTTATTTTAAATAAACGATTATAACTTGACGTTAACAAATTTGTGGTCGTAACATTCATATTGGGATCATGTTTTGGAAGTAAGGACAAAGAAAATTGTGTTTCGGGGAAATTTGTTAACTCCCAATGAATATAAGATATATTTTTGGCAGATTAGAAATTTTTTGATACATACTAATTTACGTAAGGCAACCCAAAAAGATGCTTCCCAACATCCATGGATATTATCTTTATCAAACCTATTACATCCTTTACCAAAATCACATTTCAATGTGGTTAAAAAAAATAATTCATGCCACCCCTATGCTTGATGGCCTCCATTTCCTACATTTCCCAAAATTGTTGAGTTGGCCTGCCTAACCCAAGTATGGTGGACTACCCCGAATTGGCTAATTATGATGTGCATGAATGTTTCCATATGCTTGACTCCAATTTGCTCCTTGTAGCCATGGAGAAGCCAGGTAACCAGTGTCCACTTGTATTACTAACCCTAACACTAAGTGCGGGTTTCATATAAACACGGTTAAGTTCAGCTATTTGGTAGGGGTATATAAGTGGGTATTTTCCCCCAGGTGATAGTGGGGGACTTGGATGTTAATCGAGTCTTGGTCGTATGATGGTGTGTGATCTACAATGTGGTCCGGCGTGTTAGACATTAACCTATTTGCCTCAAACTAAGCAGAACTTCATGGTGTTCCGCTTGTCACCCCTTTGCATTAGGGAATTTTTGAGGTCCTAAAATGGGCCTCCTAAGGAAATAATAAAATAATAGTTAAACGATAAAATAATAGTTATGAATTTGCATTTTACTTTTTGCACCACAATCTATGTAATCATACTTAAATTCAATTGAAAATTGTACCAAAATAAAATTAATAAAAAAATTGTATTGATATGACTATAAATAAGAGTAGTTTTTTATAAAATGTCATTATCATTAAACAACTAATGCATTTGTCCTTTGTACTTAAATAACTTAAAAATAAATTATATGTGCATGAATGTTTCCATATGCTTGACTCCAATTTTCTCTTTTGTAGGCATGGAGGGACTGAGTAACCCAAGTGTACACTTGGATTACTAACCCCAACACTAAGTGCAGGTGTCATATAAACACAATTACGATTTAAACTTGCACTGGTAGGGGTATAAGAGGTGGGCCTAACCCCTGGCTGATAGCGGGGGACTTGGATGTTAATCAGGTCTTGGTTGTATGATGGTGTGAGCTATGCAATGTGGTCCAGCGTGTTGGACATCAACCTATTTGCCTCAAACTAGCTTAGACCATGGTCTTCTCTGCTTGTCACCCCTCCATTAGGGAAATTTTGAGGTCTATAATGAATCTCCTAATGAAATAATAAAATAATAGTTAAACCAATAAAATAATATTTATGAATTTGCATTTTATTTTTTGCACTACAATCCATGTGACCATAGTTAAATTCAATTGAAAAGTTGTACCAAAATAAAATTAATAAAAAAATTATATTGATATGACTAAATAAGAATGATTTTTTCAATAAAATGTCATTATCATTAAAAAACTAATGCATTTGTCATTTATACTTAAATAACTAAAAAATAAATTATAAATATAAATTCATAAATTTGTAATTGTATAATATACTAAATAGTTAAAATTTAATAAATTATAAATATAAATTCATAAATTCATAATTGTATAATATACTAAATAGTTAAAACTTATATTATTTAAATTATATAATAACATGTAATTAATAAATTACAAAAAAAAAATATAATATAATATAATAAATGTAATATATTATTATTATTATTTTTATTTTTTTATTATTTTTTATTATTTTTTTTTAATTAGGTATTGAGTTGATTTTATTTATAACATAAGAAAAAATAATATATAATATAAAAATGAATAAATATATATTCTATAACATTTAGATTATTTTTCATAATATTATGTATAAGAATATTTAATATTAACTAAACATGAACGAAACCAGTCTTGAACAACAAACCATTCTTACAGCAACAACAAAGGCGGTGTGTTGGGTAGCAGTTGCGGTGGAGGTGCAGCGGCATTGGCGACACAGTGCACAACGATTGGCGGAGCTCTCCGAGCAACCTCCCACCTCGAACAGAAATGCACAAAGAGAACGACACATCCTGCAAAATGACGCGTATGAAACCCTAAAAGTACAACAAGGTGGTGGATTTATGGCCCTCACCAACCACAAGACAACTGACGAGATCGCCGGCATGTGTCGTACATGCGTAGACCAAGTAACAGGGTTCAAATGCTAAGTGTCACAGAAGGCGCCCAACAATTGGCATCCCTCCCCTAATGACCATGAATGTTTTACAAAATCCAAGGATACACTTAATGAACGTTAATATGTTTTGGTTAAAAAATTAATACTAGGTAAGTATAAATCTGGCCTAGTAAGTGAGAATGTGGCCTAACTCTATGTTACTTTATTATAACCATAATCTTTACCTGTAACAACGAAACCTCCTCAACCTATGGGAAATAACGGAAAAACTAATCTGCCACCAATTTTCTTCTTTCTATCTCTAGGCTGTTTTCATAGTGATCATTCTCTCACATACATATACGAGTGCAAATTATTAAGTAATAACTCTACAAATAAGTAAATTAGAATAATTTTGGGGTGAAAAACAAATTAAATTACGGTTTATAACGTATAACATTAAAGCAAAAATTAATTCATTTTTTAATTAATTTAATTTTTTTTTCTCACATTTTTATTGGTTAATTGGGTTAGGGTCTTATTAATCATTCTCTGCCGCCGTCGGCCAATTGCATTTGCACGTATAAACTCCTTGATGGCGAATTAGAATTACTCGAATACTCTGTGACCCACCGACGCTGTAATGTCATAAAGTGTGAATGCATTTGACCTAACTTGATAGCAATTCAAATGAATCAGTCCCAAATCCATGTGCATGGCCATGGCTCACCTGAAAAAGAGCATTGTATAAAATCCAATGCCGATTCTCTAGTCGACTCAATTCATAATGACGATATTTGACTTGCATTCCAAGCATTTAGATCAACTTTTTGATCTCATTTTTCGTAATAGTATTCAGCATTGGCCGAAGCATTCCAGGATTATAGATTATATACTATAATTTAATAGTACACTAATTATTCTATATAACAAATTATATATACTTGTTATATATAAAAGAAAAAGGGAATAAAGTAGCGGTGGAATTAATAACAAGTATTTTTATGGTATATAATTAATAATGTAAGTATTTTTTATTTTAAAATTTTATAAATAAATATATTTAAACATAAATAAAAATATTGGCTGGTGTTACGAAGTAGTACTTCACTTTATAAAACATTTAATGTAATAGAAAGAAAGAATGAAAGAATTTTTAATGTCCATGAGGCTAAAAATAGCTTATGGGACAGATTGCTTCTCTATCTAGCTCTTGTATTGGGCCCTTTTTCTATGAAGTTTTACAATAACCGCTCCCACAAACTCTTCACTGAATAGATTATCCCAAGAACTAGATGCCAAAATACCTGCACAGTTTTCCCTGCTGTCTTTGAAGACCTCACATTCTAAAATGAAATGTTTTTCTGTTTTCACTTTTCTGGTGGAGCAAAAAATACATACTCTTTCCTCCCACATTTCTTTTGGCCTTTTCCAGCGCCCTGTTTCACAACAGAGTTGATGAGAATTAGTCCTTAATTGAGCAATAATAATTTTAGATCTCCAAGAAATATTAGCCCCTATGTACACCTTTTGTTGATGGTTATGTGTGGGGTTAAATTCTTCAATGTTGTACTTCTTCTTTCTCCTTCGCTCTTTCTCCCAAGTATGTTTGTGGAACTTATCCATAACAAAAGTTTTTATCTCTCTACTGTTTGTAGGATCTGACATATATTATTAACTCCTCACTTACCTCTATTTAATAGATTGATAAAAAATCATGGGGTGGTATTCGAATGTTTGTAACGAGCGCTCTACAAACGTATTTTCCATAGGGACCAGTTGACAGCGCTCTCCAAACGCATTTTGCATAGGGACCATTCCTTAACAAAGCATTCTTGCACCAGTGTTTCACATAAGGCAGTAACCAGACAATAGTCTGGAACATGTATTAAGGTTTTTATTTCTTTTTAATAGTCATATATTTTATAAGAAATTTTTTATTTTGATGATGTTATTGGGAACTGATAATTCAGTTTCAATATCGGTGTTACAATTACACTTCTAATAAAAATATAAGATAGTTGCAATAAATCATAATTTCTTCCGGCATGTCGAGTTACACAGTTGCATCCACAGTTTCATAGTTTGCGTTCTTGGTTTTCTACATGCATTAAATTTTTGTAAGTTCCCACTATTTAATTTACAATTTAGTTCTTTTTAAACTCTTGTCAAGTAACAAATACCCATCAAACCTGCTGAAACTTCATTTCTTTTGTACATACAGTGTTTAATACATTCTACAATTTCGATTTTGTTACACGGCTAGGCCAGCAAGGGCAAGGGTTTTGGGATTTATAGACTAAACAGATTGATCACCCAAATTCTAACAGAGAATGAGGATTTACAAGTGATCACATTTGGTTCCATATATTTTAGAAACTTGCAAGTGTTTCAGCTCTCTAAAGATTCTTTAACATTTTGGCAGGTCTTTGTGAAATTTTAATCCTATTGTTGCCCACAATTTAGTGATTTTCGAGCTAGAATTGCCCAATTTTGAGAGATTTATTTCTTGCTAATCTAAAGTAACTTTAGGATTCTGTAAAGAGGCTAAATTTAGAATGGTGAGAGTGTTAAATGGATTTATGTCTTCCTTACTTGGGAATGATTTAGAAGAGTTAAAATTGCGGCCCGTATTTTACGCAGTGTGCCAGAGATTTTGAACTGAAAGACATTTACAACAGTAAAATTTGAGTAGGAGGATTTCAAATTGAGACCTTCCGGCAAAGGAGGTTGAGATCACGCCATAATTTCGTGTTTAACATTAAATTTCTATCTTGACCAAGCAACTGGGGAAAGGGCGCAAATTTTTTAGGCTTCATGTGCATTTGCTGGTTAAAAAATGTTGAGAGGTAAAATTCAAGTAAAGTTCAAGTAGTAATTCGAATATATACAAAGCTTCAGTTATTTGGCATATAATTCGAAGGCCATAGACTCCATATTGGAAAAATAAGATCGAATTTCAAGTACAATCAATCTTCAGACAATACAAATTTAAAAACAATGGGTCATAAGCTGAAACATAGAATCGAAGCAAGGGTTTATACCTGGAAATAGGACCATGCCTATTTTCACAACCGCTGAACCTGCGAAACAGCAAAGCAATAAAACAAAACAAAATTTCTTTTATTTCTTTAAAAGTCTCTGGATGTTGCACTCATTAACTGATCTTTTGATATGCACGAATTTAGCTACGGTTTCCCAGTATTTAAATTTGGGAAATGACCACCGTCAGAAATTTTAGCTTCCCGTTTCATGCCTTATTTCCGCTGTTATGTGTTATCTATATCGATTTTTCAAGCAGTGAGAGCATTTCTTCACTGCAACTGAACAATCTATTTCACCTTGGAGGCACTAAATTAGAAATGGAAAAGTTGGCGCGTTGATGATGCGATGAAACTCTTTGAGGACATCATGATATATGCAAATGGATAAATTTTCGTGGACATGGATGATTACATGATACAAATATAGGCAAAGGATACCTTGATGTATCTCTAAAATTTTTGTGAATTTGCTGGAATGAAATGAGATTTCATGGATTGCAATGATTAGTTGAGTTACACAGAAAACTTGAGATGTAGAAAGGTTGTTAGTGAAACATAAGGTGAAACAAATACTGAAGTGTTACTATAGCAATTGAAGTGACGTTTAAGAATTCCGGCCTCCACTTTAGATATAGAAATCACTGTGGGAGCAGGTGTTATAGCTTCCTTTTGAAGTTTAATAATGTCGAGATGTTAAAGAGAGAAATTAAAGCTCTATTTGCATAATCGTTCATGTCATATTTTCCTAATAGTTTAAGTCAACCCATATCTAGGCTATTAGCTAGCATTTTGAAATCGAATAAATAAATCTTTTAAAGGGGCCAAATTATATTTTTCCTTCTAAATTGTAAAAGATAAATAGATAAGTATTTAGTAAACTCATTAGTTCTCATGGATAAAAAATATTAGGCATTGAAGACAATCATCTCAAAAAATCGCTCATTTCATATCTTCATAATACTTTAAATTAACGACCAGGGCCTTCAATTAACAAATGCTCACCATAATTATGATATAATATATCCAGTGAATATGATTAACAAACTATCTCGGTCTACTTTGAGGGAGCATAGGAATATGAGGTCGAACAAAATGTGTGGTGAAATTAAGAAAAATCCCATGATTGTCATCACAATCCCCTCCTCGTTCTGTGGCTAGGGCTCTAATGTGACTAGGAATGCTATCTTCACCTTCGCTAGTGTTGTCACTGTTTGGATATGCTCTAAACGCATAATAAAACAGAAAAAATTGCATAAACTTGATTCTCTCCTACACCAAAGCTAATGATTCTCTCCGGTTTGTAGACCAATGATCTAGCAAAATGAGAAAACATTTTTGAGGTTTAGTACCAAATATTGGGCCCTTAAAACAAATAGCATGATTGGGATCAATATTTACCCAAAATTTTCCCTTACCCGAGTTGTGACCTAGCTTTTCTTAGATACAAGGAGCTTGGCCAACCTAAAATTTGTAATCTTAGCATTCGATTGCTTATCCAAGAGAATGTTGCTATATTTTATGTCTCTATGAACAACCTTGGGATCCAATTCTTCATGTAAATATGCTAACCTGCACATATCCATGACTATAAATCAGTAATAACAACATCTATAAATGATGCATAGCCATTTCATTTTACAATTTTTCAATTTATTTCTAGTTTCAAACAATTTACATATATATCCACATCATAGCAACTCTCAATATTAGGTGATATTAGGCATCTGTTTTGGAGGTTGAGAAACTAATTTCAGGATGGGGAGAGTTGAAATCTCATCAAGTATATAATATATTATATCTATGGGCTATGGAAAGTAGAAATTTGATGAAAACAGTGACACTCTCATAATAAAATTAGTGTTTCATTTATTCTCTCATTCCTAGAAAGTATGATTTTATTCATCTGTCAATAAGGAGTTTAAATTTGAGTAATGTTTGCATCTGTACTCAACTTATTAACATTGGAAGGAGAAATTGAATCAAGTATAAAAGGCTAAAAATGACCCTACCACGAAGATAGAGTTCAAAGGTGAAACTAACTACAATTGGAATGCTAACCACATAAAATGCCCAAGATTTGGATAGACACCTAACTTTTTCCATCTACATCATCTAGCAATACCTACAAAGGTGTTGAAATTTTAGAAAACATGACCTCTGAGGTAGCTGTGTGTGGGTGAGTGTGATTCTAAACTATTCCAGATCTGAAGAAATCTATGGGAAATATTTTCTACCTGATAGAACACCTTGGATGCCATCCAAAATGGTTGAGGATGCAAGTGGTTACATCGTGCTTGAAACATAGTCAACTACCTCTCCTTCGTTGCTATAAGCATAGCCTCGAACATTTAGAATAGAGAATAAAGTAGCTCCTATCACGAGAGCTTCAATGGTTGGCATATAAAGTGTAACATGCTTTGAGAACTGTGCAACACGTGGGTATCCACTTCCCAGTTCATTGGAAACTCATGTACTGGGATTTAAAAAGATAGAATTGAAATTCTAGACAAAATTTAAGGCTAGAAATTGAATATGCTTAGAATATTTTCTCTTAGTGATATTTTTGAATCAGTTGTACCAACTTCACAACAGCACAAAATAAGAAAAATTGAGCTTAGAACAAAATTGAATGTTTATTACCAGTGGAAATGACATTATGAAGCTTTATGTATAATAATTTTTTCAGCTATGAAAAACTTACCAGATGGAGAGAACTGACATCTCAAGATGTGGTTTAGGCAATAAACCAGAGAAGAAAATAAGCATTTTAGAAAATTAGTACTCCAAGTTGTTGACAAACATGGTATTAACACATAATAGAACATAATAGCATGACTAAGAATATCATGTGAATTTTCATACATAAAATTGATTCCTACTGGATAAAATTTTGAAAATTTGAACACCTTGAAGCTAGTAAAAAGTAGTAGAATAAGCAAAAATAGAAATCGAGATTGAAGCACTACATGAACTTTTCATATTCAACTATTCTCGAGAACCAAAGGAAAAGGACTCGTACTCAAGAAACGTATGATATCATATAATATTGCTCCTCTTGAGAAGGAGAATTTGGAGATGGGTTTGAAGCACAACAATGAAGAGAAACATTTGAAATTAAATTGAATGGCATAGTAGTTCAACATAACATGACTTATATACAGAGAGATATACAAAATTGCTTAGTAGTTCAACGGAACATGAATGCACTTGAAGGTGAATAAATATATATGTGTACAATAAAAGTTTGTGATGTCATGTAAATCTAAATGATAGTGAATATCTAATCATATATGCATGATGAGGCACAACATCGGAAACACCAATTGATGTATATTGTGACTCCATGGTGTGAAAGTTGTTCTTGCCATTCAACACACATTTTCCGATATGCATCTCTTTCATGTATGTAGATTGTTTTTCTTAGTATTTTCTGAATCTTTTGTAACAAGGCAATAGTTGTACGCAAACGGTATAGAGGCAATGTTTGTGGCTCCAGGAACCTCATTTGTATATCCTGTAAGGTAAGTTCTTGTTGCTGAATTTCTCGGCAGCATTCATAAAGCATGTTTAAGTAGTGTGCATCCACATTTGTTGGCCACGAAGAAAGAGAAATAGTAATTGTTAGTGGAAGCAATTGATGAAAATGTAATAATTATAGAATAAAAAAATACTTAAAGTAAGCATAAACATTTTTTGAAAAATAAGAGCAAAACAGTATGAGATCAAATGTAACTGCAAGTAATTGTGTCTGGAATTTGGAAAAGCCTTAAGTGATGTTTACCATTGGTAAAGATGAAAGGAAGAGTCTATTGTTAGTTAGAGTGTACTATTCTACATATATTTTGATGCAAGCAATGATTCTTCTTGCTTTCTGCGTTGTAGATATGGATTCTTTTCCATTCGTGATATGCATGAGAATGAAAATGTTGGATTGATTCGAAGGTCCGACAAAGACCTTACTCTTGAAATGGTGGCGAATGTTAAACCTTGGCGTTCTTTGGGGCCAATGTCGATTGTTGCTTTCTCTAATGTCATTCCTTGTTACTTGTGTATTGTTAAAGCCCATTCCATCCGAAGTGGTATTTTTCGGCGTGCACCTCTTGTGTTAGTGGAAATGGGTACATATTTTGGGTGTGAAATGTCCCATGGTGTTCCTTTGTATTGTTTGAAGTCGACTACCATGAAGGATGACAATTTTGGGGGCTTTGATTCAGGTGCATAAAATATTGAAATGACTTTGCCAAGTGCGTCATTTCCAAGGCCTGCATGTACCCACAAATTTCTAGTGAGCATAACTTTTTGTTCATTGCATAAGGGAACCTTTTCGTCTAGTTGTTCTTCTTCAGATGTAGTAAAAATTTGTTGTCGTTGTTTCTCTGCAGAGAAGAGCACTACTGTCATGTTCAATTTTTTTAGCATTTTTTTATTATGCAAGGCAACTGAGATGTTTGTTGCATATAGGTGCATGGAGTCTTCATGTGTTTGTTTCTCTTCATGCGTAATAGAGTAATTTGTCCTTGACATTAGGAGGTTCCAATCTTCAAGTGTAGGTGTTCCATTTCTGAGATTTGTGAGAATCCGACGGAAGGCAACCTGGGAAGGCTCAACACCTTGTAGGCGAAAAATAGTTGTAAGAGTTACGAATGTATCAAAGTTGCGCCAAAGTGTAGTGCCACGTGATGTGCCAAAATACAAAGGAATGTCTTTCACAGGTGGCAACTGGCCTAAATCCCCGACAAGGATAATGGAGCGATTGTCGAATGGTGTATTTTTTATGAAGGGGAAATGCCACTCGCAAGTGATCATCAATGCGGGAAAGCATTTTTGGTTTGATGAAACTCATTTCATCAATGAGTATGTACTCTACATGGCAGAGCTGCTCTTGCAAGTGTAGCAGTGGCTGTCCTTCAAGAGGATGCATTGTTTTGAAAGGGATGTGAAGGGCAGAGTGTATTGTAAGGGAATTTATGTTGAAAGTTGCAATGTTGGTGGGTGCAAGTAGTAATAATGGACTTCTACTTGTTGGGGAGCCTTCCATGAATGCACGTTGTAAACATTTAATCAAAGAAGATTTTTCTGTCCCAGTTGTCCCTTGTATCATGATTCTGAGTGGGGGTTTTGGTGAAGGGTTTTTGAAGTGAGAAATAACAAGTTTGAAAGTTTTTTATTAGGTGGGAGATAATATGTGATTTTCTGAAAGGGTTGAAAAAGGACGATGTTGGTTTTGACTATTTGAGCGGTTGAATTCAATGAAATTTATGGCAGTTTCTTACAAGTGGAGAGGTAGAGAAGTATGAGACCAATTATGATTAACATCAATGTCACGATGGCAAATGATTTCAAGGCTATCAATTTCAATGTTGTAGCCTGGGTGAAGATGAGAGAGGATTTCCCATTCATTAATTTGCATGGGGTCAAGGGGGATGTCAAGAGGGGTAGACACAGGAGTAGATTGATCTTTGGATTGTGGAGTTTGTGGGTTTTCAATTTCGTGATGAACATGCCATGTTGTATATGTCCCTTTCTTTTGTTCCCAGTGTGCAATTCCTCATTGGTGGATCAAATTTCATTAGGGAGGGTATGGAAATGGAAATACAATATCAATTTAGCCCAAAAAAAAGTGGCATAAGTTGGATCATTAGGGGAAGGGATTGTGGTGTACCGTGGAAAGATATGGACAATCATCAGAGGTAAAATGTGTTTCCATTGGTTTTGTTTACGATGAGGAGAAAATGACCAAGAGCGTGCACCTTCAAGGAGGGGAAACAATTCTAATGAAGCAGGTATATTCATGTATGCAAGAATAAAGGGTGGTGCTGAGAGGGGATTTTCAGAAGCATGCAAAACACGTTTGAAAATAGTTCTATTAACATTCAAAGAAACAAATGTGTGATTGCAGAGCGAGAGTGGTAATTTTTGTAACATATGACATATTTCTTGTGCCACAATGTCTCTATATACTATGGTTTCTGTAAGGAGTTTCTGAACAACAGTAACAGTAGGTGCTTCTAGAGCGACGTTGTTCGAGAGACATGATAACATTTGGCGGTAGCTTTCTGATTTTGTTTCTACTTTGGCTGCATATTTTGAAATTTAGCTTAACACGGCATGGCATGATAGAACTGGTTGGAAAATAACATTCGCTCTCTAGATGGAAAGTAAATCGACATTATGGATGTTCATTATATCATCATTACGAGCGGGCATGTAGGTTTTCTGACCTTTGTTGTCTATGAAAAGTGAATATGTGGGGTTTAATTCCCACGGTACTTCATAGCGACAACTAAGAACATTGTTTTTTTTGCGAAGACAAGAAGATTCATGAAACTTTGTATGTCATTGGACACAATTGACAAGCTCTTCATAGTCTTCACTTTGGGTTGACGTGAAGATTGATGTTGTGTCGAGAAGACATGGGTTGTGCTCTACTGATTGGTAAAGTACAGAATCACGATGTTGGGGTTGTCATGGGTTCCAAGCAGTGACATAATGGTCAAAATATTTTTGAGCATTGAGACCTTCTGTTTCACTGTTCCAGTCGAGGGCGTCCATATTTGGTGCATCTTGCAACCAAAGAAAGCCATGTATGTGTGCAGATCCTCTATGTTGCCATTTGTACCTGAATGCAATATTGAAAGTCATTATTGGTTCATATGTATTTGTAATGTAATATTAGGTGTAAAGAGGAATGGAAATAAAAAATACATGCACCAATAATCAACTGCATAAAGGCCTTTTTGCAGGACTTCTTCGAGAAAAAATGTAAATCTGCAATGCATATATTGGGATGTTAAATGTGGGTTGCTAATTATATTTTGAATTCTCCACTTGTAGTGATTGTTCGAGTTTGAGGGAACATTAGTAGGCTTAATTTTGTGCAAGTCATGACATTTGGTATCCACTACACTGAGAGTGAAGAAAAATGTTGGGTTTCCAATTTGCGTGATCATGTTAGTTAGCTCATTACGATGCTTGTTCCAAAAAAAATGTGTAACTCGTAGGGATGAGCCAAAGTGCATGACCTGTTCGGGAATTCTTGAATTTGGAAGCTCATGAAGACATTGTCGCAAATCTTAAATAGTTGTTGCCAAGTTGTTCTCAATGTATTTCCTAACAAAAACATTGGCAGTCGATTGGCTATGGTGGCGCAATCAAATGTTATATAGGTAGTAACGAAATCTTGGATGTTGGCCAAATCGATTATCATGGTAGTGTAACAGGTGCAAAGCATATTCGTGCATCTCAACTTTTGTAATTCTTGGTTGTGTGATCATGGAAATGCTTGTAGGGAAGAGTGTGGCGAATGCCATAGCAAAGAGGCCCTCAGTGGTGTATTCGTTCATAGGTAATAGAGATATTTTAGGTCAATCGATTAAATTTGTTGAGTTTGGTTGGGTGGAATGCAAATAAGCACAAATGTGATCAAGTTCACTACACGAGTTTCGGAGAATTGGAACAAATGAAGAAAGTTGGATATCTAAATGAGTTAGCATGGCATCAAAATCATAAGTAGAATCGACTATGGTTTCCTGGGGTATAAAAGAGGATGTGGTTACATTATGAAGAAGAGAAGAAATATCTGTAGGTTGATCTGGTAGAGCAGAAATTGCAGATGGGTTGAGCTTGACATCTTTGTAGTAGGGATCATTAGTTAGTTTGTATTCAAGTGTTGCAAGTACACGTGATTTGGACACGAAGAATTCATAAGTTGTTTCAGAAGGATTGTGCCTTTTCACAATTAGGATGTCCAATTCAGAAACCATTCAAGATAGGTATTTGGAAATAGTAGTGATGTCTTGAGGGAAGCTGATTATTTGGTCGCTATATTTGTATTGAACACCACGGACATGGATTGATTGTAGAATGGGAAGCGATATTGTATAGAATCTTTCGGTGAAAATCATATCAAAGAAAATTTCATCAACGTATGAAACCAAATTTCTAATATGGAAGCGACATTATAGTTTCTACTCAAAGATGGAAACGAAGAGGTTTAGCCTATTTCACGGAACCAAGTATGGAGTTGTTGAGTTTCTTCAATGTTTGGATTTATGACAAGAGTGGTAGTGGAGACTGTCCCTATGGTGATTCCATTAAATTTAGTTACACGACCTCCTTTGATACCAAGGATTGGCGGGTTGTTAGAAGAGCATAATTCAGCAAAGGTTTTTTCCTATAGAGTCACATTGATCTCCCCATATTGTTACATCAAAGCTAAAACCTGACTTTTCCTTTAACGCGAGTGTTTTTCTTAGCGTTTTGGTTCCATCTCTTCTTCGAATTGTTGAAGTAGTTGAGGTGGAGCTAACAACACCAATAACATCTACAATGGTGTTTGGGCTTGTGGACTTGATTTCAGCAATTGTTTTGAAATGAAAGCATTGATAAGGGAAGGTTGGATCATCTTCCAAACATGGCTTGACAGTCGATGCAACAAATAAGTTAATCTCCCATTTGTTGTTTAGGTGGTTGTAGTTTGGGTTTGCTTGTTTAATTGTTCCATTCGAAACAATATATAGTTGCCCAACTTGGATTAGATTATAAAGGGATTCATCCAATTCAACAAATGTAGAAAGGTGAATCTCATCTCTATCACGATCAATAAGGTCAAAGCCGTAGACTTTTCCGCAGCCACGCGCGGTGCTTTAATTTTTCAAGGTTGTCTTTGCTAATGCTCTACCTTGGATTTACCAATACTTTCGGTAGGGATTGAGTGCCTTGAATGATACAATTGTAGTTGCCGTCGTATTAGTCAGAGTTACAATAGAGGGCATAATATTTTTTGTTGATGAATAGCTTGATTGGGATTTTCCTGCCTTTGCGTGTAATAGTGTTGATGAGTCCTTAACCAAAGCTATGTTATGTTGCACAACCTCAAGTTCAAGAACTCAAATGGAGCTGGTGTGAATGAAGGGAAAAGAAAAATTAATGTAGAATCATTTTTTATGCAGGAAGAATGCAAATACAAAAAAAGGGAAGAAGTTGAATTCAGAATTTAATCTTACGAAGAGTGTTGAAACACTAGGCAAGCTGTTTTTTTAAGCAAAATGACTGAGCCGATTTGGATGTCTTCAGATGCAACCTGTCTGCTATACACAGATGGTAGCAAAGTCTTGTCTTGATGCGTCCCATCAGATAGAGTGATGTGGAAGTGCGAGGATGTAGTTTTTTATGAGGTAACAGAGCCGATGTCGATTATTTGTAGTAGAGGTTGAATCTCACTGGAGCCATTCATAAATAGAGGAATGGCATTCTGAGTCAAGGTTGGCTCCATGATATTAGCAAAGTACAACCTTATTTTTGTAATGGTAATACCTGTAATTCATTTTAATGCATTGAAAGAGATATTCAAGCATAAAATAATATGTAAGTGAAGCATGAATTAGAATTGCAAATATAATTTATATAATGATTTGCTCAATATGCATTGTAACTACCCTCTTCTCCTCTTCTACAAGGGCACTTCTTTAATCCATATCTAATATATTCGTTCGTAGTGAACACTTATATTTCCAATTGGAGGTAGCGTCGTAAAACCACTAGAAATTCTCTTTCCTTATCTAATTCCACAAATACCACTTATTGGGAGAACATGCCCCTACAACACCTTTTAAGACTGTCCCTAATGCAAAACCACCAATTAAGCCACAAGAAAAAGGCCACATCTCAGGTCTTCCTCCATCAACATTTTAAATTTTAGGTATTTCTTCAAAGGAATTCAGTTTAGGTCATGGGAAATATGCAAGAAAAAGTAATTGGAGTTGTATTGTGTAAGATAACTTGCATCACATATATAACGATTACAAGTGATATATGCTCCACAAGGCAGGACATTGAAAACACTGATGTTGTTAGTATCAGAGGAAGAGAAAAAGTGACATAAATTAATTGTATGATTGTGCAGCCAGTATAGCTAGGTAATCCAAAGCTATCTCTAGAAGACGGTATAGATATAAACTAATGAGAAACCGAATTTTGTGGATATGAATGTGAACAAGGCATAGGTTAAAAAAACAAAGGCTAAAACTTGTCTTTGAATATTGTCATTTTTTTTTAGGTAGGAACACTATGTGGGCTCAAACTTTAGAGGTAGTACAGAATATTAAACGTCCATGCAAATTTGACCTTGGTCTCTAATATTTATTTTAAAACATACCTTCAAGATTAAACATAGGAATTATAATGAAGGCATGCCTTCCTAGTCAATTTGGAATTTGGGTTTTTCACTGGCAGATTTATTTTGGAGACGGGTATATGCACAGTCTAGAATAGTCATCATGAAACCATACAATTCTAGTCATTGATATCATCGTCGCTGGTGATTAGAATGTTGTCCATATAAAATGCTAATAGTCAGTTGTACCTTCTTCAAATAACCTACTCTCAGGCTGAGGTGCATCATCTTTAGATTATCATCCAGTAGCTACTCAGCGTTAGATAGAATAGAGGGTATGTTCTGAGGTTTTTTTAAACTCGATTTATTACAGAAGTTTGCGTTTTCTAATCACATACTTTTGAGGTTAAGCATCACACCACTAATTTGGTAATCATTGTGCGCTACAAACTGTTGATAACACCGTAAATATACTCTGAATATCTCTCTTTGAAGAACTATGGATGCACTTAGTTATTCAATTTCTATTGATACTATTTGAAATCAGTTTTTTCCTTCACTTCGAGGCATCATTTTGACACATTACACACATTTAAGCATGTCCTCAACTGAGACGATGCAATAAATAATGAAACATTGTGGTTCTAAAGTGTACTGTCATACTTACTATATGCATATTTTAAATCCTTAACATTGTTATGAACATAAAATTAATGGCCTTGTCATGATCCGAATGGTGCATTTTAATTCACATCATCTTTGGTATCATATATTTTGTATGGTTTCTTTCAATGGCTAGCATGACATTACATCTCATTTGCTATCACACTTTTGGTGAGTCTTAAACACCACTTGTTAACTATGGAATACACACATCTAAACTATGGACACAAAACTAAGAATTTTCACATTGCTTCACACATCTGTAAACATGAAGTTCGAGTGGTGAATGTTTGCATTGATAACTTTCAATTAAATATGCCTTGAAGTTAGTGGTTATGTGATGATATTTACTCATTTCTGAGTATTATATATGGCCAATTTCATATCCTTAAAGTAATTTACATGTCACCTCTTGATTTCTATATTACATAAATGAAAAATGAGATTAAAAATTTGGTATTCTGATCTATTCTGATCTTATTTTGTCATATAAGCATCACCTCAAATCTGTATCGACGTTTCCATCACTACCCACGTCATAGTTCTATGGTCAGGTTTGGCTATTTGTGATGTTGATGAATGCCCTTTAAACTGATCATTATTTACAACATTTGAAATGTCTTAAGTTCTTCTCTCCTAAAATAGAGTAACACTTTGACACATGATTAGATTCATGATCTTATTTTCAAATCTTACTGGTGTTATTACATTATTATGATCTAAGCTACTGCTCGTGGGAGTGCCACTCTTGCTTAATTTTTACAATTGTAAAATAGAATATTCCTATTGGGATGACATAAGTATGATGAATAATGATGTGTGAATTCATCTTTGTAAACCATTGTGCCATTTGTTTTTATCTCCATTGATTGAATTTGAGCACTTTTGAATGGTCCACTGAGCAATATCTCATTTCTAGGCATAAATTTGAATAAGCATTGTTCTCCTAAGTCGACACATATTGCACTTATTCATAATTGAAACACATTTTTCACACATATATGATTTTTTTTTTCAACTTTAGAATGAATAGAGATGTTGACCAAGTCTTCTGTCAAGCCAACCTAGAAAAGCCTTTCCTCTCTACTACACGATCTAGCTTAGTTTGACTCATAGGAAACCCTTAGGTTAGGAACATTGGTTCCACCTGTAGAAATTCGCTGAATAAAGAAGTTTGTTTGCTGCGATTAACGTGATCATACATCAATTCGAATTGCATGCATAACACATAATCGCTTCTACCATTAATCGTCACATGCGGAAAATAAAACAAAGCGACAGAACATTAAATCACACACATAGAACGCAGCATGTACGGGGAAAGCTTATAGCTGAAAACCCCCAGCTATATGTATCATATAATGGATGAGAAACATTCAGCAATACATAATACAATACTCCTCACAAGTACTCAGTACTATCTCATATGTTGAACACAAAACTAGCTAGATCTGAAACTAGTCACAGGTTCAGATCCTTCTACTGCTCTGCCTGCCTCTACTGCACAATCCAAAAAGTGAATATAGCTGAATGGAATTCGAATTCACCTAGTTGGTACAGCGCAATCATCATTGGCATCATCATCCCACTGATTTTGGAAATCTCATGCACAACTAATGTACAACTGCTGTTAGTCTCACCCTTTCATCTACCTCTTCCACGGGTCTTTCACTGAACTTTCCATGCACTGAGTTAACTGATGTGTTATTTAGTTGAATAATGAGTTAATAATTAGTGAATTAAATAATATTTAATTCACCCAACTCATCTCTAGTGTAATCGCCAGTTAAACTGATCACAACTAGTTCAACTAGTCTCAACCCCATCAACTCCTCAATCAACTCCACCAAACTCTGCCACTTGAGCTCTAACTGAATTCAACCATGCATTAGCTCACCAAAATCATGGGAATAGCGTAAATCCTCATGTCAGCTGCATGCCCCACCTCCGGGGGTCAAACTGAAGTGCTCCAAGAGAGTAAATTGAAGTTTAGAGTCCAAATATTATCAAGGGTAAATAATATTCGACTGTTCTATTTTTAGACAGGCAGTCTAAAAATAGACTTCGACCTGTATGTCTAAAAATAGAGGTCCATCTATTTTTACCAACATTACCAATCCTCCAAGAATAGCATACTGCAACTCCCAATCCATGATCCATATGTCTAAAAATAGACATAGTCTAAAAATAGACTTTTCGACAAAAAATCACATGTGTGGTCCCCACCTAGTTTAGGTGATCATTTTCCAACTAGGATCAGGAAAGATGTTTCAGGAGGCCTCCTTCACTGTTTCTTGTTGCCATTTTCAACACTCCCTCTCAACAAGAAAGGACTGTCATTGCATGCGACATGCAACTCCATGCATTCGCCCTGCAACCTTCACAAGCGCCATGCAACTCCATGCATGTGACATGCAACTCCATTCATTCGCCATGCACCCTTTGCATGCGCCATGCAAACTCATGCATGCACCATGCAACTCCATGCATGTGCCATGCACCCTTTGCATGCGCCATACAAACTCATGCATCTACTTTGCAACTCCTCTGAAACTGAATAAGCTCCAAACAACTCAATCAGTCTGATGCATCTAGCATCTATCATCAAAGTCTTCGACCTCTGCTTAGCTACTGCACATGTCATCAGAAACCACTGCGCTGTTGAACTCTTGCACCCATGCACTCTTGCAGTTGCTGTCAACTCTGATCCGCACTCCAGTATCCGACACTGTCACTTTGATCTGCCTGCATCATCTCCAGCGGTCAGCCTGCTGGCGTGGCAGCCCAGGCACCCTCGCTGACAGTTCTGATGTAGAGATCCACACCATCTCATGAGATCTTGAAAGTCTCCTCTTGGGATTAATCATGCCTTTGCTTCACCTCTCTACGGTGGTATAGGCGCATGCACTCCCTCTGCATCAGCACGAAATTTCTGCGACAGAGTGGTTTCTCCCACTCTATGATCCTCTTGTGGCTGCTCCACATCCCGAGGTTCACTATCACCTGCATGCAAAACTTGCTCCCTCTCAAGCATCAGTTGCATGTCTTCCTTCTGCTTCCCAACAGTTGGAAGCTCCGTAGACATCCCATCTACTTCAAGTCTGTAGAGATTCTTTGCTCGAATCCCAACCTTCTTGACTTGTCTCGTTGCATTGTGCCGAAGGAAAACTTTTCCTTCTCTAAAGACAACTTCATACCCTTTATCCTCTAACATTGCAACTGAGATCAGATTCTTTGTTAGACCTGGTACATGCAATACATCTTGTAAAAGAATGATTTTACCTGACTCCCTCTGAAAGGTTATGGTACCAATGTCGGTCGCATTGTATCGTCCACCGTCGCCCAACTCAACATGCATCTGGAGACCTTTCTCCACCAAGTCACTGAAAAGATTTGCATCTCTCGTCATGTGAAAGGAAGCGCCACTATCAATATACCACCCCGATCCCAATGCACTAGACAACATGCATGCAATCAATGAGAAGTCCAGCTCAAATTGCGAGGCAAGAGCCTCACCAGCTGTAGATCCAGCAGCCTACTTGTTCTTCTTCTTCTTGGGGAAATTCGTGGCGTAATGTCCATGATCGTGACAGTGGAAACACTTCACTTTGGACATGTCACGCTCTTTACCATCCGCACCGGATTGAGAAGCCTTCTCCTTGCCCTTCCCCTTCCTTGCTTTGGCAGCCAAAGCGCAGTCTTCTTCATCAACTCCCTTTGACGAAGAACCATCTCTGGTATTTCGCCGGATCTCCTCTTGCACGAGATCAAACCACAGTCTTTCCCATCCCGGCAACTTTTCCCGACCATTGACACTATCTTGATATGCATGCCAACTCTTCGGCAAACCAAGAAGAGCCAAACTCACCAGATCCTCATCCTCCACCGTCACACCAACACTTCCCAACTCATCCCGACATTGGGTGAACCTCGTGAGGTACTTCGGCATACTTTCCCCCTTCTCACACTTGATGTTCCTAAGTCTATCTTTGAGCGCCAGCTTCCTCTGATCGCTCTTGCTTTGGTACAGATCCGTCAAGGCTTTCCACATCAAATATGGAGAAGCCTTCCCGTGCAAACTGGATACAATGTGATCCTTTACACCCTCCAACAGGATCCTTCGACATTTTGCTTGTTTCTTTCGCCAAGCTTCCACAACAGCAGCATCAGTAGAAGTAGGCTTTGGAATCTCTTTCTCCACGAATTCCAACAGCCCATTATCATCCAATACAACCTCCATGCGGTCCTTCCATGCAACATAATTCGAACTGCCATCAAGAGCATATTCAAGTCGCAAACCGTTGAAAGACATTTTCGCCTCGGCACCAAGAACACAAATCTGCAAATTCAAATTTCACCAAGAGCTGATAAACTTGATTGCTTCCGATCTACACTTGAGAGCTAATTATTTCCAAACCAGAGATTGACTGCATGGGCATTCACCAGATCTTTCACCTTACAAAGAAGGATGAATATTCCGGAGGCTACCTGGCCCGCATGCAGGCTCTGTCCGAGGAAATAATAAACAATCACCGTAATAGATCTCGACGATTAATTTCGCTCTGATACCATGTAGAAATTTTCTGAATAATGAATTTTATTCGCTGCGATTAACCTGATCATACATCAATTCGAATTGCATGCATAACACATAATCGCTTCTACCATTAATCGTCACATGCGGAAAATAAAACAAAGCGACAGAACATCAATTCACACACATAGAACGCAGCATGTATGGGGAAAGCTTATAGCTGAAAACCCCCAGCTATATGTATCATATAATGGATGAAAAAACATTCAGCAATACATAATACAATACTCCTCACAAGTACTCAGTACTATCTCATATGCTGAACACAAAACTAGCTAGATCTGAAACTAGTCACAGGTTCAAATCCTTCTGCTGCTCTACCTGCCTCTACTGCGCAATCCAAAAAGTGAATATAGTTGAATGGAATTCGAATTCACATAGTTGGTACAGCGCAATCATCATTGGCATCATCATCCCACTGATTGTGCAAATCTCATGCACAACTGATGTACAACTGTTGTCAGTCTCACCCTTTCATTTACCTCTTCCACTGGTCTTTCACTGAACTGTCCATGCACTGAGTTAACTGATGTGTTCTTTAGTTGAATAATGAGTTAATAATCAGTGAATTAAATAATATTTAATTCACCCAACTCATCTCTAGTGTAATCGTCAGTTAAACTGATCACAACTAGTTCAACTAGTTAACCGGAACACAATCTCCATTAACTCCTCAATCAACTCCACCAAAACTCTGCCACATGAGTCTAACTGAAGTCAACCATGCAATATCTCAACTAACCCATAGGAAATTCGAATTTCCTTATGTCATCTGCATGCCCCACCTCCGGGGGTCAAACTGAAGTGCTCCAAGAGGATAAACTGAAGTTTATAGTCCAAATATTATTAAGGGTAAATAATATTTGACTGTTCTATTTTTAGCCTGGCAGTCTAAAAATAGAAACCACCTGAATGTCTAAAAATAGAGGTCCATCTATTTTTTACCAACATGACCAATCCTCCAAGAATAGCATACTGCAGCTCCCGGTACATGATCCATATGTCTAAAAATAGACATAGTCTAAAAATAGACTTTTCGACAAAAAATCACGTGTGGTCCCCACCTAGTTTAGGTGATCACTTTCCAACTAGGATCAGGAAAGATGTTTCAGGAGGCCTCCTTCACTGTTTCTTGTTGCCATTTTCAACACCACCAAATCCCTTGTTATATAACTTAATGATTTATGGACTAATACAAGAGGTTTGGCAATGACAATATATGTATGGGATATTGAGGGTTTTTGCATGGTTGCAATGGGATTATTTGCATTGAAGGTAAATATTTAGAAAAAATAGACCTAAAATGTTAACAAAACTAAAGTTGTTTTAAGGAACACTTCCCACTGACTGGAAAAACAATGAAGTACTGCAAAAGGGAGTTGTCCCATATATCTAGAGAGGATGCTAGCCCTTCATCAATGCAGTAAGACATCGTATGTTTAAAAGTACAAGAAAATGAAAAAATTTCTGATTCAAGCTAATAAAACCTCATAACCCAAGCACAGCAATCCTACCCCTGTTCTAATGGTTATATATTTGTTGTCAAGCAGAAAAATAAGGTGAGTGTCTCGAGTAGAAAAATAAGGACACAAATTAAGATGTACTTCAACTTCAAATGAGACACATACAAGTTTAACAAGGAAGAAAGCATCAAATCAACATTGTGACCTAGGAAGCTCACAATATAACTCAAGTAATAATAGTCCAACACAATAATGAATTTCTTCAGGAATATTGCTGCAATGACCAGAAGGCACAACTCAAAATAGCATTTTTGTAATTTTCCCCGGTTTTCTCCTAATGATGTCTTTAATGACAAGTTCTAAATAAAAAATTTAAGAACCTGTGAGAGCTATACTTCCTTAACCTACAGTTGAATTAGATTTTACAACAGATAGGATACAACAATCATCGATGCATTACTTTAGTGGGAGCATCTGTGTGAATATTGACAGTTAACATCAACTAAGGAGTTGTTATGCAACATGAAAAAAAATATGGAAAATTATAATTTATTTGCTCACAGGGTTTTCTCTTCTTGCCTTAACACTTTCACCACGATATAATGGAGAAACATTGTAAGAATCGGTGCAAACCTAAAGACTTGGAATCTAAAATAAAATTAATTAATAAATATATGTTGTGGGATGCTTCTAAATCTAATAGATGACCAAGGGGTTCAAACCTGTGTTCAATTATTTTCTCCTCCTTGGTCTGCTGAAAATTAGTAATTTATAACTCGATTTAGGGTATAATATCTTTCATTCCTCACAATCTCTGGGTCTTAAAATTTACAGATTAGCTTTAATGTTAAACAAAAATGCAAACTCGAGGTTTTTTTATAGCTACCCATATTTGGGCACACTGATGCTTTAAGAGCTCTATGTTAAGAAATTTTGGCATTAAGGATGTTAGTTCTTCAGTGCCAGGTCACGCTTTTACTTGAACAAAAACTTCTCTATTTAATTTGAACCCTCGGTCTCTAGGGTGAATATCATAAGAAACTATAACAAAGCTTACAAGCCAAATTGCATAGTTCGAAAGTGATCCTAGTGCTTCAGAATTAGCTATGAAACCTGAGTAAAAGAGCATCCCGAGGATCTTCGGTCCAACCATGAAGCCTGTGAAATCTGGAAAAATTTCTTATTGTTTTACAATACAGACAATAAACATTAGAGAATAAACAGGGGTAAAATTCTTAAGTGTAAAGGTACAAGAGTTTAACAAAGTTCAGAAATTTCAAAGGGTGCTTGGTTTAGTGACAATGGTGGTCTGCTTCATCCTATGATGTCACCTACTGCACTCTCATAGAGAAATATATGGGTGGGATTATAAAACTCATTCTTCCTAGGTGGACTACCCATTTGAGCAAACAGGACTAGCACATTGGTCATAATCTCAGATTTAAGTTTTAGGAAAAGCATACTTGCAAGTAGACATTGGTTCCACCAAATCCCTTGTTATATAACTTAATGATTTTTGGCCTAATACAATAGGTTTGGCAATGACAATATATGTATGGGATTTTGAGGGTTTTTGGATGGCTGCAATGGGATTATTTTCATTGAAGGTAAATATTTTGAAAAAAATAGACCTAAAATATTTACAAAACTAAAGTTGTTTTAAGGAACACTCCCCATTGACTAAGAAAACAATGAAGTGCTGCAAAAGGGAGTTGTCCCATATATCTAGAGAGGTTGCTAGCCCTCCATCAATCATTTAAAAGTAAATTATTTATTAAAAGAAATTTGATATGCCCAAGCCATATAGCTTTCCTTCAAGGCAAATCATATAAGCTTTCTTGATATGCCCAAATCTTCTATATACATAGATAGGCTTTCTTGATATGCCCAAAACTTATATATGTACATGATAGCAAACTTTCTTCTTTCTGAGACTTGCATTTATTGTCATTGAACTATTGTGATTTGTAGAGATATGGGAGACTGGAAAAGAAGTGGTGCCATAAATAGGTCCAACCCCACCCGAAGGTTGCCACCGTTATGTTTTTCTCCTTTTAAAGCAGGTGGGTTTTGAACTCTGGCTTATTCCATAGGGAATGTTTATTTTCTTTTCTTCAGTCAAAGAAATTAAAGCTTCCTGTATTTGCAGAAGGCGGAGATAATGGTGGACCCTATTGAAGACAGGAAGCTTTTCAAAGTGGGGAGTTTTATGAAGCAACATTGAGTGAGCCCTCCAATGGGTGGATCATACTTCTATGCCAAAAGTGGGGATGATCTCGAACACACATGAAATCAACCTCCTTTCTGATGTAATAGCAAGACAAGCAGTCTATGCATACACAAATATTCTTTCTGATGTAAGATGTAATAGCATTACAAGCTCTTTATGCATAGAGAGATAGTTGGAAGAGAGAAGTTGTTATATTTAACTGTACAGAGTAGTAGTAAAGCTCCCTTGAAACATAGTAGTAGCTGGGAAAAATAAAAACAGAGGAGAAAATTGCTTTTTCTCTATGAAAATCAACAATCTGGTAACATCCCTATAGAATTGGGTGACTTTTCTAGTCTAACTTGCCAGATTCGGAAGCATAGAAGAGGCACAATTGTTTTTTGACATAATGACCGAAAGGGATGTCGTTCCCTAGATTGCAATGATTGGAGGACATGCACATCATGGGGAAGCTGAGAAGGCTATCGAACTCTTTGAACAAATGCAATCCGAAGGAATCAAGCCTAATTACGTAACATTTGTCGGTGTACTCTCTACGTGGAGCCATGTAGGCCTAATTAATGAAGGTTGGCAATACTTTGAATCCATGAATAGAGGTCACATCGTTGTGCTAACTGTGGACCATTATGCTTTCATGGTAGACATTCTTGGTCACTCTAGATGCCAGGAAGAGGAAGATAATTTGATTAATCAAATGCCATTTAAACCCAATGCTTTGGTATGGCGAATTTTGCTTGGAACTTGTAGGATCCATGGTGAGATAGAAATATGGAAACGTGCAGCAAAGTGTATTTTTGAGTTGGAACCAGAAGACGCTGCAACCTATGTCTTGTTGTCCAATATGAATGCTTTTGTTGGCATTTGGGACAACGTAACAAAAATAAGGAAAATGATGACTAAGAGGGGCATTAAAAAGGAGGTTGGACAAGCAAAGTGAGCATAAGCCCCATTATGTTTCTGAACAATTCTATAGATGGTACCAAAAATATATAGGCCGGGTCGGTGTAAGTCCCATTCTGTTGGTGAAATTATTCAACCAAGTGCATAATCGAAATAGTTCACATTGCTTATGCTTGTTCACTATTTTCAACAACCAAAGTTAACAAGCAAAGTGGCATAATTAGAAAGGAGGTTGGACAAGCAAAGTGGGCGTAAGACCCATTCGGTTTCTGAACAATTCTACAGATGGTACAAAAATATATAAGCCGGGTGGGTGTAAGTCTCATTATGTTGGTGAAATTATTCAACCAGGTGCATAATCAAAATAGTTCACATTCCCTATGCTTGTTCACTACTTTCAACAACCGAACAGGCACTGTTACAGGTGAAGTTGGGACTGTGGTTGAACCATATGCATATAAATTTATCGATAAGATACATAGTGAAATTTCAGAGGGACATCCACCCTCTTGTGTCACTTGTTTACTAATAATAAAGAATAATAACACAATAGGTCAATTATAGCCGCTAAACAGCCGACAAAATCTTGTAGCATAAAAAGCGTTAAAAATACCTCGTTGAGTAGATCTGTCTTCTCATTGTTGAGTTTAGTAGGTACGGGTTCGAAACAAGCCCCTGGTCTCCAGCTGCGGTTGCGTGACTCTGTCCAGAAAATTTCAAATGGATTGTCGCATAGAAAGAGCATAACCATAGAAGAGGAAATAAAAGCTAGAAAGATAAGCACAGAGGAATAAATAAAAGCTAGAAAGAACAACTGAAAACACTGAAATACTAACCTAATAGGAGAGGAAATCTGATCATCATGACCATAGTTTCCGGAAGCTGTTGGTAGTGTAGGTCCTAAGCCTGGAAGTTGTTAGTCGTGAAGAGTAATGGGGAATTTAATACAGTGGTTGTTATCTCTTTTCTCGTTTGCAACGATTTCCGTGAGCCACCGTCTGAGCCGCTGCCATCTACAAGTTAGGGTATTGGCCTATTTATTTCTTGAGTGTGGGCCGAAGTTAGCTTGACGTGGAATTAATATTACTATAACATGATGTGCAGTTACACTAAAAAATTGTGACAGGTCATCCCAAGTTGCTTCATAGAGGAATTTATTATTCTTAAATTATCCGAGCGTAGACATATTATTATAACCATATTATTATCCAAGCGCAGGCTCCATTATGCACAAGTGTTATTATCCGAGCGTGAGCTCCATTCTGTACAATACCAAAAAAGAAATGTCCACTAAAAAAAATTGCGCTAATTCAAAAAAAAAACCTATCAACCTAATTATATACGAAAATATTATTTTTATATTATTTTTCAATTTTTTTAATAAATAAATAAAGATTTTAAATTAATTCAATTTCTTACCATTATTTATTTATTTAAATAATATTTTTCTTGAAATATATTTATAATTGAAATATATTATTTTTAAATTTCGTGAATAATTAAAATAAAATTCGTAAATGAATTCAATTTCTTATATTTATTTATTTATTTAAAAAACATTTTTCTTTTAAATACGTTTATATTTGAAATATATATTTGTCTCAAAGAAAAATCTGTTATTTTCACAATTTTGACTTAGCAAGAATTATTAACATTATAAATTATACTCATATTTATTTTAGAAGCTGGAGTTTTAAGTCATTGCTGTGATAGCGCATCAGTAAACTTTGCATGCAAAGTTGGATCAACTTGGGCGGCTGTCAAGTACACTAATCTGTACAGTTATCATGTTACTGCAATTAAGGGTACACTAATCTGTACAGTTATCATGTTACTGCAATTAAGGGTAACAGTATTGATATATTTAGACAAGAGACTCACCGTTAAGTGTAAGCGTTTTGATATTTTTAGACGATACACAACGTCAAGTGAAGTGAAGTGTAAAAGTACTAATATTCTTACTCAAGAAACTCACCGTTGACTTTCTATTTACATGCAGTGTTCTTAATCAAGAAACTGACCGTTAAGTTTATGTTATCATGCATAACATGGTGCAATTATATTAACTGATATTGCCAGGCGCAAGTCTCCTTCAATTCACCACATCATGCCTATGCCATTATATATTTCGATCTTATTTTTTAAATTGAAAAATTCGGTTATATATTATCTACATTCGTTTCGTTCCAGATGCTTGATGGTTGCAGTGCGTGGGAGTTGAGCTTCCTTTTCCTAAGCTACATGGCGTTCATGATCTCACTTCTTCGCTTCATTCCATGTGGCCTCCTCAACGATCAGACTATCCGCGGCCATTGATAGTTTTCAAGGAAGTAGGTAATCGATTGCGAACCGGCCGTTGCAGAATCTGTTTGTGGGTAACTGGGTATTAAGGTCTCTTTATTAGCTTTTCAAGATTAATTATTATTTCTGGCATCTATCTTAGAATCCCAAAAATAAAGAAGGCATGAAGTAAGGGATATGATTCAAACTGGTGCTCTAAGATTGGTGCTGGAAATGATAATTACCTTGAAGTGTTTGCCAGAGCTAATAACCCTTTCCAATATGAAAGAGACTTTGATAACTACTTGCGATTCTGCAACGTCCTATTGGCAATCTACTACCTATTTCCTTCAAGAACATGATTAATCTTTCATGTCATACTTGAATCTCTATTTTTATGGAAATATTCTGTTATTTATATCTGCACAATCTTCTTGGCTGGTTGTTTCTTTTGGTGCAGGCTTACCGTTTGAGTCTGATAGATAGTAGGGTTAAAACATATCCCTCACGCAACAGATCCAGCGAGCCTCCCATCTGAAAATGTCTCAAAGGTAAGTTTCAATTGGCAGCAACGACTGCATTGATCTCTACCTTTGCAGTGCCTTTGAAATTAGATCAATTAGTTTTCCACGCAACAGATTCTTAAGTGTATACTGAATGAATTTGTCAATATATTTTGGTTGAAAATTGATACAGGATAATTATAAATTTGGTTATTTTTTTCCTTTCTATATTCAATCTGTTTTCATAATAATAATTTGTTCATAATCTTATAATCAAATAAATCTAAAAATAAGTAAACTAGCACAACTATATGGATTAATATACATTTATATATTACATGCACAACTATATTAGAGGATATTAATATACATTTATATGCATATATAAATCACATGCATACAAGTACATTAGAGGATAGACCTACTTAATATTAATATTATTAAATAAAAAACAAATAATTACTATAATTATTATACAAATTTTTATTATATGTTAAATAATAATATTCAAAATTATTAGTGATAAAATAATTAAAACTAAAATTAATATTAAATTTAAATAAAAAAAATTAATGAGAAAAAATTAATTTATTAAATTTCAAATAATAATAATATTACAAAAAGAAAATAATCACAATAATGAAAATAAATTTACTATAAATTTCATAAATAATTAAAACATAAAACAATATAAAATTTACATTTCAGAAGAAAAAAATATTATTTAAAATAAGAAATATACCTTAAAAAAAATTCTACAAAATAAATATGAACATAATAAATATTTTTATATTCCCATAAAAAATATATAACTTCTAAATTTTACATACCTCTAACCCACATTACCTTTTGGTATCTCTATATCTTTGTCAAGAAAATAATTTCCAACGTCGGCTAGGCTATCGTTTGCCAAATTGATACTTTACACCAAAGTAAGAAGAATTATTTAAATATTTTTAAACATTTCTTAACTAAAGTGCCAGCTGTCCTTAATTCTATAATGTCAATTTAAATGATTTTCCATGATCTATAATGTCCTGAATTTTGACAACATGATCTTCCAAATGGCAAATACATCTTCAGAAACAGAAATGGAATATGATTTCTCCCTTATATGAGCCATGAGTTTGAATTTGAGTGCAAAAGAAATAAGCCGCTAGATCTTTCCTGTTCAAATGACATAGATTGAAATAACCGAACAACTGGAAGCTTCTGCACTTCTTTGCGCCAAAGGAAAAGTCTCAACCGTCAATATTTTGCTTTTCTTTAATTTCTTTCACGATTTCATCATTTTGTAGGGTTTGTAAGTCTGCATAACTTGAAGGGGTTGTCCATCCAGTTAATAGAATAATCTGGATGGCAGTTTTTTTTTTAAATTAGTAAAAAAAAAATAAAAAATCAGATAGACTATTTGAATTGTATTTTTGATAATAAAAATGGATTTAGCACTATCAAAATTTTTTAGAAAACTCAAAATACTGAAATTTAATAATTATAAACAAGATTTTGATAAATCTTTACCGAAATTTATCAAAACTTTTGCCAAATTCTAAATTATTTTATAGATTTTTTAAACTACGTAAATGAATCTTCACATATTCCCACGTGTTTGCATCGATGTAACCATTCATCATCATTAGACCCTTCGCTCTTATGAGTTGTTTCTTAGGCACATATGATGTATATTTTGGAGCCAATCTTTGTGTTTATAAAAGTGGCTTTAAGTGTATTTGGAAATCCATCTACAGCACAACTCAGAGAGAAACTACAATGGCTTCTCTTAATGCATGGTTTCATATGCAGTTTGTTGAAAGGGGTCATGGTGCTTACTTGAAAGGTGTTGATCTCAAAACATATGAGAATGGAGAAATTCAAGCACCAGAACTGCATACATATGACACACCCTTGAACAAAGATTTTGATATTTTTCTCAACGCAAAGAAAGGTGGAAAACAGTTGGCTGCGGATGTTTTTTTTTTTATTCTTTTGTTTGGTTTTTGTTTATTTAACGTAATAGATCCTTTCTACATTTTATTTATAAACAAAATGCATATTTTTTATTTATAAACAAAACGCAGGTAAGTTGGCTGCGAAGTTTTAAATTCTTTAACATGTTTCATATTTCTCATATTCTGTATTCTATAATTTCTTTGAGCAATAATTGGACAGTTGCATTCGGGGCTTTGTTTATTGTTTGCCTACAGTTTATGAATTTCAACAATAATAGTTTAACTTCTACTGAGCAATGATTGTACTAGTTATCCTAGGGCTATTATGTATTCAGTACGTTAAATGCAAAACTCTAATGTCGTTGGTCTGGTAGTCGAGTTGTGTATCCACATCACCCATGCTGCATGAATTATCTGCAAGTAAAGGAGACCAAGCACAGTGCTCAAAAAGGAAATTACAACCATAGCGCTGGGTTCCGTCGTCACTGGAGTGCCACTTACAAAATATGTTGTATAAATGAGCTCAAAATTCCCCCGAGACTTGTGTGCTAACCAACTAAGCCACCACCCCTCAATTCTTTTTTAAATTTTTTTAACTCACGGATTGTTATGAGTAGATATACATATTGTTGAATTTTTTGAGAATTCCATAACAATACACTCTTTCTAATACAGAGAATTAGAACAAAAATTTTGCTCACTGATAGACAGAGTTTGCACAAAAACACTTCTATTCTATTAACTATAGAAATCTATTACAAAAATTTTGGTCTTCCTCGTCTGAGGGATAACACTGTGACTGCTACAAGACGCAGTGCTGAAAACAAAAACTCTTTGTCTCTGTTAAAAAAAAAATACTTTGTTCTTTTCAAAAACTCTACTACTCTGTATGTCAAAAATTGCTTTCGAGCTCTGTTTTTCAATACACTGCTGTGTATATCTCTCCTACGCACTACTATGCATTCACTTTTTTTTTCACTACTTGCAAATAAACCTTCGGGCCTTTTTTATATGTGGCACAACAAATTTGAACCAACATACAACTTATAAAAAAAATTAAATATGTGCATGCGGGGATATATATATTGATATATGTTAAAACATAACATAACCAATGGTTTAACATAACATTTCATCGCGCGATAAACAAAACATATAACAAAACTTTAATCAAACTATAACAAAACACAATACAAAAACTTTCGCATGTGGTGGACCCGTTGGAATTCAAAATTGTTAAACCAAAATGTAATAAAACTTCGCATCACAAAATAGCTCGATGACGTCAGGGGGTTTTGTAACGCGAAATTTTTAGAACGCGGTTCATAAAACTTTTTCGGGTCCGGAAATGTGGTTGCATACAGGCCCAAAATAAAACCTGAAAAATTTATGGATTGCAGCATATAAAATGTTCGGGTCCGGATCTGAGGACCGCGGACCGGCTCAAATAAAATGCGAGCCTGTAATATCACTCCACGTTTTGTAGTGATGTGGTCTGTGGGACTTATGTGACGTGGCCCTATTCAAATTTAAACTGGCGCGTAAAAACGAAAACTCTGCTTCCCAAACAGAGGACTATGTACTCTGTTTTTAAAATTTGGGTTTGATTCCTCAATTAAAATAACAAGCTGCTGCGGTTAGAAATCCTGTAGACAAAAAATGGAAAGCGGCTCTGTGACAGAAATTTCAGAGACCAAATTAGAAAGCGGCAGAGTACAAGGGCAGTTGAAATTAACATTTCAACACTCCCCCTTAAGTTCAACTGTTGGGTTATCTGTCATACCCATGCATTTCCTCAAATATTCAAAACTCTTCTGCCCCAATGGCTTGGTCAGAATGTTTGCAAACTGCTCCTGAGTTCTGCAGTGTTTTAAAATAATTTCTCCATTGTTCACTAGCTCCCTGATGTAGTGAAATTTAGCATCTATGTGCTTTGTCCTTTTGTGAAACACGGAATTTTTAGACAATGCTATGGCTGAGCTATTGTCACAATAAATCATTGTCCATTTTACCTGTTCTTGACATAAACTTCTCAACATCCTTTTCATCCATACTGCTTGACACGCTACTGCTGTAGCTGCCACATACTTTGTCTCTGCTGTAGATAATGCTACAATAGGCTGTTTCTTAGAAGCCCATGAAATGGCTTTTGAACCCATGTGAAAAACATAACCAAAAGTACTTTTCTGGTCATCTACACTTCTAGCCCAATCACTGTCATTGTATCCAATTAATTCTGAATTTTCTGAAGTAGTATATAAAATTCCATACCTTTTAGTTTCTTTAACATGCCTCAGAATTCTTTTTGTTGCTTGCCAATGTGCTTCTTTTGGCCTCTCCATAAATCTGGAAATTAAACTTACAACATGCATAATATCCGGCCTAATTGCAGTCAAATACATGAGGCTGCCAACTATGCTCTTGTACAAACTAGGATCAAAATCCTTGCTATTGTCCTCTTTGCTGAGTTTTAATCCCATTACTATGGGAGTGATTGCTGCTTTGCAATCCTGCATGTTAAATCTCTCCAAAACTTCATTAACATACTTTTCTTGAGAAATAAAAATTTTATTTTCATTTTTCTTTACTTCTATTCCTAAGAAGTATTTCAGCAAGTTCGTGTCAGTCATTTCAGATTCATCTTTCATGACCTTCTTAAAATTTTCAACAAGGTAATCATCATTACCTGTAAAGATCACATCATCAACATATAACACAACAATCAACATCCTACCATCTTTCTCCTTGATGTACAAGGTGGGTTCTCCCTCACATTTTTCAAACCCATTCTCCAGTAGATAGGAATCTATCCTACTGTACCATACTCTTGGTGCTTGTTTCAGCCCATAAAGAGCTTTCTTCAATCTGCAAACTTTATGTTCTTGGCCCTTTTTCTCATAGCCTAGAGGTTGTTCAATATAAACCTCTTCCTTTAAAACTCCATTCAGAAATGTTGATTTCACATCCATTTGGTAAACTTTCCACTTGTTTTGTGCTGCTATGGACATCACTGCTCTCATGGTTTCCATTCTTGCAACCGGTGCAAAAATTTCCTCATAGTCTCTTCCATGTTGCTGCTTATACCCTTTGACTACAAGTCTGGCCTTGTGCCTCTCAATCTTACCTTCAACATTACTCTTAGTCTTGTAGACCCATTTAACTCCAATTACTTCTTTACCTTTTGGGAGTTCAACTAAATCCCATGTCTTGTTTCTCTCTATGGCATTAATCTCTTCATCCATAGCATCTATCCATTTTCTATCTTTTATAGCTTCTTCAAAATGAATAGGATCATCAACATGACAATATAAAGCAAATAAAGAGTTCATACCTTCATTTTCTGCCTCTTGCTCATAAATTTCATTTAAATTTCTGAACTTTGTTCCTCTTTCATTTGGTGTACAAGTGCTTGAAGAAGCACTCGAATCTGCTCCTTGTGGTGTGCTTGGAGAAGCACTCTCATTACTTCTCAAGGGTGTCCCTTGTTTTCCTTGTTTTGGTGGAGGTAGTGGTGCTAATGATGGATGTATTTCAGCCATATCATCCTCATTTTCATCATGAGACAAACAGTTGTTTACATTGACTGTTTTCTCAATGCTTCCATCCCAAGCTTCCTCTTCAATGAACTGAACATCTCTGCTCACAATAAATTTCTTGGTGGATGGGTTATACAGCCTGTAAGCTTTGGATTCTTCACTATATCCAATAAAAATACATTTCTCCCCCTTGCTGTCCAACTTCTTCCTTAGCTGATTTGGAATGTGTGCATAAGCCACACAACCAAAAACTTTCATGTGGGTGACTCCTTGTTTTATCCCACTCCATGCTTCTTCCGGAACTCTGTTCATTACTGCCTTTGCTGGGCATCTATTCAAAATATACGCTGCAAAATGTACAGCTTCAGCCCAATAATCATTTGGCAAATGTTTTGCCTTTAACATACTCCTTACCGTATCCATGATTGTCCTATTTTTTTCTTTCGGCAACTCCATTTTGCTGCGGAGTGTACCTTGCTGTAAATTGCTTGTGTATGCCATTTTCTTTGCAAAAACGCAGAAATTCTTTAGAGATGTACTCACCTCCTTTATCAATCCTAAAGACTTTGATATGCTACCCACTTTGGTTCTCCACAAGTGCTTTAAAATTGCAGAATTTTTTAAACACTTCACTTTTATTTTTTTTAAAATAAACCCAAGTTTTTATTGTAAAATCATCAATAAAAGTTAACATATAGTGGTTGTTTGCAAGTGATGGTGTTTGCATTGTTCCACATAAATCTGAGTGGAAAATTTCTAAGGGTGTCTTTGCCCTTATGCTTTTTCCGGATGGAAAACTTTCTTTGTGTTGTTTACCCAAGATACAACCTTCACATAGGTTGTCCGGTTTCTCAATCAATGGTAATCCTCTTACCATTCCTTTCCTATGTAAAAAATTAAGACCTCCAAAGTTGAGATGTCCAAATCTCAAGTGCCATAACCAATTCTCATCTTTTGCTTCTCTTTTGAAATACTCTTGTGTCACTGCTGCCATTTCTTCTCCATTATTCAAATCTTCCCTCATCCTGAGAGGGAACATTATGTTCCTTGTCATCCTTATTTCAACAATACATTTTTTGCTTGGAGGTTTATCCATAATGGTGCATACATCATTTTCAAAGAAAACATTGTAGCCCTTTTCAATGAGCTACCCAATGCTTAACAAATTACATTTCATACCTGGTACATAATATATATCAGATATGCTCTTCTTTTCTCTCTTCTTTGTCAAGACATTTACTATGCATTTTTCGGTGACAGAAATCTTACTGTCTGTTCCCAATGTGACTTGAGACTTCACATTTTCATCTAACATAGAAAACATAGAAATTTTTCCTGTCATATGGTTGCTACATCCTGAATCTAGAAACCATAAATCTTCACTCTTTTCCTCACCCATATTACATGCAAAAAAAAATTTATCTTGGCTAATATTTTCTCCAGTGAAATTTGCACTGGGTCTATTACCCATATCATTCTGCTTCTTCCTACAGTCATTTACATAATGCCCATATTTTTTTCAATAATGACATTGGACATTGGATTTGTCATACCTTTGTCCATGAGCATGTTGTTGTCCACCTTGTTGGCTACTGCTTTGGCCTTGGTTCTGATTTTTATTGTTGCCCCTTCCTTGAGCATTTGTTGGGTTGTTTCTTCCTCGTATGTTTTGGCTTCTTCCTCTTCCTCTCTTGTTTCCTCTGCCTTGACCTCTTCCTCTTCCAAAGGACATTTGGGTCTTGAAGGCATGCTCCAAAGATGAGTTTTCATTTCTACCCAATCTTTGTTCATGTGTCATCAGTGATGCATGAAGCTCATCAACTAAAAATTTTGAGAGATCCTTTGTATCTTCTATGGTGGTGACTATAACATCAAATCTTGAGGGTAAGCTCCTCAAAACTTTCTCCACAATCCTTATTTCTTCAAGTGTCTCTCCATGAGACCTTATCTGTGTGACCATTCCAATCACATGTGTGAAGAATGAGTCTATGTTTTCAGACTCTTTCATGCAGAGAGTCAAAATCTCTCCTCAGCAATTGTAGTTTTGTTGTCTTCACTTTCTCCATGCCTTGATAGGCTGTCTTGAGAGTTTCCCATGCTTCTTTGGATCTCTTAGCTACTGCTATCCTTGGAAACACACTCTCATGTACTGTTTGATAGAAATAGAAGAGGGCTTTAGAGTCCTTCTTCTTATTTCTCTTCAACAAGTCCTTCTCTGCTTGTGTTAAGGCATTAAACTCATTTTCATCTACTGGTTCTTCAAAACCATCCTCAACAAATTCCCATAAGTTTTGAGAGGCAAACAGGGCTCTCATAGTGATTGCCCAATAATCATGGTTCTTCCCATTGAACTGTGGGAGCTGAGCATTACTAATACCCATGCTTGTGCTAGCTCTTGCCATGCCTAGCACTCTGAACTATGCTTTAAATCTTGACTGTGAATTTTTAAAAAAAACTGATTATCTTCAAATAGTAACACAAAAAATCTACCTTGAGAATACCTCAGATTCTTTTTAACTGAGCCTTCACTCTGTTAGAGAAGCTGTTGCAACAAAAATCCTTCCTTCAGCTTCTTTGACACCTTCAAAGAGCCTGGACTAGCTTTGATACCATGTTGAAATTTCTGAGAATTCCAGAACAATACAGAGAGAGTAATACTCTCCTTCTAACACAGAGAATTAGAACAAAAATTTTGCTCACTGATAGACAGAGTTTGCACAAAAACACTTCTATTCCATTAACTATAGAAATCTATTACAAAAATTTTGGTCTTCCTCCTCTGAGGGATAACACTGTGACTGCTACAAGACGCAGTGTTGAAAAAAAAAACTCTGTCTTTGTTACAAAAAAAATACAATGTTCTTTTCAAAAACTCTGCTACTCTGTATGTCAAAAATTGCCTTCGGGCTCTGTTTTTCAATACACTGCTGTGTATATCTCTTTTTACGCACTGCTGTGCATTCAATTTTTTTTTCACTACTTGCAAATAAACCTTCGAGCCTTTTTTATATGTGGCACAACACATTTGAACCAACATACAACTTATAACAAAAATTAAATCTCCGTATGTGCCTGCGGGGTCCACATTACAAATAACATAGATATATATATTAATATATGTTAAAACGTAACATAACCAAAGGTTTAACATAACATTTCATCGCGCGATAAGCAAAAAATATAACAAAACTTTAATCAAACTATAACAAAACACAATACAAAAACTTTCGCATGTGGTGGACCCACCAGAATTCAAAACTGTTAAACCAAAATGTAATAAAACTTCGCATCACAAAATAGCTCGATGACGTCAGGGGGTTTTGTAACGCGAAATCTTTAGAACGCGGTTCATAAAACCTTTTCGAGTGTGGAAATGTGGTTGCATACGGGCCCAAAATAAAACCCAAAAAATTTATGGATTGCAGATATAAAACGTTCGGGTCCGGATCTGAGGACCGCAGACCAGCTCAAATAAAATGAGAGCCTGTAATATCGCTCCACGTGTTGCAGTGACGTGGTCTGTGGGACTTGTGTGACGTGGCCCTGTTCAAATTTAAACTGGTGCATAAAAACAAAACCTCTGCTTCCCAAACTGAGGACTGTGTACTCTGTTTTTAAAATTTGAGTTTGACTCCTCAATTAAAATAGCAAGTGGCTACGGTTAGAAAGTCTGCAGACAAAAAATGGAAAGCGGCTCTGTGACAGAAATTTCAGAGACCAAATTAGAAAGTGGTTGAGTACAAGGGCAGTTGAAATTATCATTTCAACACATATTGAGACTTACTCTACGTGTAGTCCCTAAATAGTAGCACTCGGAACCCTTGAAAAGTCATTTAGAGAAAACCATTTTCTTTTTCTGAGATGAATTGCAGTGTCTATTTTGTGTGAGTTGAACTGCATTGGACTTGAATTTTTATTTATTGCTCGATCTTAGATTGGCACCATAGGCCAGAAAAAATGCCATATTATAATAACAATTTAAAAATTGTAAGCGCAAGGCTCTGTATCTTGGAAACATAAAATATTTAGTTTACTTTAAGGTTCCAAATCGAATTGTTGGAAGAGCACCCTGAATCAGGTCTCTTTGTCTAATTCCCTTGTGTTAATTATTCTGTGACTGCTACTGCCCAATCTTTTAGTAGTTGTGTAATTTTGAATTGTGTTTTACCAATTAAAAAAAAAAAAAAAAAACTCCCCTTAGTTTTTTAATTTTGAATTGGTTTAAAAAAAATGTTGATTGTGAATTTGTTTCGTATAGTTAAGTGTTAGGGTTTGAAGGTATAATAGGTAAATAAATAAATAAAATATAACAGATAAAAACTATGCATAAAATATAAAATCCTTTTTATCTAAGGATAATATTGTGAATTTGTTTTACAAAATTAAGAGTTAGGGCTTGAAGGTGTAATAGGCAAATAAATAAAAATATTACAGTAAAAGAAAACTATCTAGAAATGGAAAATTGTTTTAGTCTAACTACAATTATTGACAAAGGGTTTGATTACAGGTTAGGTTGGATTTTAGGATTTTAAAGACAGTACATGCTATTACAAAGGTGCATTGCTAAGAAATTAGTAATTAAAGTATCTTCGATTTTTTTTCTCTTTACAATATACATATTAGGTTGCATTCATTGATCACAAATGCATTGTCCTTCACAAATTTGAATTTTGGTTTAATATCAAGTAGTTTGAAAGAGTCACTCCCAAAATAGGTTTTGGATTTGGTTTGATATTTTGATATAGAATGTTTACAAATAATACCACTAAGAATACTCTGACCATAGTCTTAAACAACCTGCAATTATAGTGGCTCTTGAATTTGAGAAAATGCTATCATCTATTGCACCTTACTTGACTACTTGACTGTAGTCATTCTGCACTTGTTCACCTAAGATCAATTCTTCTCACATCGAAAATCTTGTCCTAGTCTATCATGTGATTTCCATTCATACATAGTGCTTACCATTCATACATAGAACTAGGAGCCGCCAAATGTTTAGACCATCAATAATAGGTTGATTTTATTCCAATATAAATGTATACATACATATACGAGTACTCCCTGTCTAGTCTCCACAACCGTAGATACAGAGTCTTTTTTGTCATGCACAGATACCACGTCAAAAACCAAAAGAGAATGGTGTGAAACGAGAACTCTTTCGCTTAAATGTGAATTACCTGAATCATCAACCTCTTGCAAATATTTTCCCTTGTGATCAATTGTTGGATTCTCAATGTCTTCTTCCATCATTTTCCCCACTTCGGAGGGCTTATGTTGTTGATGATCCTGTGGTTTCTAGGATGAAATTGAGGCATCTTTTATCTCTTCTACCAAGTTCCTTGGATCATTTTTATGTTTTTCTTCTGTTGAACATAGAATGGGTGGAATTGCCAATTATTCTTCAACAGTTGAATCATGTGATGTTGTTAATGAAATGTGAATTACCTGCATCATCAACCTCTTGCATGGCTTTTCCCTCATGATCAACTGTTGGATGCTCAATGTTTTCTTCCATCAGTTTTCCCACTCCAAAGAGGCTCATGATTTTGTGGATTCTGGGATGGAATTGAGGCATATATCATCTCTTCTACCAAGTTTCTTAGATCACTTTGTTGCTTTTCTTCTATTGAAGATATAATGGTTGGAATTGTTCCCTGTTTTTCAACAATTGATGTGATGTTGTTAATGAAATGTGAATTGCCTACATCATCAACTTCTTGCATAGTTTTTCTCTCATGATCAATTGTTGGATGCTCAATGTCTTATTCCTTCTTTTTCCCCACTTCGTCTTGTTCTTTTTTTGGATGTGCATCTGAGTAGATCTTGACAGGAGGAGACTGATGTGGATGTTGATCTTGTGGATTTTGAGATAAAGTTAAGGTCTCCTTGTATTATACAAATCTTTTCTTATCACCATCCTCAGCTTCTTGTTTTTGTGAAATAATAATATCTTATGAAGGGCCTTTAGAAACATGCATATCATATTCTTGTTTTGGACAATGAATATGTGATGAAGTGCCTTTAGAACCTTGCATATCTTCTTGTTTTGGACAATGAATATGTGATGAACAACCTTTATAAACTTGCAGATCATCTTCTTGTTTTGAACAACGAGGCAATCTTTGGGAGTTTGAGTGCTCTGTAGCATCTCCTCCCAAATTAATTGGGGAACTTTTGCGATATCATGATCAACTTCACCAATTATAAATTCTTCTGCAACTTAATAGAAATTGTAATAATTGTGAAGACAACAATGATCGGGCGATTCAGGATTCATAGTGATGAAACTTGAATCGGACTATATATATATATTATAGGTCTCTAATCTAAGCCTAGCTTTCTGCTAGAGTTGCAGGTGTGGGGGAATTTTTTTGTAGTAAAACTTGCAGAAATTATAATAATGTCTTCATAGATGGAGATGTATATAAGGAAAAGAGAGACCTTTTTGTTGAGTTAAAGTCTTCAAGAAAGCGCACCACAATTTTGCACGATCTAGAGAGTCCATAGTCACCCTCTCATGCCAAATCTATGGGCAACTATGTTCGAAAGCACCCCTCGGCGAGACGAGAGAAGATGTTTGCAAGGCAAAAATTGGTGGCAACTAAAATATTTGTGTGAATTTGCATATTAAATCTATCATAGAAGTACTGTGAGATAACATTGTCGATGGTGAGCTCCACTCCAATAGTCAGATTGACTATCAAACTTTATTTTATCTTTAAAATGACCCAAAAAAAAAAAAAAAATCATTATCCTTGTGTATTTATCCAATTTCATAACTTGGTCTCATAGCATACTGATGGAAAACCATGATGTGTTATCATATATAGAATCTGTGGATGCTATAACAAAGTAAGACTCAAATAGAGCTCTCATTCATTGACACGACCCCTTTTGATTCCAAAGACTAGAATGGTTCTTGAGGTCTGGAGGTTAGAAAGCTTTTCACCTTCAGTGTGGCCTTGTGCACCCCATAAGGTGCAATTGATGATGTATCCTGACATGTAGCACAAGGAGATAGTTTCCTTCCACATTCCCAGCTCCTCATTTCAGCATTCCTTTACAACTCTCGGTGCAATTGCTACTAGATATCTAAAAATTTATGTGGATTGTCAGGCCCCTTCCCTTCACAGGATATTTTATAAATATTATTTAATTATTTTTTAAACCTATACAATCAGAATTTACATTTTTTTTAACGGGTGATTTCAACTTAACACTCCCCTGATGTCCTAGAGGCCTTTTGACGGGCTCTGGCATGTTCAATTTTGAACATTTCTCACCATCAATTTTCAAAAACACATCATAGCCCGTCAAGAGGCCTCCAAGAAGTCTAGGAAGTGTTAAGTTGAAATTACACATCACAAAAATGTAAATTCTACTTTTACCAGTTTTAAAATATAATATATATATATATATATATATATATATAATGTCATGTGAAGGGTTGGAACCTGACAGTCCACAAATAAATTGCCAGATATCTATTACCCCCTTGGAAACCTCGACCCCGGGCCCAATTGCAGTGTGCCTTATTGTAGAAAACCTTAGTACACAGGAGGTTGTTGCAATGATAAATAGAGTGTAATGGAACTTGTGTGGGAGGTTATTGCATTGCCAGCAATCATAATGGCACACTGATGAGTGAGTTATTTTTATTTGAAAAAAAAAATCCTACCTTCTAATTCTTCATTCATTGAAACACCCCTAGTCTAGAAGAGATTAACGAGGTTCTAACTCCTGAGAAAAGGAACAAGTGTGTAAGTAATAGCATTGGACAACTTGGTATTCATCGGGCTATCATTGGCGACTCCCAGGCAAACGAGTTTAGAACACAGTGGTGGTTGTGATGCAAGGGAGAACTTTATCAAGAACCTTGTGGTATCTAAGTTAACATCATTCAGTTCCTTTATGTTCTCCAGTTTGATTACATAGTATTTGAAATGAGCAATCATAATAGTCAACAACAAAGATCCTCACGGCGCAAATAAGGGGGTCATGGGTCATATCAACAACGATTTGTTCATGCTTGGCATGCTTGCCTCAACACTTAGGTCTATTGGTGGATATGTATTCTTGATGTTGTCAATGGTGAACATGGTACAAAATAGATTAGGTTTTTCTGACCCTGCCCTTTGTTTAAATGTATTTTCATTTATGAGTATGGAGCTTCAGCGATGAGGCCCCCTTTCCCTTTTGCGCAAAAACTTGATGATGATAAGGGTTTTATTGCTATGTGCATTTCTAATAAGGGTTTTCCTACCATTTTTTCCAATCATCCTAAATCAAATTCCACCAGGCTCAAACCGACTTTCCCTTCTAAACGGATATTGTATGAAACAAAGGGTTATCTGTGGGTGTTACAGCCACTAAACATTATTTATTTGTTTATTAATAAAAAACATGTTGCATGTAAATGTAACCAGTTTTTGTTATTCGTTGAATCAAATACTACTAGCAGTTGCCCCAAAAGGTGCAAAAAGAGACCGATAGGATTGTTAAATTGGAATTGTTGAATTGAAAATTGTGTACTTTGGTTTGAAATAATAATTATTTTTGTGTTAAGTTGGTAATACACAAGAAAAATAATAATTGAAATATTGAGAGGATGAAAGTCTCGTAGTTTGTCTAATACATATCAAAGAGGTTGGGTGCCAAATGCACGCTTTTCTTAGTAATGAGAAATGATTCCTGACAATGAGAAATGCGATCTTCTTGTCTCCTACAATATAAGATGTGACAACTATTCAAAGGATGGTTCTTATATTGTCAGCAATATAATCTTTTATAATTTTACATAGATACATAGAGCTTTTGTATGAACTCTCTAGTATGGTATTCACTGAATGTTTTACACTATCAAGAAAGTAATTTTCCACTTCAAAGGTAAGTGGAACATATTTCCACTCATAAGCAAAGACACCCTTGTTATTTATAATTATGGATAGACAACATTTATGGGCATCATTTGGAAATCATGACTCATATATATATATATATATATATATGGTATTGAACTAAAATAATTTGACAAATCAAAGAATGTTTTTTATTGGAGTTGGGATTGGAACAACGTTTAATTCATTAGAAATATAATTAATATTATAATGAAAACTTTTATAATTTAATTAAAATCAAATGCAAAAACAGAGTATCTCATTACACACATTTTTCCTTCTAATTTTTAGGCAATTATATTATGCCATAAAAACATGTGAATAATGTTAGTGCCCCATTAAACTAATAACATGAGTACTCTAATGGCATGCCCTTCAAGTTTTCTTCCCCAGTATGACATGGTAATTATAGCTTACCTGGTCTTCTTATGGCTTGTTCTTCACCTTCTCTTCCCCACTCTAACATCTCTAGCACTTCTAATATTGTTTTGATTATCCATGAACAAAGAACTTTTGATTTTTTTCCTTTTATGAAAATGATGATTTATGCTTGTGTTTATGATTCACTCTATTTCTTTTTCCCAGGCTTCAGAATGGAGACCAGGACAACATTCTTTTATTTACCTCTTATTCTTGTTTTTTTTTTCTTGTGCAAGGATTTAAATTATGATAGGAAATAACTAATAAAAATATATTATTTACCTAGTATCAAATATTTTTAAATTTTTAAATTTTGAATGATTTTCTTAGAAAATTTGAGAATAAAAAATCAATATACTTATTTAAAAATCATGTAAAAATACAACAACACTATCTAGAAATAACTATATAAAAATAATGACATAAAAAACCACTACAGCTATTTAAAGATCATACACCAATATAACAATAATATGAATTTATAAATAAAATTGTTCATTCTTGGAAACTTTTCATTTTATCTTGATAGTTTAATATTCTAGACCCTATTTTAATATAAAATTAGTAGTTTTGTAATATACAATTTACTACCCCGAATGCGGGTGTATGCTAGTTTTTCAAGGGGCCACTTGGCTGCCATGTAGGTAGACACATGACACACCCACGTGACTGATCTTGGGGATCTTCAATGTGTTAATTACTGGTGTGAGATAGCCTTTATGGTACCCTCCGCCACCCTTGAGACAAAGTACCAGGTTGGCTCTACATTTATTTTGCCAGCCATGGACTCTCAGCTCGCCACCCCAGACTTCTTCGCTTCATATCGTCCCGCCTATTTGCTCACTGTGCATTTCGTTTTTCTTACTTCCCCGTCTTAGGTGCGTCACCGCGGTCCTCCTTGCGTTCGCTCTGATAGTAGCTCCCCTCCTGAGCCCGCCTCTTTCCCCCTCCGGTCAGGTGACTCTCCCCCCTAGACCATGATGCCTTGGCACCATAGACAAAGATGCCGAAGAGCCAGGGGATGCAGCTTGCCATCCCATCCTCCTCTGTCGAATGTCTTTGGTCGCGACTTGACCCTGTCCATAGACTGGACTGAGTCTAAATCTTCCCCTCCTGTCAATCTGAATGTGTAGTTCTCCTTGCAACTCCCCTCCCCTATCCCTCTCCCCTCCTCCTCCCGAAGCAAGAAGTGTGCCCGTAAATCCACAATCTCCCCTGAGCCTGCTTTCATCCCTCGGAAGATGAAAGCCCTCCCTGTGTAATCTGCCTCCAGTGACAGCAGCGACTCCAGTGACTCCAGAAACAAGAGCGAAGGTGGTAGCCCAGACCAGGATGTAGCATGCAATCAGGCTCAGAGAGATGGCAGCAGTTTGGACCGTCACAAGATGCATCCCGACTCTCTGTTTGACAACTTGAATTCGGACGCCTCTGAGGTGAGACTTAGTCTCGCAGCCTTGCCACGTTCTCTACCTGATGTGAATGTGCTGGGCGTAGAGCCGGTGGACGCTAACTATGTGTGCAGGCTCCTGGAAGACGTCCCTTCTCCCCGCGACAAGAATGCAGTTCTTCCTTAGTAGTACTAATCTTTCTCTTTTCGGCATGTTTATGATTAGGAATGGACTGCTTTGCATATTATGTTCAATTTTGAAAACTTTGTATGTTGGTTTCCCATTTTGGGTAGCAACAACTCTATGGTCTCCAAGGACTAGTTTCCCCTTATGAGGCACTGCAACTCTTGGTAACAAACTCTTGAATTTTCCCTCTAGACTAGACTTGTCCACTCCTGAGAAAGCGCTTTGTGATTTCTTGTTTAATATGATATAATAAAAGTATAGTAACTTAGAATATATATATATATATATATATATATATATATATATATATATATATATATAAATTTTATTAATACAAAAATTATTATTTTTACTTTTCTAAATATAAAAATTATTATTTTAAAGTTCTTTTAATATAGAATTTTTTTAATTAAAAGTATGTAATAACCGAATTAATACACCCAATATCAAATTGGCAAATTTACTAAGATTAGGGCCAATGACGCTGAATTGACTAACTATGGTTGGTACAGAACAAAAAGCTGTATCTTTCGGTATACAAATGTTCCCTCGGGAGATGATCAAGCAACGTGCAGTGAACCAAAATTGATTGAACATTTGATAATCTCATTAGGACTGGTTTATCAGTCCGAAATTAGAAGACTAATCTATCTACATTCAGTTTCTGTGCTTTTTATTTTGTTTGAGATGGTGGTTTGACGGTATGATAAATATTATTTTTCTTTTTTGGCAGTGTGTTGACCAGTTTCTGTCATGTATTTATCAATTATGTTTGTTGGTATAAAGATTTCAAAATCGAAATTTTGTATTAGTAATGATAAATTATCTTTATTATTGATTATTTTTATATAAATTGTAGTTTGAAAAATATATTGAAATTTGAAAAAAAAGTGAAGCTAACAAATATATTTTGTAGTCAAATTTAAAAACAGAAACAAAAAATATTGTTACCATTCAACTTATACGAACCATCATGATTTCTCAATTAACACAATGAAATCTTTGATCAATAATACATTATAAATGTTGAAATCAATATTAAAAAAGAGACAACCCTACATACTGAAAAACAGGGGGCATGTCATGGATTAAGCGGTGCACAACCTTCGCACTATGCCCGTATTTTTTGCTGAAGCGTAATATCGATCTGAAAAACGCGAACAGATAAAATGAATGATGTGGCTTGTTAGTTTTATTTTGTCTGGATAAATTTTGATAAATGCGTTGGTACATCATATACACTAGTAGTTTTTTTTTCTTCTGAAAAAAAATCTTCACACTATGTTCGTTAGATGTATGAAGTTGACCAAAAAAACCTTCACATTATATTCGTTGCAATTTACATCTTAATTTGCAATAGTCATTGACATAAATTTATGAGATGGTCAAATTTGCAATAAATATAGTTGACGTAAGCTTATCGACCTAATTATGTTAATTATATGCTCAAATCACATTTATATTAACTAGATATTGTATGAACCGAAAAATGTTGTATATTCACATTAACCAAATGGTGTATGAACTAATGATGTTAGCCTTTTAATGTCAAGACTCAATACCAATATCAAAATTTAAAATACAATCATATATTTATGGTGAGCTCCTATTGAGTTGAAAGCACTCCTTTCTTGTTTTTTTTTAATACATTTTTGCGTTTCTTGTTTTGTTTTTTAAATATTTTTTAAATTATTAAGTTTTAGCATAATTAAATGGAATTATAAATTCCAACAAAAATTTAGCCAAAGTGTTTTGTGTTTTCTTAAGTTTACTGACCAGAAAGAGTAGCTCGTGAAAATGAAAGGTTTAATTTTTTTATTTTTATTTTTCATCTCGTCGCAGAGCAAGAAAACCCTTAGCAACACCTATTTCTAAAATGTTTAGAATGGAACATTTCAACTTTCCTAAATAAGAAAACAAGCTCGTGGAAAAATGAAGGTTTTAGTCTGAAACGTTGATCACTCTCCTCCCCTTTCTAAATGTATAGAATGGAACATTTCAACTTTTCCTAAATAAGCAAACATGCTTGTGAAAATTGAAGCGTTTAGCACTTAGTCTGCTTTAACTAGAAACGTCGATTACTCCTTCGTAGTGGTCATTAATATGCAAGAAGAACATTATATTTTGTCCTCTCAAAGATTTTAATGAAAGTCGGATTTTATTGTTCAAGTCATTTATTTTTCAAACCTCAATTTTTTTTTTAATTACCTTTTAGTCTTCCCATGTAATAAGAATTATTTTTACTTCTTCCTATTTCTAAATGTATTGAATAGAACATTTCAACTTTCCTAAATAAACAAACACTCTAGTGAAAAATGAAGAATTTAGCACTTAGTCATCCTTAACTAGAAAAGTTGATCACTGCTCTCTAATGGTCATTAATATGCAAGAAGAACAATATATTTTAATGAGAAAAACAAAAATCATTTTGATCACTGATCTCTATATATTCATTTTGAGGTTGTCCTCTCAAAAATTTGAATGAAAATCGGTTTTTATTGATAAGTTCATCTATCTCGTATTTTTATAATTACTTTTAGTCTTCCCCATATTATAAGAATTATTTTTAATCCTTGCCATACACGGTAGCATTTTCCTACTACATGATTAATTTATTAATTGACTATATACTTTGAGTATTTAAGCATTGCATTATATTATAGTATCAATTGATATACTTTGAGTATTTAAGCATTATATTAGTAATAAATATTCAAAGTCATAGTTAATGATAGAGCAATATAATACTAGAATATTAAAATAAAAAAAATAGTAAATCAATTATTAGTTTACTAAATAGTATGAAATATTTATTTTTTATAAAAATTTTATATCAAGTAATTATTTATTTTATTATGAATAAATATGAAATATTATTATTATTATTATTATTATTAATACTAGTAAAAATAACATTCAAAAGATGAAACATAAAGGAAATAAATCAATCATTATAATATTAAATAATTATTTATTTTAAATTTTTATTATATTTAGGGTGTAAAGGGCACAAAGGTAATTAACCAACTATTATTAATTTATTGTTTTTTATTTTTTATTTAATATTTTTAATTTTATAATTTATATTTACTTTTATATGATCAATTATTTATGATGGTATTTGAATGTTATCTGTCATCTAATTTTAGGAATTTAATTCATTTAATAAAAAAATAAATTATTGAAAATAAAATGTAAAAAATAATATATTGTTTTCAATTGAAATGCATTGTTTTAATGTTTCTTTATGAAAGGGTTACGTGAATATATGTCCTCCTAATTGAAATTAAAAACAAGTCCTGAAATTTGATCACGCCACATCTTTCGCCAGTAATCTCGCCACGCCTTTCGCCAGCAATCGCGCCACGGACAAAAAGGAAAGGAGAGCAAGGTAGGGGAGGGACACCAGATGTTGTGCACCCTCCCTTCCACGTCACCTTTGACCATGCAGTGATTTCCATTTTCTGTATGATACCTCGCCTACTTGGAGGTTGACATGTCCACTGCCTTTTGGCATCTCCCGCGGTCGTTTTCCTTGTTGTTTAGGGTTCAGTGTATGTCATTTTTTAGAGGCAATCTATTGCCCTCGCTTATGTTTCTTGTGATAGCGGCCTTCTACTCTTGCGTTACTGGCCTCAGATGGTTGCAATGTTCTTCATGTGCAATGGTTTCGATGAGCTTGTGGGGGGTTTACCATGCCCAGGGTTGTTGCTTGTCGTTTATCCCTTGGAGGATTGTTCCAAGTTTCCCGTGGCACACTAGATGGTCACTATTTTGACTCTACACAAACTTGAAGCCTATTTCATTCGGTTTAATGGTTGATATGGAGGTTTTCTTTCTTGCCTGTTATATACAATGTGCAAGGGTTTTATGGACCTTAACGAGTTTTGGGTTTTCTGAGAAATGAAGGGTTTCGTTTCTAATCTCCTTTAGAAGGGAGAATTCCCCCCTACATCAAGGTAAATTCAACGACTTCTCTTACTAATTTAGTCATTTAATCTTTTTTTGTACAGGTTTCTCATATCTAACCTTACAACGAGCTTGTTTGCAGGTCATTATGCGATGTGCGATTTGCAGTTGGTCCATGTGGCATGTTAGGGTTTTTGGAGCGCATGGGATTACTCTAGCGCGTTGGCTTTGTCGAGGAGAGATGGTAGGTAGGACTCTATCCTACTAGCCTTTCTGCACGTGTTTTTACACACATTTACCTTGATGGTTTATTGTTCCTCTGTTAAGCTTGTTTTATGTGTTTTTAAACACTTTCAGCTGATGGGTTTTGTGTAAAATTGATTGTTATGTGTAAACTTTACTGGGTTTTGTGTAAATTTGACTAGTTATGTGTAAAATTTACTGGGTTTGGTGTAAAATTTATTGGGTTTTGTGTGAAATTGACTGGTTATTTGTAAAATTGACTGGTCATGTGTAAAATTTATTGGGTTATGTGTAAAATTGACTGGTTTTGTGTAAAATTGATTGGTTTTGTGTAAAATTGCAGCATTTTACGCGATTTTGGTGTGTAACTACATTCAACATGTGTTTTTAAACACATTTACCTTGATGGATTACTATTCCATTATTGAGCTTGTTGCCCGTGTTTTGTAACACTTTCAGTTGATGGGATTTTTGTAAATTTGACTGGATATGGGTAAAATTTACTAGGTTTTGTGTAAAGGCTTTCAATACTTGTTGAAGTACAGGGTCTATATTTTAAAGGCATTATTATTAGAGGTATAGCTCAATAAGCATGATTATTAGCTTCCTCATCATATTCATCCAACAAGGCGGGCTCGAACCACTTAAGTTGATTCATATTTACAATAATATAAACTTTGATTTATGGATGCAAATATAACTAAAATGCATTTTCACTTGTTTTCTCAGTGATGCTAAATGGTCCATACCTTATGGGCTTAATCATTTTACTCAGCCCCTTGAATATATCTTTCGATCACTGTAGCCATACTTGGTGTTTGACTTGGAAACTTTGTGTTTTTCTAGTGTTTCTTGTGCTTTTTGCAAAGGAACTTGCACCTGCTCATGAACTTGTCATATCTTCACAAAATTTATATTTTTTTTTTTATGTCTTCATCTTTCTTACTGCCACTTGCCTCCACTACTTTAAATGCTAAGTTGAAGTGGATATATGGAGAAATTATCAGTAGTATCAAATGATAACTTTATACATCGGCCCATGTACTAATCTATGAATCTATTGCCATAATGTTGGATTTATTTCAACTATCATCCCGAGTCTTATGATGCTTGTGGTTATGCCCTTGTAGTAGGTGTACATCGTTCGGCTTAATTACTTGTTAAAGTATAATATTGTTTCATGAGGTTCAACTCCTAGTGGTGGAACTACAACACAACTTAGCTAATACATTGGTCATAGGCTTAAAGAAAGAATCTTTAGGAATACATTAGTAGGCTTAAAGAGTACAATGAGTATACATAACTCTTACAATAGTACTCTTTTAGTAATACACGACTTTTAATTACCATCATGAGATAGATACCTCAATGTACCACCAAAAATGTAGTTGCACTCCAATCAGATGTCATGTGCATAAACTTTAGGCGGGAGGTGGGCGATTGATGGACCATTGAAGGGATTGTTCCTAAATCATGTCATTTAGTGCCCTAAAGAAATAAATTCAATATTGTATTTTAGTTTTGTATCATTCACAAGAGGAGGAGGTCTGCAATATTTACAAGGATTAATGGAGAGGCAGAAAGGGACAAATATGTCACTCCTTCAAAAACTCCCCATATTGTTCGAAAGGGCCTAAATTATATTATCATATATTTGCAGGGAGATGGTGGAGTGCTTGGGAGATCTTCAGGAGTATTAGAGTATCAAAATTGAATCGTTAATCTTATAGGCATGGATTAGGGAGATAGTAAAGAAATAATGACAAGGGATCACTTCTTCAACTTAATAAGAATTGTTGCAAAGGATTTCTTCGTTTTGGAAGACATAAACAAGAATATTTCGAATTAGGTGCATGGAATTACTAATATTTTTCATATTGTTAAGATTGGGCCTTATTGGATTTAGGTGCATGGAATTACTACTATTTTTCATTACAGTATCAACAGTAAAATCAATTGTTGATTATCTTTGATAATCTTGTGTGTGATGTCTATTTATTATCTATTGGTGTTTGAGGTATATAGGTCTATATGTGGATGCAAAAGTAAAAATACAGTTCCCAAATTATTAAAATTCGGATGTTCAAAAACTTACATTGTCAATAATCCAAGTTCTGTACAGAAATCTAAGCTTATTTTTTTTAAATTGTGTCATTGATGATTGAGATTAGGCCTTTGTAAGTAAGCAGGTTAGGAATGGATTACACTGTCAATTTGTTAACTCCCAAGGAATATAAGATATATTTTTGTAGCAATTAGAAATTGTTTGATACATACTACTTAAAAATTATTGTATACTGGTTGTGGCAAGTGTTGTGTTATTTTAAATAAGCAATTATAACTTCAGCAGATTAACAAATTTGTGGTCGTAACATTCATATTGGGATCATGTTTTGGAAGTAAGGACAAGAAAATTGTGTTTCAGGAAATTTGTTAACTCCCAATGAATATAAGATATATTTTTGTAGGAATTAGAAATTTTTTGATACATACTAATTTCGTAAGGCAACCCAAAAAGATGCTTCCCAACATCCATGGATATTATCTTTATCAAACCTATTACATCCTTACCAAAATCACATTTCAATGTGGTTAAAAAAAATAATTCATGCCACCCCTATGCTTGATGGCCTCCATTTCCTACATTTCCCAAAATTGTTGAGTTGACTGCCTAACCCAAGTATGGTGGACTACCCAAGATTGGCTAATTATGATGTGCATGAATGTTTCCATATGCTTGACTCCAATTTGCTCCTTGTAGCCATGGAGAGACTGAGTAACCCAAGTGTCCACTTGTATTACTAACCCTAACACTAAGTGCAGGTTTCATATAAACACGGTTAGGATTTAAACCTACACTGGTAGGGGTATAAGAGGTGGGCCTAACCCCTGGCTGATAGTGGGGGACTTGGATGTTAATCGAGTCTTGGTCGTATGATGGTGTGTGATCTACAATGTGGTCCAGCGTGTTAGACATTAACCTATTTGCCTCAAACTAGCTTAGACCATGGTGTTCCCTGCTTGTCACCCCTGCATTAGGGGAATTTTGAGGTCTAAAATGGGCCTCCTAAGGAAATAATAAAATAATAGTTAAACCAATAAAATAATAGTTATGAATTTGCATTTTACTTTTTGCACCACAATCTATGTAATCATACTTAAATTCAATTGAAAATTTGTACCAAAATAAAATTAATAAAAAAATTGTATTGATATGACTATAAATAAGAATGAGTTTTTTTTATAAAATGTCATTATCATTAAACAACTAATGCATTTGTCCTTTGTACTTAAATAACTTAAAAATAAATTATATGTGCATGAATGTTTCCATATGCTTGACTCCAATTTTCTCTTTTGTAGGCATGGAGGGACTGAGTAACCCAAGTGTACACTTGGATTACTAACCCCAACACTAAGTGCAGGTGTCATATAAACACAATTACGATTTAAACTTGCACTGGTAGGGGTATAAGAGGTGGGCCTAACCCCTGGCTGATAGCGGGGGACTTGGATGTTAATCAGGTCTTGGTTGTATGATGGTGTGAGCTATGCAATGTGGTCCAGCGTGTTGGACATCAACCTATTTGCCTCAAACTAGCTTAGACCATGGTCTTCTCTGCTTGTCACCCCTCCATTAGGGAAATTTTGAGGTCTATAATGAATCTCCTAATGAAATAATAAAATAATAGTTAAACCAATAAAATAATATTTATGAATTTGCATTTTATTTTTTGCACTACAATCCATGTGACCATAGTTAAATTCAATTGAAAAGTTGTACCAAAATAAAATTAATAAAAAAATTATATTGATATGACTAAATAAGAATGATTTTTTCAATAAAATGTCATTATCATTAAAAAACTAATGCATTTGTCATTTATACTTAAATAACTAAAAAATAAATTATAAATATAAATTCATAAATTTGTAATTGTATAATATACTAAATAGTTAAAATTTAATAAATTATAAATATAAATTCATAAATTCATAATTGTATAATATACTAAATAGTTAAAACTTATATTATTTAAATTATATAATAACATGTAATTAATAAATTACAAAAAAAAAATATAATATAATATAATAAATGTAATATATTATTATTATTATTTTTATTTTTTTATTATTTTTTATTATTTTTTTTTAATTAGGTATTGAGTTGATTTTATTTATAACATAAGAAAAAATAATATATAATATAAAAATGAATAAATATATATTCTATAACATTTAGATTATTTTTCATAATATTATGTATAAGAATATTTAATATTAACTAAACATGAACGAAACCAGTCTTGAACAACAAACCATTCTTACAGCAACAACAAAGGCGGTGTGTTGGGTAGCAGTTGCGGTGGAGGTGCAGCGGCATTGGCGACACAGTGCACAACGATTGGCGGAGCTCTCCGAGCAACCTCCCACCTCGAACAGAAATGCACAAAGAGAACGACACATCCTGCAAAATGACGCGTATGAAACCCTAAAAGTACAACAAGGTGGTGGATTTATGGCCCTCACCAACCACAAGACAACTGACGAGATCGCCGGCATGTGTCGTACATGCGTAGACCAAGTAACAGGGTTCAAATGCTAAGTGTCACAGAAGGCGCCCAACAATTGGCATCCCTCCCCTAATGACCATGAATGTTTTACAAAATCCAAGGATACACTTAATGAACGTTAATATGTTTTGGTTAAAAAATTAATACTAGGTAAGTATAAATCTGGCCTAGTAAGTGAGAATGTGGCCTAACTCTATGTTACTTTATTATAACCATAATCTTTACCTGTAACAACGAAACCTCCTCAACCTATGGGAAATAACGGAAAAACTAATCTGCCACCAATTTTCTTCTTTCTATCTCTAGGCTGTTTTCATAGTGATCATTCTCTCACATACATATACGAGTGCAAATTATTAAGTAATAACTCTACAAATAAGTAAATTAGAATAATTTTGGGGTGAAAAACAAATTAAATTACGGTTTATAACGTATAACATTAAAGCAAAAATTAATTCATTTTTTAATTAATTTAATTTTTTTTTCTCACATTTTTATTGGTTAATTGGGTTAGGGTCTTATTAATCATTCTCTGCCGCCGTCGGCCAATTGCATTTGCACGTATAAACTCCTTGATGGCGAATTAGAATTACTCGAATACTCTGTGACCCACCGACGCTGTAATGTCATAAAGTGTGAATGCATTTGACCTAACTTGATAGCAATTCAAATGAATCAGTCCCAAATCCATGTGCATGGCCATGGCTCACCTGAAAAAGAGCATTGTATAAAATCCAATGCCGATTCTCTAGTCGACTCAATTCATAATGACGATATTTGACTTGCATTCCAAGCATTTAGATCAACTTTTTGATCTCATTTTTCGTAATAGTATTCAGCATTGGCCGAAGCATTCCAGGATTATAGATTATATACTATAATTTAATAGTACACTAATTATTCTATATAACAAATTATATATACTTGTTATATATAAAAGAAAAAGGGAATAAAGTAGCGGTGGAATTAATAACAAGTATTTTTATGGTATATAATTAATAATGTAAGTATTTTTTATTTTAAAATTTTATAAATAAATATATTTAAACATAAATAAAAATATTGGCTGGTGTTACGAAGTAGTACTTCACTTTATAAAACATTTAATGTAATAGAAAGAAAGAATGAAAGAATTTTTAATGTCCATGAGGCTAAAAATAGCTTATGGGACAGATTGCTTCTCTATCTAGCTCTTGTATTGGGCCCTTTTTCTATGAAGTTTTACAATAACCGCTCCCACAAACTCTTCACTGAATAGATTATCCCAAGAACTAGATGCCAAAATACCTGCACAGTTTTCCCTGCTGTCTTTGAAGACCTCACATTCTAAAATGAAATGTTTTTCTGTTTTCACTTTTCTGGTGGAGCAAAAAATACATACTCTTTCCTCCCACATTTCTTTTGGCCTTTTCCAGCGCCCTGTTTCACAACAGAGTTGATGAGAATTAGTCCTTAATTGAGCAATAATAATTTTAGATCTCCAAGAAATATTAGCCCCTATGTACACCTTTTGTTGATGGTTATGTGTGGGGTTAAATTCTTCAATGTTGTACTTCTTCTTTCTCCTTCGCTCTTTCTCCCAAGTATGTTTGTGGAACTTATCCATAACAAAAGTTTTTATCTCTCTACTGTTTGTAGGATCTGACATATATTATTAACTCCTCACTTACCTCTATTTAATAGATTGATAAAAAATCATGGGGTGGTATTCGAATGTTTGTAACGAGCGCTCTACAAACGTATTTTCCATAGGGACCAGTTGACAGCGCTCTCCAAACGCATTTTGCATAGGGACCATTCCTTAACAAAGCATTCTTGCACCAGTGTTTCACATAAGGCAGTAACCAGACAATAGTCTGGAACATGTATTAAGGTTTTTATTTCTTTTTAATAGTCATATATTTTATAAGAAATTTTTTATTTTGATGATGTTATTGGGAACTGATAATTCAGTTTCAATATCGGTGTTACAATTACACTTCTAATAAAAATATAAGATAGTTGCAATAAATCATAATTTCTTCCGGCATGTCGAGTTACACAGTTGCATCCACAGTTTCATAGTTTGCGTTCTTGGTTTTCTACATGCATTAAATTTTTGTAAGTTCCCACTATTTAATTTACAATTTAGTTCTTTTTAAACTCTTGTCAAGTAACAAATACCCATCAAACCTGCTGAAACTTCATTTCTTTTGTACATACAGTGTTTAATACATTCTACAATTTCGATTTTGTTACACGGCTAGGCCAGCAAGGGCAAGGGTTTTGGGATTTATAGACTAAACAGATTGATCACCCAAATTCTAACAGAGAATGAGGATTTACAAGTGATCACATTTGGTTCCATATATTTTAGAAACTTGCAAGTGTTTCAGCTCTCTAAAGATTCTTTAACATTTTGGCAGGTCTTTGTGAAATTTTAATCCTATTGTTGCCCACAATTTAGTGATTTTCGAGCTAGAATTGCCCAATTTTGAGAGATTTATTTCTTGCTAATCTAAAGTAACTTTAGGATTCTGTAAAGAGGCTAAATTTAGAATGGTGAGAGTGTTAAATGGATTTATGTCTTCCTTACTTGGGAATGATTTAGAAGAGTTAAAATTGCGGCCCGTATTTTACGCAGTGTGCCAGAGATTTTGAACTGAAAGACATTTACAACAGTAAAATTTGAGTAGGAGGATTTCAAATTGAGACCTTCCGGCAAAGGAGGTTGAGATCACGCCATAATTTCGTGTTTAACATTAAATTTCTATCTTGACCAAGCAACTGGGGAAAGGGCGCAAATTTTTTAGGCTTCATGTGCATTTGCTGGTTAAAAAATGTTGAGAGGTAAAATTCAAGTAAAGTTCAAGTAGTAATTCGAATATATACAAAGCTTCAGTTATTTGGCATATAATTCGAAGGCCATAGACTCCATATTGGAAAAATAAGATCGAATTTCAAGTACAATCAATCTTCAGACAATACAAATTTAAAAACAATGGGTCATAAGCTGAAACATAGAATCGAAGCAAGGGTTTATACCTGGAAATAGGACCATGCCTATTTTCACAACCGCTGAACCTGCGAAACAGCAAAGCAATAAAACAAAACAAAATTTCTTTTATTTCTTTAAAAGTCTCTGGATGTTGCACTCATTAACTGATCTTTTGATATGCACGAATTTAGCTACGGTTTCCCAGTATTTAAATTTGGGAAATGACCACCGTCAGAAATTTTAGCTTCCCGTTTCATGCCTTATTTCCGCTGTTATGTGTTATCTATATCGATTTTTCAAGCAGTGAGAGCATTTCTTCACTGCAACTGAACAATCTATTTCACCTTGGAGGCACTAAATTAGAAATGGAAAAGTTGGCGCGTTGATGATGCGATGAAACTCTTTGAGGACATCATGATATATGCAAATGGATAAATTTTCGTGGACATGGATGATTACATGATACAAATATAGGCAAAGGATACCTTGATGTATCTCTAAAATTTTTGTGAATTTGCTGGAATGAAATGAGATTTCATGGATTGCAATGATTAGTTGAGTTACACAGAAAACTTGAGATGTAGAAAGGTTGTTAGTGAAACATAAGGTGAAACAAATACTGAAGTGTTACTATAGCAATTGAAGTGACGTTTAAGAATTCCGGCCTCCACTTTAGATATAGAAATCACTGTGGGAGCAGGTGTTATAGCTTCCTTTTGAAGTTTAATAATGTCGAGATGTTAAAGAGAGAAATTAAAGCTCTATTTGCATAATCGTTCATGTCATATTTTCCTAATAGTTTAAGTCAACCCATATCTAGGCTATTAGCTAGCATTTTGAAATCGAATAAATAAATCTTTTAAAGGGGCCAAATTATATTTTTCCTTCTAAATTGTAAAAGATAAATAGATAAGTATTTAGTAAACTCATTAGTTCTCATGGATAAAAAATATTAGGCATTGAAGACAATCATCTCAAAAAATCGCTCATTTCATATCTTCATAATACTTTAAATTAACGACCAGGGCCTTCAATTAACAAATGCTCACCATAATTATGATATAATATATCCAGTGAATATGATTAACAAACTATCTCGGTCTACTTTGAGGGAGCATAGGAATATGAGGTCGAACAAAATGTGTGGTGAAATTAAGAAAAATCCCATGATTGTCATCACAATCCCCTCCTCGTTCTGTGGCTAGGGCTCTAATGTGACTAGGAATGCTATCTTCACCTTCGCTAGTGTTGTCACTGTTTGGATATGCTCTAAACGCATAATAAAACAGAAAAAATTGCATAAACTTGATTCTCTCCTACACCAAAGCTAATGATTCTCTCCGGTTTGTAGACCAATGATCTAGCAAAATGAGAAAACATTTTTGAGGTTTAGTACCAAATATTGGGCCCTTAAAACAAATAGCATGATTGGGATCAATATTTACCCAAAATTTTCCCTTACCCGAGTTGTGACCTAGCTTTTCTTAGATACAAGGAGCTTGGCCAACCTAAAATTTGTAATCTTAGCATTCGATTGCTTATCCAAGAGAATGTTGCTATATTTTATGTCTCTATGAACAACCTTGGGATCCAATTCTTCATGTAAATATGCTAACCTGCACATATCCATGACTATAAATCAGTAATAACAACATCTATAAATGATGCATAGCCATTTCATTTTACAATTTTTCAATTTATTTCTAGTTTCAAACAATTTACATATATATCCACATCATAGCAACTCTCAATATTAGGTGATATTAGGCATCTGTTTTGGAGGTTGAGAAACTAATTTCAGGATGGGGAGAGTTGAAATCTCATCAAGTATATAATATATTATATCTATGGGCTATGGAAAGTAGAAATTTGATGAAAACAGTGACACTCTCATAATAAAATTAGTGTTTCATTTATTCTCTCATTCCTAGAAAGTATGATTTTATTCATCTGTCAATAAGGAGTTTAAATTTGAGTAATGTTTGCATCTGTACTCAACTTATTAACATTGGAAGGAGAAATTGAATCAAGTATAAAAGGCTAAAAATGACCCTACCACGAAGATAGAGTTCAAAGGTGAAACTAACTACAATTGGAATGCTAACCACATAAAATGCCCAAGATTTGGATAGACACCTAACTTTTTCCATCTACATCATCTAGCAATACCTACAAAGGTGTTGAAATTTTAGAAAACATGACCTCTGAGGTAGCTGTGTGTGGGTGAGTGTGATTCTAAACTATTCCAGATCTGAAGAAATCTATGGGAAATATTTTCTACCTGATAGAACACCTTGGATGCCATCCAAAATGGTTGAGGATGCAAGTGGTTACATCGTGCTTGAAACATAGTCAACTACCTCTCCTTCGTTGCTATAAGCATAGCCTCGAACATTTAGAATAGAGAATAAAGTAGCTCCTATCACGAGAGCTTCAATGGTTGGCATATAAAGTGTAACATGCTTTGAGAACTGTGCAACACGTGGGTATCCACTTCCCAGTTCATTGGAAACTCATGTACTGGGATTTAAAAAGATAGAATTGAAATTCTAGACAAAATTTAAGGCTAGAAATTGAATATGCTTAGAATATTTTCTCTTAGTGATATTTTTGAATCAGTTGTACCAACTTCACAACAGCACAAAATAAGAAAAATTGAGCTTAGAACAAAATTGAATGTTTATTACCAGTGGAAATGACATTATGAAGCTTTATGTATAATAATTTTTTCAGCTATGAAAAACTTACCAGATGGAGAGAACTGACATCTCAAGATGTGGTTTAGGCAATAAACCAGAGAAGAAAATAAGCATTTTAGAAAATTAGTACTCCAAGTTGTTGACAAACATGGTATTAACACATAATAGAACATAATAGCATGACTAAGAATATCATGTGAATTTTCATACATAAAATTGATTCCTACTGGATAAAATTTTGAAAATTTGAACACCTTGAAGCTAGTAAAAAGTAGTAGAATAAGCAAAAATAGAAATCGAGATTGAAGCACTACATGAACTTTTCATATTCAACTATTCTCGAGAACCAAAGGAAAAGGACTCGTACTCAAGAAACGTATGATATCATATAATATTGCTCCTCTTGAGAAGGAGAATTTGGAGATGGGTTTGAAGCACAACAATGAAGAGAAACATTTGAAATTAAATTGAATGGCATAGTAGTTCAACATAACATGACTTATATACAGAGAGATATACAAAATTGCTTAGTAGTTCAACGGAACATGAATGCACTTGAAGGTGAATAAATATATATGTGTACAATAAAAGTTTGTGATGTCATGTAAATCTAAATGATAGTGAATATCTAATCATATATGCATGATGAGGCACAACATCGGAAACACCAATTGATGTATATTGTGACTCCATGGTGTGAAAGTTGTTCTTGCCATTCAACACACATTTTCCGATATGCATCTCTTTCATGTATGTAGATTGTTTTTCTTAGTATTTTCTGAATCTTTTGTAACAAGGCAATAGTTGTACGCAAACGGTATAGAGGCAATGTTTGTGGCTCCAGGAACCTCATTTGTATATCCTGTAAGGTAAGTTCTTGTTGCTGAATTTCTCGGCAGCATTCATAAAGCATGTTTAAGTAGTGTGCATCCACATTTGTTGGCCACGAAGAAAGAGAAATAGTAATTGTTAGTGGAAGCAATTGATGAAAATGTAATAATTATAGAATAAAAAAATACTTAAAGTAAGCATAAACATTTTTTGAAAAATAAGAGCAAAACAGTATGAGATCAAATGTAACTGCAAGTAATTGTGTCTGGAATTTGGAAAAGCCTTAAGTGATGTTTACCATTGGTAAAGATGAAAGGAAGAGTCTATTGTTAGTTAGAGTGTACTATTCTACATATATTTTGATGCAAGCAATGATTCTTCTTGCTTTCTGCGTTGTAGATATGGATTCTTTTCCATTCGTGATATGCATGAGAATGAAAATGTTGGATTGATTCGAAGGTCCGACAAAGACCTTACTCTTGAAATGGTGGCGAATGTTAAACCTTGGCGTTCTTTGGGGCCAATGTCGATTGTTGCTTTCTCTAATGTCATTCCTTGTTACTTGTGTATTGTTAAAGCCCATTCCATCCGAAGTGGTATTTTTCGGCGTGCACCTCTTGTGTTAGTGGAAATGGGTACATATTTTGGGTGTGAAATGTCCCATGGTGTTCCTTTGTATTGTTTGAAGTCGACTACCATGAAGGATGACAATTTTGGGGGCTTTGATTCAGGTGCATAAAATATTGAAATGACTTTGCCAAGTGCGTCATTTCCAAGGCCTGCATGTACCCACAAATTTCTAGTGAGCATAACTTTTTGTTCATTGCATAAGGGAACCTTTTCGTCTAGTTGTTCTTCTTCAGATGTAGTAAAAATTTGTTGTCGTTGTTTCTCTGCAGAGAAGAGCACTACTGTCATGTTCAATTTTTTTAGCATTTTTTTATTATGCAAGGCAACTGAGATGTTTGTTGCATATAGGTGCATGGAGTCTTCATGTGTTTGTTTCTCTTCATGCGTAATAGAGTAATTTGTCCTTGACATTAGGAGGTTCCAATCTTCAAGTGTAGGTGTTCCATTTCTGAGATTTGTGAGAATCCGACGGAAGGCAACCTGGGAAGGCTCAACACCTTGTAGGCGAAAAATAGTTGTAAGAGTTACGAATGTATCAAAGTTGCGCCAAAGTGTAGTGCCACGTGATGTGCCAAAATACAAAGGAATGTCTTTCACAGGTGGCAACTGGCCTAAATCCCCGACAAGGATAATGGAGCGATTGTCGAATGGTGTATTTTTTATGAAGGGGAAATGCCACTCGCAAGTGATCATCAATGCGGGAAAGCATTTTTGGTTTGATGAAACTCATTTCATCAATGAGTATGTACTCTACATGGCAGAGCTGCTCTTGCAAGTGTAGCAGTGGCTGTCCTTCAAGAGGATGCATTGTTTTGAAAGGGATGTGAAGGGCAGAGTGTATTGTAAGGGAATTTATGTTGAAAGTTGCAATGTTGGTGGGTGCAAGTAGTAATAATGGACTTCTACTTGTTGGGGAGCCTTCCATGAATGCACGTTGTAAACATTTAATCAAAGAAGATTTTTCTGTCCCAGTTGTCCCTTGTATCATGATTCTGAGTGGGGGTTTTGGTGAAGGGTTTTTGAAGTGAGAAATAACAAGTTTGAAAGTTTTTTATTAGGTGGGAGATAATATGTGATTTTCTGAAAGGGTTGAAAAAGGACGATGTTGGTTTTGACTATTTGAGCGGTTGAATTCAATGAAATTTATGGCAGTTTCTTACAAGTGGAGAGGTAGAGAAGTATGAGACCAATTATGATTAACATCAATGTCACGATGGCAAATGATTTCAAGGCTATCAATTTCAATGTTGTAGCCTGGGTGAAGATGAGAGAGGATTTCCCATTCATTAATTTGCATGGGGTCAAGGGGGATGTCAAGAGGGGTAGACACAGGAGTAGATTGATCTTTGGATTGTGGAGTTTGTGGGTTTTCAATTTCGTGATGAACATGCCATGTTGTATATGTCCCTTTCTTTTGTTCCCAGTGTGCAATTCCTCATTGGTGGATCAAATTTCATTAGGGAGGGTATGGAAATGGAAATACAATATCAATTTAGCCCAAAAAAAAGTGGCATAAGTTGGATCATTAGGGGAAGGGATTGTGGTGTACCGTGGAAAGATATGGACAATCATCAGAGGTAAAATGTGTTTCCATTGGTTTTGTTTACGATGAGGAGAAAATGACCAAGAGCGTGCACCTTCAAGGAGGGGAAACAATTCTAATGAAGCAGGTATATTCATGTATGCAAGAATAAAGGGTGGTGCTGAGAGGGGATTTTCAGAAGCATGCAAAACACGTTTGAAAATAGTTCTATTAACATTCAAAGAAACAAATGTGTGATTGCAGAGCGAGAGTGGTAATTTTTGTAACATATGACATATTTCTTGTGCCACAATGTCTCTATATACTATGGTTTCTGTAAGGAGTTTCTGAACAACAGTAACAGTAGGTGCTTCTAGAGCGACGTTGTTCGAGAGACATGATAACATTTGGCGGTAGCTTTCTGATTTTGTTTCTACTTTGGCTGCATATTTTGAAATTTAGCTTAACACGGCATGGCATGATAGAACTGGTTGGAAAATAACATTCGCTCTCTAGATGGAAAGTAAATCGACATTATGGATGTTCATTATATCATCATTACGAGCGGGCATGTAGGTTTTCTGACCTTTGTTGTCTATGAAAAGTGAATATGTGGGGTTTAATTCCCACGGTACTTCATAGCGACAACTAAGAACATTGTTTTTTTTGCGAAGACAAGAAGATTCATGAAACTTTGTATGTCATTGGACACAATTGACAAGCTCTTCATAGTCTTCACTTTGGGTTGACGTGAAGATTGATGTTGTGTCGAGAAGACATGGGTTGTGCTCTACTGATTGGTAAAGTACAGAATCACGATGTTGGGGTTGTCATGGGTTCCAAGCAGTGACATAATGGTCAAAATATTTTTGAGCATTGAGACCTTCTGTTTCACTGTTCCAGTCGAGGGCGTCCATATTTGGTGCATCTTGCAACCAAAGAAAGCCATGTATGTGTGCAGATCCTCTATGTTGCCATTTGTACCTGAATGCAATATTGAAAGTCATTATTGGTTCATATGTATTTGTAATGTAATATTAGGTGTAAAGAGGAATGGAAATAAAAAATACATGCACCAATAATCAACTGCATAAAGGCCTTTTTGCAGGACTTCTTCGAGAAAAAATGTAAATCTGCAATGCATATATTGGGATGTTAAATGTGGGTTGCTAATTATATTTTGAATTCTCCACTTGTAGTGATTGTTCGAGTTTGAGGGAACATTAGTAGGCTTAATTTTGTGCAAGTCATGACATTTGGTATCCACTACACTGAGAGTGAAGAAAAATGTTGGGTTTCCAATTTGCGTGATCATGTTAGTTAGCTCATTACGATGCTTGTTCCAAAAAAAATGTGTAACTCGTAGGGATGAGCCAAAGTGCATGACCTGTTCGGGAATTCTTGAATTTGGAAGCTCATGAAGACATTGTCGCAAATCTTAAATAGTTGTTGCCAAGTTGTTCTCAATGTATTTCCTAACAAAAACATTGGCAGTCGATTGGCTATGGTGGCGCAATCAAATGTTATATAGGTAGTAACGAAATCTTGGATGTTGGCCAAATCGATTATCATGGTAGTGTAACAGGTGCAAAGCATATTCGTGCATCTCAACTTTTGTAATTCTTGGTTGTGTGATCATGGAAATGCTTGTAGGGAAGAGTGTGGCGAATGCCATAGCAAAGAGGCCCTCAGTGGTGTATTCGTTCATAGGTAATAGAGATATTTTAGGTCAATCGATTAAATTTGTTGAGTTTGGTTGGGTGGAATGCAAATAAGCACAAATGTGATCAAGTTCACTACACGAGTTTCGGAGAATTGGAACAAATGAAGAAAGTTGGATATCTAAATGAGTTAGCATGGCATCAAAATCATAAGTAGAATCGACTATGGTTTCCTGGGGTATAAAAGAGGATGTGGTTACATTATGAAGAAGAGAAGAAATATCTGTAGGTTGATCTGGTAGAGCAGAAATTGCAGATGGGTTGAGCTTGACATCTTTGTAGTAGGGATCATTAGTTAGTTTGTATTCAAGTGTTGCAAGTACACGTGATTTGGACACGAAGAATTCATAAGTTGTTTCAGAAGGATTGTGCCTTTTCACAATTAGGATGTCCAATTCAGAAACCATTCAAGATAGGTATTTGGAAATAGTAGTGATGTCTTGAGGGAAGCTGATTATTTGGTCGCTATATTTGTATTGAACACCACGGACATGGATTGATTGTAGAATGGGAAGCGATATTGTATAGAATCTTTCGGTGAAAATCATATCAAAGAAAATTTCATCAACGTATGAAACCAAATTTCTAATATGGAAGCGACATTATAGTTTCTACTCAAAGATGGAAACGAAGAGGTTTAGCCTATTTCACGGAACCAAGTATGGAGTTGTTGAGTTTCTTCAATGTTTGGATTTATGACAAGAGTGGTAGTGGAGACTGTCCCTATGGTGATTCCATTAAATTTAGTTACACGACCTCCTTTGATACCAAGGATTGGCGGGTTGTTAGAAGAGCATAATTCAGCAAAGGTTTTTTCCTATAGAGTCACATTGATCTCCCCATATTGTTACATCAAAGCTAAAACCTGACTTTTCCTTTAACGCGAGTGTTTTTCTTAGCGTTTTGGTTCCATCTCTTCTTCGAATTGTTGAAGTAGTTGAGGTGGAGCTAACAACACCAATAACATCTACAATGGTGTTTGGGCTTGTGGACTTGATTTCAGCAATTGTTTTGAAATGAAAGCATTGATAAGGGAAGGTTGGATCATCTTCCAAACATGGCTTGACAGTCGATGCAACAAATAAGTTAATCTCCCATTTGTTGTTTAGGTGGTTGTAGTTTGGGTTTGCTTGTTTAATTGTTCCATTCGAAACAATATATAGTTGCCCAACTTGGATTAGATTATAAAGGGATTCATCCAATTCAACAAATGTAGAAAGGTGAATCTCATCTCTATCACGATCAATAAGGTCAAAGCCGTAGACTTTTCCACAGCCACGCGCGGTGCTTTAATTTTTCAAGGTTGTCTTTGCTAATGCTCTACCTTGGATTGACCAATACTTTCGGTAGGGATTGAGTGCCTTGAATGATACAATTGTAGTTGCCGTCGTATTAGTCAGAGTTACAATAGAGGGCATAATATTTTTTGTTGATGAATAGCTTGATTGGGATTTTCCTGCCTTTGCGTGTAATAGTGTTGATGAGTCCTTAACCAAAGCTATGTTATGTTGCACAACCTCAAGTTCAAGAACTCAAATGGAGCTGGTGTGAATGAAGGGAAAAGAAAAATTAATGTAGAATCATTTGTTATGCAGGAAGAATGCAAATACAAAAAAAGGGAAGAAGTTGAATTCAGAATTTAATCTTACGAAGAGTGTTGAAACACTAGGCAAGCTGTTTTTTTAAGCAAAATGACTGAGCCGATTTGGATGTCTTCAGATGCAACCTGTCTGATATACACAAATGGTAGAAAATTCTTATGTTGATGCGTCCCATCAGATAGAGTGATGTGGAAGTGCGAGGATGTAGTTTTTGATGAGGTAACAGAGTCGATGTCGATTATTTGTAGTAGAGGTTGAATCTCACTGGAGCCATTCAGCAATAGAGGAATGGCATTCTGAGTCAAGGTTGGCTCCATGATATTAGCAAAGTACAACCTTCTTTTTGTAATGGTAATACCTGTAATTCATTTTAATGCATTGAAAGAGATATTAAAGCATAAAATAATATGTAAGCAAAGCATGAATTAGAATTGCAAATATAATTTATATAATGATTTGCTCAATATGCATTGTAACTACCCTCTTCTCCTCTTCTACAAGGGCACTTATTTAATCCATATCTAATATATTCGTTCGTAGTGAACACTTATATTTCCAATTGGAGGTAGCGTCGTAAAACCACTAGAAATTCTCTTTCCTTATCTAATTCCACAAATACCACTTATTGGGAGAACATGCCCCTACAACACCTTTTAAGACTGTCCCTAATGCAAAACCACCAATTAAGCCACAAGAAAAAGGCCACATCTCAGGTCTTCCTCCATCAACATTTTAAATTTTAGGTATTTCTTCAAAGGAATTCAGTTTAGGTCATGGGAAATATGCAAGAAAAAGTAATTGGAGTTGTATTGTGTAAGATAACTTGCATCACATATATAACGATTACAAGTGATATATGCTCCACGAGGCAGGACATTGAAAACAGTGATGTTGTTAGTATCAGAGGAAGAGAAAAAGTGACATAAAGTAATTGTATGATCGTGCAGCCAGTATAGCTAGGTAATCTGAAGCTATCTCTAGAAGACGGTATAGATATAAACTAATGAGAAACCGAATTTTGTGGATATGAATGTGAACAAGGCATAGGTTAAAAAAACAAAGGCTAAAACTTGTCTTTGAATATTGTCATTTTTTTTTAGGTAGGAACACTATGTGGGCTCAAACTTTAGAGGTAGTACAGAATATTAAACGTCCATGCAAATTTGACCTTGGTCTCTAATATTTATTTTAAAACATACCTTCAAGATTAAACATAGGAATTATAATGAAGGCATGCCTTCCTAGTCAATTTGGAATTTGGGTTTTTCACTGGCAGATTTATTTTGGAGACGGGTATATGCACAGTCTAGAATAGTCATCATGAAACCATACAATTCTAGTCATTGATATCATCGTCGCTGGTGATTAGAATGTTGTCCATATAAAATGCTAATAGTCAGTTGTACCTTCTTCAAATAACCTACTCTCAGGCTGAGGTGCATCATCTTTAGATTATCATCCAGTAGCTACTCAGCGTTAGATAGAATAGAGGGTATGTTCTGAGGTTTTTTTAAACTCGATTTATTACAGAAGTTTGCGTTTTCTAATCACATACTTTTGAGGTTAAGCATCACACCACTAATTTGGTAATCATTGTGCGCTACAAACTGTTGATAACACCGTAAATATACTCTGAATATCTCTCTTTGAAGAACTATGGATGCACTTAGTTATTCAATTTCTATTGATACTATTTGAAATCAGTTTTTTCCTTCACTTCGAGGCATCATTTTGACACATTACACACATTTAAGCATGTCCTCAACTGAGACGATGCAATAAATAATGAAACATTGTGGTTCTAAAGTGTACTGTCATACTTACTATATGCATATTTTAAATCCTTAACATTGTTATGAACATAAAATTAATGGCCTTGTCATGATCCGAATGGTGCATTTTAATTCACATCATCTTTGGTATCATATATTTTGTATGGTTTCTTTCAATGGCTAGCATGACATTACATCTCATTTGCTATCACACTTTTGGTGAGTCTTAAACACCACTTGTTAACTATGGAATACACACATCTAAACTATGGACACAAAACTAAGAATTTTCACATTGCTTCACACATCTGTAAACATGAAGTTCGAGTGGTGAATGTTTGCATTGATAACTTTCAATTAAATATGCCTTGAAGTTAGTGGTTATGTGATGATATTTACTCATTTCTGAGTATTATATATGGCCAATTTCATATCCTTAAAGTAATTTACATGTCACCTCTTGATTTCTATATTACATAAATGAAAAATGAGATTAAAAATTTGGTATTCTGATCTATTCTGATCTTATTTTGTCATATAAGCATCACCTCAAATCTGTATCGACGTTTCCATCACTACCCACGTCATAGTTCTATGGTCAGGTTTGGCTATTTGTGATGTTGATGAATGCCCTTTAAACTGATCATTATTTACAACATTTGAAATGTCTTAAGTTCTTCTCTCCTAAAATAGAGTAACACTTTGACACATGATTAGATTCATGATCTTATTTTCAAATCTTACTGGTGTTATTACATTATTATGATCTAAGCTACTGCTCGTGGGAGTGCCACTCTTGCTTAATTTTTACAATTGTAAAATAGAATATTCCTATTGGGATGACATAAGTATGATGAATAATGATGTGTGAATTCATCTTTGTAAACCATTGTGCCATTTGTTTTTATCTCCATTGATTGAATTTGAGCACTTTTGAATGGTCCACTGAGCAATATCTCATTTCTAGGCATAAATTTGAATAAGCATTGTTCTCCTAAGTCGACACATATTGCACTTATTCATAATTGAAACACATTTTTCACACATATATGATTTTTTTTTTCAACTTTAGAATGAATAGAGATGTTGACCAAGTCTTCTGTCAAGCCAACCTAGAAAAGCCTTTCCTCTCTACTACACGATCTAGCTTAGTTTGACTCATAGGAAACCCTTAGGTTAGGAACATTGGTTCCACCAAATACCTTGTTATATAACTTAATGATTTATGGACTAATACAAGAGGTTTGGCAATGACAATATATGTATGGGATATTGAGGGTTTTTGCATGGTTGCAATGGGATTATTTGCATTGAAGGTCAATATTTAGAAAAAATAGACCTAAAATGTTGACAAAACTAAATTTGTTTTAAGGAACACTTCCCACTGACTGGAAAAACAATGAAGTACTGCAAAAGGGAGTTGTCCCATATATCTAGAGAGGATGCTAGCCCTTCATCAATGCAGTAAGACATCGTATGTTCAAAAGTACAAGAAAATGCAAAAATGTCTTATTCAAGCTAATAAAACCTCATAGCCCAAGCACAACAATCCTACCCATATTATAATGGTTATATATTTTTTGTCAAGCAGAAAAATAAGGTGAGTGTGTCGAGTAGAAAAATAAGGACACAAATTAAGATGTACTTCAACTTCAAATGAGACACATACAAGTTTAACAAGGAAGAAAGCATCGAATCAACATTGTGACCCAGGAAGCTCACAATATAACTCAAGTAATAATAGTCCAACACAATAATGAATTTCTTCAAGAATATTGCTACAATGACCAGAAGACACAACTCAAAATAGCATTTTTGTAATTTTCTCCGGTTTTCTCCTAATGATATCTTTAATGGCAAGTTCTAAATAAAAAATTTAAGAACCTGTCAAAGCTATACTTCCTTAACCTACAGTTGAATTAGATTTTACAACAGATAGGATACAACAATCATCGATGCATTACTTTAGTGGGAGAATCTGTGTGAATATTGACAGTTAACATCAACTAAGGAGTTGCTATGCAGCATGAAAAAAAATATGGAAATTCATAATTTATTTTCTCACAGGGTTTTCTCTTCTTGCCTTGACATTTTCACCACGATATAATGGAGAAACATTGTAAGAATCGATGCAAACCTAAAGACTTGGAATCTAAAATAAAGTTAATTAATAAATATATGTTGTGAGATGCTTCTAAATCTAATAGATGACCAAGGGGTTCAAATCTGTGTTCAATTATTTTCTCCTCCTTGGTCTGCTGAAAAGTAGTAATTTATAACTCGATTTAGGGTATAATATCTTTCATTCCTCACAATCTATGGGTCTTAAAATTTACAGATTAGCTTTAATGTTAAAAAGAAATGCAAACTCGAGGTTTTTTTATAACTACCCATATTTGGGCACACTGATGCTTTAAGAGCTCTATGTTAAGAAATTTTGGCATTAAGGATGTTAGTTCTTCAGTGCCAGGTCGCGCTTTTACTTGAACAAAAACTTCTCTATTTAATTTGAACCCTGGGTCTCTAGGGTGAATATCATAAGAAATTATAGCAAAGCTTACAAGCCAAATTGCATAGTTCGAAAGTGATCCTAGTGCTTCAGAATTAGCTATGAAACCTGAGTAAAAGAGCATCCCGAGGATCCTCGATCCAACCATGAAGCTTGTGAAATCTGGCAAAATTTCTTCTTGTTTTACAATATAGACAATAAACATTAGAGAATAAACAGGGGTAAAATTCTTAAGTGTAAAGGTACAAGAGTTTTACAAAGTTCAGAAATTTCAAAGGGTGCTTGGTTTAGTGACAATGGTGGTCTGCTTTCCACTTCATCCTATGATGTCACCTACTGCACTCTCATAGAGCAATATATGGGTGGGATTATAAAACCCATTCTTCCTAGGTGGACTACCCATTTGAGAAAACGGGACTAGCACATTGGTCATAATCTCAGATTTAAGTTTTAGGAAAAGCATACTTGCAAGTAGACACTGGTTCCACCAAATCCCTTGTTATATAACTTAATGATTTCTGGCCTAAAACAATAGGTTTGGCAATGACAATATATGTATGGAATTTTGAGGGTTTTTGGATGGCTGCAATGGGATTATTTTCATTGAAGGTAAATATTTTGAAAAAAATAGACCTTAAATATTTACAAAACTAAAGTTGTTTTAAGGAACACTCCCCATTGACTAAGAAAACAATGAAGTGCTGCAAAAGGGAGTTGTCTCATATATCTAGAGAGGTTGCTAGCCCTCCATCAATCATTTAAAACTAAATTATTTATTAAAATAAGTTTGATATGCCCAAGCCATTTAGCTTTCCTTCAAGGCAAAGCATATAAGCTTTCTTGATCTGCCCAAATCTTCTATATACATAGATAGGCTTTCTTGATATGCCCAAAACTTATATATGTACATGATAGCAAACGTTCTTCTTTCTGAGACTTGCATTTATTGTCATTGAACTATTGTGATTTGTAGAGATATGGGAGACTGGAAAAGAAGTGGTGCCATAAATAGGTCCAACCCCACCCGAAGGTTGCCACCGTTATGTTTTTCTCCTTTTCAAGCAGGTGGGTTTTCAACTCTGGCTTATTCCATAGGGAATGTTTACTTTCTTTTCTTCAGTCAAAGAAATTAAAGCTTCCTGTATCTGCAGAAGGCGGAGATAATGGTGGACCCTATTGAAGACAGGAAGCTTTTCAAAGTGGGGAATTTTATGAAGCAACATCGAGTGAGCCCTCCAATGGGTGGATCATACTTCTATGCCAAAAGTGGGGATGATCTCGAACACACATGAAATCAACCTCCTTTCTGATGTAATAGCACGACAAGCAGTCTATGCATACACAAATATTCTTTCTGATGTAAGATGTAATAGCATTACAAGCCCTTTATGCATATAGAGATAGTTGGAAGAGAGAAGTTGTTATATTTAACTGTACAGAGTAGTAGTAAAGCTCCCTTGAAACATAGTAGTAGATGGGAAAAATAAAAACAGAGGAGAAAATTGCTTTTTCTCTATGAAAATCAACAATCTGGTAACATCCCTATAGAATTGGGTGACTTTTCTAGTCTAAATTGCCAGATTCGGAAGCATAGAAGAGGCACAATTTTTTTTTGACATAATGACCGAAAGGGATGTCGTTCCCTGGATTTCCATGATTGGAGGACATGCACATCATGGGGAAGCTGAGAAGGCTCTCGAACTCTTTGAACAAATGCAATCTGAATGAATCAAGCCTAATTACGTAACATTTGTCGGTGTACTCTCTACGTGGAGCCATGTAGGCCTAATTAATGAAGGTTGGCAATACTTTGAATCCATGAATAGAGGTCACATCGTTGTGCTAACTGTGGACCATTATGCTTGCATGGTAGACATTCTTGGTCGCTCTAGATGCCAGGAAGAGGCAGATAATTTGATTAATCAAATGCCATTTAAACCCAATATTTTGGTATGGCGAATTTTTCTTGGAACTTGTAGGATCCATGGTGAGATAGAAATATGGAAACGTGCAGCAAAGTGTATTTTTTAGTTGGAACCAGAAGACGCTGCAACCTATGTCTTGTTGTCCAATATGAATGCTTTTGTTGGCGTTTGGGACAACGTAACAAAAATAAGGAAAATGATGGCTAAGAGGGGCATTAAAAAGGAGGTTGGACAAGCAAAGTGAGCGTAAGCCCCATTCTGTTTCTGAACAATTCTATAGATGGTACCACAAATATATAGGCCGGGTCGATGTAAGTCCCATTTTGTTGGTGAAATTATTCAACCAAGTGCATAATCGAAATATTTCACATTGCTTATGCTTGTTCACTATTTTCAACAACCAAAGTTAACAAGAAAAGTGGCATAATTAGAAAGGAGGTTGGACAAGCAAAGTGGGCGTAAGACCCATTCTGTTTCTGAACAATTCTACAGATGGTACAAAAATATATAAGCCGAGTGGGTGTAAGTCCCATTATGTTGGTGAAATTATTCAACCAGGTGCATAATCAAAATAGTTCACATTCACTATGCTTGTTCACTACTTTCAACAACCGAACAGGGACTGTTACAGGTGAAGTTGGGACTGTGGTTGAACCATATGCATATAAATTTATTGATAAGATACATAGTGAAATTTCGGAGGGACATCCACCCTCTTGTGTCACGTGTTTACTAATAATAAATAATAATAACACAACAGGTCAATTATATCCGCTAAACAGCCAACAATATCTTGTAGCATAAAAAGCGTTAAAAATACCTCGTTGAGCAAATCTGTCTTCTCGTTGTTGAGTTTAGTAGGTACGGGTTCTAAACAAGCCCCTAGTCTCCAGCTGCAGTTGCGTGACTTTGTCCAGAAATTTTCAAATGGATCGTCGCACAGAAAGAGCATAAGCATAGAAGAGTAAATAAAAGCTAGAAAGATAAGCACGGAAGAATAAATAAAAGCTAGAAAGAACAACTGAAAACACTGAAATACTAACCTAATAGGAGAGGAAATATGATCATCATGACCATAGTTTCCGGAAGTTGTTGGTAGTGTAGGTCCTAAGCCTGGAAGTTGTTAGTCGTGAAGAGTAATGGGGAATTTAATACAGTGGTTGTTATATCTTTTCTCGTTTGTAGTGATTTCCGTGAGCCACCGTCTGAGCCGGTGCCATCTACAAGTTAGGGTATTGGCCTATTTATTTATTGAGTGTGGGCCGAAGTTAGGGTGACGTGGAATTAATATTAATATAACATGATGCGCAGTTACACTAAAAATTATGACAGGTCATCCCAAGTTGCTTCGTGGAGGAATTTATAATTCTTAAATTATCCGAGCGTAGGCATATTACTATAACCATATTATTATCCGAGCTCAGGCTCCATTATGCACAAGTATTATTATCCAGGCGTGAGCTCCATTCTGCACAGTTGTCAATACCAGAAAAGGAATGTCCACTTAAAAAAATTGCACTAATTCAAAAAAAAAAAGCCTATCGACCTAATTATATACAAAATTATTATTTTTCAATTTTTTTAATAAATAAATAAAAATTTTAAATTAATTCAATTTCTTACCATTATTTATTTATTTAAATAATATTTTTCTTAATTATTTATTTATTTAAATAATATTTTTCTTGAAATATATTTATAATTGATTTAATATATTATTTTTAAATTTCGTGAATAATTAAAATAAAATTTGTAAATGAATTCAATTTCTTATATTTATTTATTTATTTGTAAATGAATTCAATTATACTCATATTTATTTTAGAAGCTGGAGTTTTAAGTCATTGCTGTGATAGCGCATCAGTAAACTTTGCATGCAGAGTTGGATCAACTTGGGCGGCTGTCGAGTACAGTAATCTGTACAGTTATCATGTTACTGCAATTAAGGGTAACAGTATTGATATATTTAGACAAGAGACTCACCGTTAAGTGTAAGCGTTTTGATATTTTTAGACGATACACAACGTCAAGTGAAGTGAAGTGTAAAAGTACTAATATTCTTACTCAAGAAACTCACCGTTGACTTTCTATTTACATGCAGTGTTCTTAATCAAGAAACTGACCGTTAAGTTTATGTTATCATGCATAACATGGTGCAATTATATTAACTGATATTGCCAGGCGCAAGTCTCCTTCAATTCACCACATCATGCCTATGCCATTATATATTTCGATCTTATTTTTTAAATTGAAAAATTCGGTTATATATTATCTACATTCGTTTCGTTCCAGATGCTTGATGGTTGCAGTGCGTGGGAGTTGAGCTTCCTTTTCCTAAGCTACATGGCGTTCATGATCTCACTTCTTCGCTTCATTCCATGTGGCCTCCTCAACGATCAGACTATCCGCGGCCATTGATAGTTTTCAAGGAAGTAGGTAATCGATTGCGAACCGGCCGTTGCAGAATCTGTTTGTGGGTAACTGGGTATTAAGGTCTCTTTATTAGCTTTTCAAGATTAATTATTATTTCTGGCATCTATCTTAGAATCCCAAAAATAAAGAAGGCATGAAGTAAGGGATATGATTCAAACTGGTGCTCTAAGATTGGTGCTGGAAATGATAATTACCTTGAAGTGTTTGCCAGAGCTAATAACCCTTTCCAATATGAAAGAGACTTTGATAACTACTTGCGATTCTGCAACGTCCTATTGGCAATCTACTACCTATTTCCTTCAAGAACATGATTAATCTTTCATGTCATACTTGAATCTCTATTTTTATGGAAATATTCTGTTATTTATATCTTCTTGTTTGAGGTTATTTTGGTGCAGGCTTACCGTTTGAGTCTGATAGATAGTAGGGTTAAAACATATCCCTCACGCAACAGATCCAGCGAGCCTCCCATCTGAAAATGTCTCAAAGGTAAGTTTCAATTGGCAGCAACGACTGCATTGATCTCTACCTTTGCAGTGCCTTTGAAATTAGATCAATTAGTTTTCCACGCAACAGATTCTTAAGTGTATACTGAATGAATTTGTCAATATATTTTGGTTGAAAATTGATACAGGATAATTATAAATTTGGTTATTTTTTTCCTTTCTATATTCAATCTGTTTTCATAATAATAATTTGTTCATAATCTTATAATCAAATAAATCTAAAAATAAGTAAACTAGCACAACTATATGGATTAATATACATTTATATATTACATGCACAACTATATTAGAGGATATTATATTTACATGCGGTATCATGCAGTATTCTTAATCAAGAAACTCACCGTTGACTTTATATTTACATGCGGTATCATGCAGTATTCTTAATCAAGAAACTCACCGTTAAGTTTATGTTATCATGCATAACATGGTGCAATCATATTAACTGATATTACCAGGCGCAAGTCTCCTTCAATTCACCACATCATGCCTATGCCATTATATATTTCGATCTTATTTTTTAAATTGTAAAATTCGGTTATATATTATCTACATTTGTTTCGTTCCAGATGCTTGATGGTTGCAGTGCGTGGGAGTTGAGCTTCCTTTTCCTAAGCTGCATGGCGTTCATGATCTCACTTCTTCGCTTCATTCCGCGGCCATTGATAGTTTTCAAGGAAGTAGGTAATCGATTGCGAACCCGCCGTTGCAGAATCTGTTTGTGGGTAACTGGGTATTAAGGTCTCTTTATTAGCTTTTCAAGATTAATTATTATTTCCGGCATCTATCTTAGGATCCCAAAAATAAATAAGGCATGAAGTAAGGGATATGATTCAAGCTGGTGCTCTAAGATTGGTGCTGGAAATGATAATTACCTTGAAGTGTTTGCCAGAGCTAATAATCCTCCCCAATATGAAAGAGACTTTGATAACTACTTGCGATTCTGCAACGTCCTATTGGCAATCTACTACCTATTTCCTTCAAGAACATGATTAATCTTTCATGTCATACTTGAATCTCTATTTTTATGGAAATATTCTGTTACTTATATCTTCTTGTTTGAGGTTATTTTGGTGCAGGCTTACCGTTTGAGTCTGATAGATAGTAGGGTTAAAACATATCCCTCACGCAACAGATCCAGCGAGCCTCCCATGTGAAAATGTCTCAAAGGTAAGTTTCAATTGGCAGCAACGACTGCATTGATCTCTACCTTTGCAGTGCCTTTGAAATTAGATCAATTAGTTTTCCACGCAACAGAATCTTAAGTGTATACTGAATGAATTTGTCAATATATTTTGGTTGAAAATTGATACAGGATAATTATAAATTTGGTTATTTTTTTCCTTTCTATATTCAATCTATTTTCATAGTAATAATTTGTTCATAATCTTATAATCAAATAAATCTAAAAATAAGTAAACTAACACAACTATATGGATTAATATACATTTATATGCATATATAAATTACATGCACAACTACATTAGAGGATATTAATATACATTTATATGCATATATAAATCACATGCATACAAGTACATTAGAGGATAGACATACTTAATATTAAAATTATTAAATAAAAAACAAATAATTACTATAACTACTACACAAATTTTTATTATATGTTAAATAATAATATTGAAAATTATTAGTAATAAAATAATTAAAACTAAAATTAATATTAAATTTAAATACAGAAAAATTAATGAGAAAAAATTAATTTATTAAATTCCAAATAATAATATTACAAAAAGAAAATAATAACAATAATGAAAATAAATTTACTATAAATTTCATAAATAATTAAAACATAAAACAATATAAAATTTACATTTCAGAAGAAAAAAATATGATTTAAAATAAGAAATATACCTAAAAAAAATCTACAAAATCAATATGAACATAATAAATATTTTTATATTCCCATAAAAATATATAGAACTTCTAAATTTTGCATACCTCTAACCCACATTACCTTTTGGTATCTCTATATCTTTGTCAAGAAAATATTTTCCGACGTCGGCTAGGCTATCGTTTGCCAAATTGATACTTTACACCAAAGTAAGAAGAATTATTTAAATATTTTTAAACATTTCTTAACTAGAGTGCCAGCTGTCCTTAATCCTATAATGTCAATTTAAATGTTTTTCCATGATCTATAATGTCCTGAATTTTGACAACATGATCTTCCAAATGGCAAATACATCTTCGGAAACAGAAATGGAATATGATTTCTTCCTTATATGAGCCATGAATTTGACTTTGAGTTCAAAAGAAATAGGCCGCTAGATCTTTCCTGTTCAAATGACATAGGTTGAAATAACCGAACAACTGGAAGCTTCTGCACTTCTTTGCGCCAAAGGAAAAGTCTCAACAGTGAATATTTTGCTTTGCTTTAATTTCTTTCACGATTTCATCATTTTGTAGGGTTTGTAAGTCTGCATAACTTAAAGGAGTTGTTTACCCAGTTAATAGAATAATTTGGATTGTATTTTTTTTTGGAATTAGGGAAAAAAAATTCAAAAAATCAGAGAGTTAGAATGCTTGAATTGCATTTTTTATAGTGAAAATGGATTCAGCACTATCAAAAACTTTTAGGGCACCAAAAATACTGAAATTTTGTTGGAATTTTTTAGAATTCCAGAACAATACAGAGAGAATGATATTATCCTTCTAACACAGAGAAATTAAAAAAATTTGCTTGCTGGTAGACAGAGATTGCACAAAAAACTTTCTATTCCATAAGCATTTAAAATTACAAAATTTGGTCTTCCTTTGTTGAGGGATTTAACAACAATGGACTGCTGCAATAACACAGTGCCAAAACTAACTCTCTGTCTTACCAAAACTTCGCACTGAAATGTGCTCTGTCTCAACACACTCTATTTTAATAATACACTGTTGTGTGTATATTTTCGCACTGTTGTGCTTTTTTTCATTACATTGCATAAGCCTCACGAACTCCTTTTTTTTATATATATATGTGACACAACGTATGTACTAACAAAACTACAAAAAAAAATAAAATCTATTTTAAAAACCTCCCGGGGCCCACATTACAAATGGCGCATATGTTTTAATATGTATTAAAACATATATATCTATATAACCAAAGTTTTATACTTTTCGTTGCGCGATATGCAAAACATAAACCTTCGCAACCTTCCGCCTGGACTTCAAACGCTTGTTAAACCAAACTGCAAACAGAATTCGCATTACAAAAATGAATGCTGACGTAGGGCCAAAATGTTATCCGAAAAATGTATGGACAGGCGTTTATAATTTTTCGGGTCCGAAAATGGGCTTTGCGTACGAGCTCAAAATAAAACCAAAAAATTATGAACTGCGGCATATAAAAAACTTCGGGTCTAGATCTGAGGTCTGCGAACCGACTCAAAAAAAAAACGCGATCGAATAATCTGCCTCCACGTGTTGCTATAACGTGGTCTATGGGACCTATGTGACGTGGCCTCCTGTTTAAACAAAAACAAAAAAAACTTTGCCGCGCATAAAAACGAAAGCTCTACTTCCCAAACAGAGGATTGTAAACTATGTTTTTAAACCTTGAATTTGATTGTTCAGCAAAAATAACAAGCGGCGTTTTTTCCAGAGTCTTCAAACAAAAATAGCAAGCAGCTGTTGTGCAGGGTAGTTGAAATTAACATTTCAACACTCCCCCTTAAGTTCCACTGATGGGTTATCAGTCATACCCATGCATTTCCTCAAATATTCAAAACTCTTCTGCCCTAATGGCTTGGTCATAATGTCTACAAACTGCTCATGAGTTCTGCAGTGTTTTAAAACAATTTATCCATTGTTCACTAGCTCTCTGATGTAGTGAAACTTAGCATCTATGTGCTTTGTCCTTTTGTGAAACACAGAATTTTTAGACAATGTTATCGCTGAGCTATTGTCACAATAAATCACTATGCATTTTACCTGTTCTTGACATAAACTTCTCAACATTCTCCTCATCTACACTTCTTGACATGCTGTTGTTGTAGCTGCCACATACTCTACCTCTACTGTAGATAATGCGACAATAGGCTATTTCTTAGAAGCCCATGAAATGGCTCCTGAACCCATGTGAAAAACATAATCAAAGGTACTTTTCCAGTCATCTACACTTTCATCCCAATCACTGTCAGTGTATCCAATTAATTCTGAATTTTCTGAAGTAGTATATAAAATTCCATACCTTTTAGTTCCTTTAACATATCTCAGAACTCTTTTTGCTGCTTGCCAATGTGCGTCTTTTGGCTTCTCCTTAAATCTGGAAATTAAAATAACAGCATGCATAATATCAGGCCTAGTTGTAGTCAAATACATGAGGCTGCCAACTATGCTCTTGTACAAACTAGGATCAAAATCCTTGTTGTTGTCCTCTTTGCTGAGTTTTAATCCCATCACTGTGAGAGTAATTGCTGTCTTGCAATCCTGCATGTTAAATCTTTCCAAAACTTTATTCACATACTCTTCTTGAGAAATAAAAATTTTATTTTCATTTTGCTTACTTCTATTCCTAAGAAGTATTTCAGCAAGCCCATGTCAGTCATTTCAAATTCATCTTTCATGACCTTCTTAAAATTTTCAACAAGGTAATCATCATTACCTATAAATATCACATCATCAACATATAAAACAACAATCAGCATCTTACCATCTTTCTCCTTGATGTATAAGGTGGGTTCTCCTTCACATTTTTCAAACCCATTTTCCAGTAGATAGGAATCTATCCTACTGTACCATGCTCTTGGTGCTTGTTTCAGCCCATAAAGAGCTTTCTTCAATTTGCAAACTTTCTGCTCTTGGTCTTTCTTCTCATAGCCTAGAGGTTGTTCAATATAAACCTCTTCCATTAACACTCCGTTTAGGAATGCTGATTTCACATCCATTTGGTTAACTTTCCACTTGTTTTGTGCTGCAATAGACAACACTGCTCTCACGGTTTCCATTCTTGCAACCGGTGCGAAAGTTTCCTCATAATCTCTCCCATGTTGCTGCTTGTATCCTTTGACAACAAGTCTGGCCTTGTGTCTTTCAATTTTACCTTCAGCATTGCTTTTGGTCTTGTAAACCCATTTAACTCCAATCACTTCTTTACCTTTTGGGAGTTCAACCAAATCCCATGTCTTATTTCTTTCTATGGCATTAATTTCTTCATCCATAGCTTCTATCCATTTCCTATATTTTATAGCTTCTTCAAAATGAATAGGATCATCAACATGACAATATAAAGAAAATAAAGAGTGCATACCTTCATTTGCTGCCTCTTGCTCATAAATTTCATTCAAATTTCTGAACTTTGTTCCTCTTTCATTTGGTGTACAAGTGCTTGAAGTAGCACTCAAATCAGCTCCTTGTGGTGTGCTTGGAGAAGCACTCTCATTACTTCTCAAGGGTGTTCTTACTCCAGCTTGTGGTGTTCCTTGCTGCCCTTGTGTTGGTGCTGCTATTGAGGGATGTATTTCATCCATCTCTTCATCATTTTGATCATGAGACAAACAGTTTTTAACATTCACTGTTTTCTCAATGCTTCCATCCCAAGCTTCCTCCTCAATGAACTAAACATTTCTGCTCACAATAAATTTCTTGGTGGATGGGTTATACAACCTGTAAGCTTTGGATTCCTCACTGTATCCAATAAAAATACATTTCTCCCCCTTGTTGTGCAACTTCTTCCTTAGCTGATCTAGAATGTGTGCATAAGCCACACAACCAAAAACTTTCATGTGGGTGACTCCTTGTTTTATCCCACTCCATGATTCTTCCGAAACTTTATTCATCACTGCTTTTGTTGGGCATCTATTTAGTACATATGCTGCACAATGTACATCTTCAGCCCAATAATCATTTGGCAAATGTTTTTCCTTTAGCATACTCCTTACCATATCCATGATTGTCCTATTTTTCCTTTCGGCAACTCCATTTTGCTGCGGAGTGTACATCGCTGTAAATTGCTTGTGTATGCCATTTTCTCTGCAAAAACTCAGAAATTATTTAGAGATGTACTCACCTCCTCTATCAGTGCTAAGGATTTTGATACGCTGCCCACTTTGGTTCTCAACAAGTTCTTTGAAATTGCAGAATTTTTCAAACACTTAACTTTTATTTTTCAAAAATAAATCCAAGTTTTTCTTGTAAAATCATCAATAAAAGTTAACATAAAGTGGTTGCTTGCAATTGATGGTGTTTGCATTGGTCCACATAAATCTGAGTGGAAAATTTCTAAGGGTGATTTTTCCCTTATGCTTTTTCCGGATGGAAAACTTTCTCTGTGTTGTTTACCCAAGATACAACCTTCACATAGGCTGTCCGGTTTCTCAATCAATGGTAATCCTCTTACCATTCCTTTCCTATGTAACAAATTAAGACCTCCAAAGTTGAGATGTCCAAATCTCAAGTTCCATAACCAATTCTCATCCTTTGCTTCTCTTTGGAAAGCCTCTTGCATCACTGCTGCCATTTCTTCTCCATTCTTAAAATCTGCCCTCATCCTGAGAGGGAACATTTTGTTCCTTGTCATCCTTATTTCAGCAATACATTGTTTGCTTGGAGGTTTATCCATGATGGTGCATACATCATATTCAAAGAAAACATTGTAGCCCTTTTGAATGAGCTGCCCAATGCTTAACAAATTACATTTCATACCTAGTACATAATATACATCAGATATGCTCTTCTTTTCTCCCTTCTTTGTCAAGACATTTACTATGCCTTTTCCTGTGACAGAAATATTACTATCTGTTCCCAATGTGACTTGAGACATCACATTTTCATCTAACATAGAAAACATAGCAATGTTTCCTGTCATATGGTTACTACATCCTGAATCTAGAAACCATAAATCTTCACTCTTTCCTCAGCCATATTACATGCTAAAAACAATTTATCTTGGTTGATATTTTCTCTAGTGAAATTTGCACTGGGTCTATTACCCATATCATTTTGCTTCTTCCTACATTCATTTGCATAATTCCCATATTTTTTACAATAATGACACTAGACATTGGATTTGTCATACCTTTGTCCATGAGCATGTTGTTGTCCACTTGTCTGGCTGCTGCTTTGGCCTTGGTTCTGATTTTGATTGATGCCCCTTCCTTGATCATTTGATGGGCTATTTCTTCCTCCTTTGTTTTGGCTTCTGCCTCTTCCTCTCTTGTTTTCTCTGTCTTGACCTCTTCCTCTTCCAAAGTACATTTGGGTCTTGAAGGCATGCTCCAAGGATGAGTTTTCATTTCTACCCAATCTCTGTTCATGTGTCATCAGTGATGCATGAAGCTCATCAATTGAAAAGTTTGTAAGATCCTGTGTCTCTTCTATGGTGGTGACTATAACATCAAATCTTGAGGGTAAGCTCCTCAAAACTTTCTCTACAATCCTATTTTTTTCAAGTGTCTCTCCATGAGACCTTATCTGTGTGACCATACCAATCACATGTGTGAAGAATGAGTCTATGTTATCAGACTCATTCATGCAAACAGTCTCAAAATCTCTCCTCAGCAATTGTAATTTTGTTGTCTTCACTTTCTCCATGCCTTGATAGGCTGTCTTGAGAGTTTCCCATGCTTCTTTGGATTTCTTAGCTGCTGCTATCCTTGGAAACACACTCTCATGTACTTCTTGATACAAATATAAGAGGGCTTTAGAGTCCTTCTTCTTATTGCTCTTCAACAAGTCCTTCTTTGTCTGTGTTAAGGCATTAAACTCATTTTCATCTACTGGCTCTTCAAAACCATCCTCAACAAGTTCCCATAAGTCTTGAGAGGCAAACAGAGCTCTCATAGTGATTGCCCAATAATCATAGTTCTTCCCATTGAACTGTGGGAGCTGAGCATTACCAATACTCATGCTTGTGCTGGCTCTTGCCATGCCGAGCACTCTGAACTATGCTTTAAATCTTGACTGTGAATTTTTTTAAATAAACTGACTGTCTTCAAACAGTAACACAAAAAATATGTCTTGAGAATACCTTGGATTATTTTTGACTGAGCCTTCACTCTGCTGGAGAAGTTGCTTCAACAAAAATCCTTCCTTCAGCTTCTTTGACACCTTCAAAGAGCCTGGACTAGCTCTGATACCATGTTGGAATTATTGAGAATTCCAAAACAATACAAAGAGAATGATACTCTCCTTCTAACACAGAGAAATTAAAAAAAAATTCTTGCTGGTAGACAGAGATTGCACAAAAAAATTTCTATTCCATAAGCATTTAAAATTACAAAATTTGGTCTTCCTCTGTTGATGGATTTAACAACAATGGACTGCTGCAATAACACAGTGTCAAAACTAACTCTCTGTCTTACCAAAACTTTGCACTGAACTGTGCTCTGTCTCAACACACTTTGTTTTAACAATACACTGTTGTGTGTATTTTTTCGCATTGTTGTGCTTTTTTTCTTTACATTGCATAAGCCTCACGGGCTCCTTTTTTTTATATATATGTCACATAGCGTATGTACTAACAAAACTACAAAAGAAATAAAATCTATTTTAAAAACCTCCCGAGACCCACATTATAAATGGCGCATATGTTTTAATATGTATTAAAACATATATATCTATATAACAAAGGTTTTATACTTTTCGTTGCGCGATATGCAAAACATATAACAAAAACATAAACCTTCGCAATCTTCCGCCCGGACTTGAAACGCTTGTTAAACCAAATTGCAAAAAGAATTCGCATTACAAAAATGAATGCTGACGTAGAGCCAAAATGTTATCCGAAAAATTTATGGACAGGCGTTTATAATTTTTCGGGTCCGAAAATGGGCTTTGGGTACGGGCCCAAAATAAAACCCGAAAACTTATGAACTGCGACATATAAAAAAATTCGGGTCCGGATCTGAGGTCTGCGGACTGGCTCAAAAAAAAATGTGATCGAATAATCTGCGTCTACATGTTGCTGTGACGTGGTCTGTGGGACCTATGTGATGTGGCCTCCTGTTTAAACAAAAACAAAAAAACTTTGCCGCGCATAAAAACAAAAGCTCTGCTTCCCAAACAGAGGACTATAAACTTTGTTTTTAAACCTTGAATTTGATTGTTCAGCAAAAATAACAAGCGGCACTTTTGACAGAGTCCTTTAAACAAAAATAGCAAGTGGTTGTTGTGCAGGGCAGTTGAAATTAACATTTCAACAAATTTAACAACTATAAATCATATTTTGATAAATATTTACCAGAATTTGTCAAAATCTTTAGGAGAATTTGTCAAAATCTTTGCCAAATTCTAAATTATTTTATGGATTTTTTAAACTAAGTTAATGGATCTTCACATATTCCCACGTGTTTGCATGTGTTTGCATCAATGTAACCATTCATCATCATTAGACCCTTCGCTCTTATGAGTTGTTTCTTAGGCACATATGATGTATATTTTGGAGCCAATCTTTGTGTTTATAAAAGTGGTTTTAAGGGTATTTGGAAATCCATCTACAGCACAACTCAGAGAGAAACTACAATGGCTTCTCTTAATGCATGTGTTTGCATCGATGGAACCATTCATCATCATTAGACCCTTCGCTCTTATGAGTTGTTTCTTAGGCACATATGATGTATATTTTGGAGCCAATCTTTGTGTTTATAAAAGTGGTTTTAAGTGTATTTGGAAATCCATCTATAGCACAACTCAGAGAGAAACTACAATGGCTTCTCTTAATGCATGGTGTCATATGCAGTTTGTTGAAAGGTGTCATGGTGCTCACTTGAAAGGTGCTGATCTCAAAACATATGAGAATGGAGAAATTCAAGCTCCAGAACTGCATACATATGACACACCCTTGAACAAAGATTTTGATATTTTTCTCAACGCAAAGAAAGGTGGAAAACAGTTGGCTGCAGATTTTTTGTATTTTTATTTTTATTTTTATTAATTAAATTTTGGTTAATTCTAACTTAATAGATCCTTTCTATACTTTATTTATAAACAAAATGCATATTTTTTATTTATAAACAAAACGCAGGTAAGTTGGTTCGAAGTTTTAAATTCTTTAACATGTTTTATATTTCTCATATTCTGTATTCTATATTTTCTTTGAGCAATAATTGGACAGTTGCATTCGGGGCTTTGTTTATTGTTTGCCTGCAGTTTATGAATTTCAACAATAATAGTTTAACTTCTACTGAGCAATGATTGTACTGGTTATCCTAGGGCTACTATGTATTCAGTACGTTAAATGCAAAACTCTAATGTCGTTGGTCTGGCAGTCGAGTTGTGTGTCCACATCACCCATGCTGCATGAATTATCTGCAAGTAAAGGAGACCAAGCACAGTGCTCAAAAAGGAAATTACAACCATAGAGTTGGGTTCCGTCGTCACTGGAGTGCCACTTACAAAATATGTTGTATAAATGAGCTCAAAATTCCCCCGAGACTTGTGTGCTAACCAACTAAGCCACCACCCTAAGTGCTTTTTAAATATTTTTAACTCATGGATTGTTATGAGTAGATATACATATTGAGATTTACTCTGCGTGTAGTCCCTAAATACTAGTACTCGGAACCCTTGAAAAGTCATTTAGAGAAAACTTTTTGCTTTTCTAAGATGAATTGCAGTGTCTATTTTGTGTGAGTTGAACTGTGTTGGACCTGAATTTTCTTTATTGCTTGATCTTAGATTGGCACCATAGGCCAGAAAAAATGCCATATTATAATAATAATTTAAAAGTTGTAGAAGCAAGGCTCTGTATCTTGGAAACATAAAATATTTAGTTTACTTTAAGGTTCCAAATCGAATTGTTGGAAGAGCACCCTAAATCAGGTCTCTTTGTCTAATTCCCTTGTGTTAATTATTCTGTGACTGCTACTGCCCAATCTTTTAGTAGTTGTGTAATTTTGAATTGGGTTTTTCCAATTAAAATAAAAATTAAAAATTAAAAATTAAAAATAATAATAATAATAATCCCCTTAGTTTTGTAATTTTGAATTGGTTTAAAAAAAATGTTGATTGTGAATTTGTTTTGTATAGTTAAGTGTTAGGGTTTGAAGGTATAATAGGTAAATAAATAAATAAAATATAACAGATAAAAAACTATGCATAAAATAGAAAATCCTTTTTATTTAAGGATAATATTGTGAATTTGTTTTACACAATTAAGAGTTAGGGCTTGAAGGTGTAATAGGCAAATAAATAAAAATATTACAGTAAAATAAAACTATCTAGAAATGGAAAATTGTTTTAGTCTAACTACAATTATTAACAAAGGGTTTGATTACAAGTTAGGTTGGATTCTAGGATTTTAAAGACAGTACATGCTATTACAAAGGTGCATTGCTAAGAAATTAGTAATTAAAGTATCTTCGATTTTTTTTCTCTTTACAATATACATATTAGGTTGCATTCATTGATCACAAATGCATTATCCTTCACAAATTTGAATTTTGGTTTAATATCAAGTAGTTTGAAAGAGTCACTCCCAAAATAGGTTTTGGATTTGGTTTGATATTTTGATATAGAATTTTTACAAATAATACCACTAAGAATACTCTGACCATAGTCTTAAAAAACATGCAATTATAGTGGCTCTTGTATTTGAGAAAAGGCTATCATCTATTGCACCTTACTTGACTACTTGACTGTAGTCATTCTGCACTTGCTCACCTAAGATCAATTCTTCTCACATCGAAAATCTTGTCCTAGTCTATCATGTGCTTTCCATTCATACATAGTGCTTACCATTCATACATAGAACTAGGAGTTGCCAAATGTTTAGACCATCAATAATAGGTTGATTTTATTCCAATATAAATGTATACATACATATACGAGTACTCCCTGTCTAGTCTACACAACCGCAGATACAGAGTCTTTTTTGTCATGCACAGATACCACGTCAAAAACCAAAAGAGAATGGTGTGAAACGAGAACTCTTTCGCTTAAATGTGAATTACCTGAATCATCAACCTCTTGCAAAGATTTTCCCTCGTGATCAATTTTTGGATTCTCAATGTCTTCTTCCATCATTTTCCCCACTTCGGAGAGCTTCTACTGTTGCTGATCATGTGGTTTCTAGGATGAAATTGAGGCATCTTTTATCTCTTCTACCAAGTTCCATGGATCATTTTTATGTTTTTCTTCTATTGAACATAGAATGGGTGGAATTGTCAATTATTATTCAACAGTTGAATCATGTGATGTTGTTAATGAAATGTGAATTACCTGCATCATCAACCTCTTGCATGGCTTTTCACTCATGATCAACTGTTGGATGCTCAATGTTTTCTTCCATCAATTTTCCCACTCCAAAGAGGCTCATGATCTTGTGGATTCTGGGATGGAATTGAGGCATATATCATCTCTTCTACCAAGTTTCTTAGATCACTTCGTTTCTTTTCTTATATTGAAGATATAATGGCTGGAATTGTTCCATATTTTTCAACAATTGATGTGATGTTGTTAATGAAATGTGAATTGCCTACATCATCAACTTCTTGCGTAGTTTTTCTCTCATGATCAACTGTTGGATGCTCAATGTCTTATTCCTTCTTTTCCCCACTTCTTCTTGTTCTTTTTTTGGATGTGCATATGAGCAGATCTTGACAAGAGGAGACTGATGTGGTTGTTGATCTTGTGGATTTTGAGATAAATTTAAGGTCTCCTTGTATTATACAAAGCTTTTCTGATCACCATCCTCCTCTTCTTGTTTTTGTGAAATAAGAATATCTTATGAAGGGCCTTTAGAAACATGCAGATCATATTCTTGTTTTGGACAGTGAATATGTGATGAAGTGCCTTTAGAAACTTGCATATCTTCTTATTTTGGACAATGAATATGTGATGAAGAGCCTTTATAAACTTGCAGATCATCTTCTTGTTTTGAACAGTGAAGCAATATTTGAGAGTTTGAGTGCTCAGTAACATCTCCTCCCGAACTAATTGGGGCGCTTCTGTGATATCATGATCGACTTCACCAATTATAAATTCTTCTGCAACTTAATAGAAATCGCAATAATTGTGAAGACAACAATGATCGAGCGATTCGGGATTCATAGTGATGAAACTTGAATCAGACTATATATATATATATATATATATATATATATATATATATATATATATTATAGGTCTCTAATCAAAGCCTAGCTTTCTGCTAGAGTTGCAGGAGTGGGGGAATTTTTTTGTAGTAAAACTTGCAGAAATTATAACAATGTCTTCATTGATGGAGATGTATATAAGGAAAAGAGAGACCTTTTTGTTGAGTTGAAGTCTTCAAGAAAGCGCACCACAAGTTTGCACAATCTAGAGAGTCCATAGTCGCCCTCTCATGCCAAATCTATGGGCAACTATGTTCGAAAGCACCCCTCGCAGAGACAAGAGAAGATGTTTACAAGGCCAAAATTGGTGGAAACTAAAATATTTGTGTGAATTTGCATATTAAATCTATCATAGAAGTACTGTGAGATAACATTGTCGATGGTGAGCTCCACTCCAATAGTCAGATTGACTATCAAACTTTATTCTATCTTTAAAATGACAAAAAAAAAAGATCGTTATCCTTGTGTATTTATCCAATTTGATAACTTGGTCTCATAGCATATTGAAGGAAAAGCATGATTTGTTATCATATATATCATATGTGGATTCTATAACAAATTAAGACTCAAATAGAGCTCTCATTCATTGACACGACCCCTTTTGATTGCAAGGACTAGAATGTTTCTTGGGGTCTGGAGGTTAGAAAGCTTTTCACCTTCAGTGTGGCCTTGTGCACCCCATAAGGTGACATTGATGATGTATCCTGACATGTAGCACAAGGAGATAGTTTCCTTCCACATTCTCGGCTCCTCATTTCGGCATTCCTTTACAACTCTTGGTGCAATTGCTAGTAGATATTTAACAATTTATATGTGGATTGTCAGGCCCCTTCCCTTCACAAGATATTTTATAAATATTATTTGATTATTTTTTAATCCTATAAAATCAGAATTTACATTTTTTTTAATGGGTGATTTCAACTTAACACTCCCCTGATGTCCTGGAGGCCTTTTGACGGGTTCTGGCATGTTCAATTTTGAACATTTCTCGCCATCAATTTTCAAAATTGAACACATCATAGCCCGTCAAGAGGCCTCCAAGACATCTAGGAAGTGTTAAGTTGAAATTACACATCACAAAAATGTAAATTCTAATTTTACCAGTTTTAATATATATATAATGTCATGTGAAGGGTTGGAGCTTGACAGTCCACGAATAAATTACCATATATCTATTACCCCGTTGGAAACCTCGACCCCGGACCCAATTGTAGCGTGCCTTGTTGTAGACAACCTCAGAAATTAGTACGCAAGAGGTTGTTGCAATGATAAATAGAGCGTAATGGAACTTATATGGGAGGTTATTGCATTGCCAGCAATCATAATGGCACACTGATGAGTTGAGTTATTTTTATTTGAAAAAAAAATTCCTACCTTCTAGTTCTTCATTCATTGAAACACCCCTAGTCTAGAAGAGATTAACGAGGTTCTGACTCCTGAGCAAAGGAACAAGTGTGTAAGTAATAACATTGGACAACTTGGTATTCATCGGGCTATCATTGGCGACTCCTGGGAAAACGAGTTTAGAACACAGTGGTGGTTGTGATGCAGGGGAGAACTTTATCAAGAACCTTGTGGTATCTAAGGTAACATCATTCAGTTCGTTTATGTTCTCCAGTTTGATTACATAGTATTTGAAATTAGCAATCATAATATTCAACAACAAAGATCCTCACGGTGCAATTAAGGGGGTCATGGGTCATATCAACAACGATTTGTTCATGCTTCGCATGCTTGCCTCAACACTTAGGGCTATTGGTGGATATGTATTCTTGATGTTGTCAACGGTGAACATGGTACAAAACAGATTAGGTTTTTCTGACCCTGCCCTTTGTTTAAACGTATTTTCATTTATGAGTATGGAGCTTCGGCGATGAGGCACCTTTTCCCTTTCGCGCAAAAACTTGATGATGATAAGGGTTTTATTGCTATGTGCATTTCTGATAAGCCTGGATTTCCTACCATTTGTTCCAATCATCCTAAATCAAATTCCACCCAGGCTCAAACCGACTTTCCCTTCTAAACGGATATTGTATGAACCAAAGGGTTATTCGTGGGTGTTACGGCCACTAAACATTATTTATTTTGTTTTTTAATCAAAAACATGTTGCATGTAAATGTATCCAATTTTTGTTATCCGTTGAATCAAATACTACTAGAAGTTGCTCCAAAAGGTGCAAAAAGAGACCGATATGATTGTTAAATTGGAATTGTTGAATTGAAAATTGTGTACTTTGGGTTGAAATAATAATTATTTTTGTGTTAAGTTGGTAATACACAAGCAAAATAATAATCGAAATATTGAGAGTATGAAAGTCTCGTAGTTTGTTAATACATATCAAAGAGGTCGGGTGCCAAATGCACGCTTTTCTTAGCAATGAGAAATGATTCTTAGCAATGAGAAATGCGATCTTCTTGTCTCCTACAATATAAGATATGACAACTATTCAAAGGATGGTTCTTATATTGTTAGCAATATAATCTTTTATAATTTTACATAAATACATAGAGCTTGTGTATGAACTCTCTAGTATGGTATTCACTTAATGTTTTACACTATCAAGAAAGTAATTTGCCACTTCAAAGGTAAGTGGAACATATTTCCACTCATAAGCAAAGACACCCTTGTTATTTATAATTATGGATAGACAACATTTATGGGCATCATTTGGAAATCATGACTCATATATATATATATATATATATATATATAGTATTGAACCAAAATAATTTGACAAATCAAAGAATGTTTTTCATTGGAGTTGGGATTGGAACAACATTTAATTCATTAGAAATATAATTAATATTATAATGATAACTTTTATAATTTAATTAAAATCAAATGTAAAAACAGAGTATCTCATTACACACATTTTTCCTTCTAATTTTTAGGCAATTATATTCTGCCATAAAAACATGTGAGTAATGTTAGTGCCCCCATTAAAATAATAACATGAGTACTCTAATGGCATGCCCTTCAAGTTTTCTTCCCCACTATGACATGGTAATAGCTTACCTGGTCTTCTTATGGCTTGTCCTTCACCTTCTCTTCCCCACTCTCACATCTCTAGCACTTCTAATATTGTTTTGATTATCCATGGACAAAGAACTTTTGATTTTTTTCCTTTTATGAAAATGATGCTTGTGTTTATGATTCACTCTATTTATTTTTCCCAGGCTTCAGAATGGAGACCAGGAGAACATTATTTTATTTACCTCTTGTTCTTGTTTTTTTTTCTTATGCAAAAATTTAAATTATTATAGGAAATAACTAATCAAAATATATTATTTACTCAGTATCAAATATTTTTAAAATTTTTAATTTTGAATGATTTTCTTAGAAAATTTGAGAATAAAAAATCAATATACTTATTTAAAAATCATGTAAAAATATAACAACACTATCTAGAAATAACTATCTAAAAACAATGACATAAAAAACCACTATAGCTATTTAAAGATCATACACCAATATAACAACAATATGAATTTATAAATAAAATTGTTCATTCTTGGAAACTTTTCATTTTATCTTGATAGTTTAATATTCTAGACCCTATTTTAATATAAAATTAGTAGTTTTGTAATATACAATTTACTACCCCGGATGTGGGTGTTTGCTAGTTTTTCAAGGAGCCACGGGGCCGCCATGTGGGTAGACACACGACGCACCCACGTGACTGATCTTGGGGATCTTCAATGTGTTAATTACTGGCGTGAGATAGCCTTTAAGGCACCCTCCGCCGCCCTTGAGACAAAGTACCATGTTGGCTCTGCATTTATTTTGCCAGCCATGGCCTCTCAGCTCGCCACCCCAGACTTCTTCGCTTCATATCGTCCCGCCTATTTGCTCGTTGTGCATTTCGTTGTTCTTAGTTCCCCATCTCAGGTGCGTCACCGTGGTCCTTCTTGCATTCGCTCTAATAGCAGCTCCCCTCCTAAGCCCACCTCTTTCCCCCTCCGGTCAGGTGACTCTCCCCCCTGGACCATCATGCCTCGGCGCCATAGACAAAGATGCCGAAGGGCCGGGGGATGCAGCTTGCCATCCCATCCTCCTCTGTCGAATGTCCTTGGCCGCGACCTAAACCTGTCCATAGACTGGACTGAGTTTGAATCTTCCCCTCCTGTCAATCTGAATGCGCAATTCTCCTTGCAGCTCCCCTCCCCTGTCCCTCTCCCCTCCTCCTCTCGAAGCAAGAAGCATGCCCGTAAATCCACCATCTCCCCTGAGCCTGCTTTCATCCCTCGGAAGATGAAAGCCCTCCCTGTGCAATCCGCCTCCAATGACAGCAGTGACTCCAGAAACAAGAGCGAAGGTGGCAGCCCGGACCAGGACGTAGCATGCAATCAAGCTCAGAGAGATGGCGACAGTTTGGACTGGCACAAGATGCATCCCACCTCGTCGTTTGACGACTTGAAGCCGAACGCCTCTGAGGTGAGACTTAGTCTCCCAGCGTCGCCACGTTCTCTACCTGCTGTGAATGTGTTGGGTGTAGAGCTGGTGGACGCTAACTATGTGTGCAGGCTCCTGGAAGATGTCCCTTCTCCTCGCGACAAGAATGCAGTTCTTACTTAGTAGTACTAATCTTTCTCTTTTCGGCATGCTTATGATTAGGAATGGACTGCTTTGCGTTTTATGTTCAATTTTGAAAACTTTGTATGTTGGTTTCCCATTTTGGGCAGCAACAACTCTATGGTCTCCAAGGACTGGTTTCCCCTTATGGGGCAATCCAGCGCTTGGTAACAAACTCTTGAATTTTCCCTCTAGACTAGACTTGTCCATTCTTGAGGAAGCGCTCTGTGATTTTTCAATATGATATAATAAAAGTAGCATAACTTAGAATATATATATATATATATACAATTTACTAATTTTTATTAATACAAAAATTATTATTTTTACTTTTTTAAATATAAAAATTATTATTTTAATTTTTTTTTAATATAGAATTTTTTTAATTAAAAGTATCTAATAACCGAATTAATACACCTAATATCAAATTGGCAAATTTACTAAGATTAGGGCCAATAAGGCTGAATTGACTAACTATGGTTGGTACAGAACAAAAAGCTGTATCTTTCGGTATACAAATGTTCCCTCGGGAGATGATCAAGCAACGTGCAGTGAACCAAAATTGATTGAACAGTTGATAATCTCATTAGAACTGGTTTATCAGTCCGAAATTAGAAGACTAATCTATCTACATTTAGTTTCTGTGCTTTTTATTTTGTTTGAGATGGTGGTTTGACGGTATGATAAATATTATTTTTCTTTTTTGGCAGTGTGTTGACCAGTTTCTGTCATGCATTTATCAATTATGTTTGTTGGTATAAAGATTTCAAAATCGAAATTTTGTATTAGTAATGATAAATTATTTTTATTATTGATTATTTTTATAGAAATTGTAGTTTTAAAAATATATTGAAATTTGAAAAAAAAAAGTGAAGCTAACAAATATATTTTGTAGTCAAATTTAAAAACAGAAACAAAAAATATTGTTACCATTCAACTTATACGAACCATCATGATTTCTCAATTAACACAATGAAATCTTTGATCAAAAATACATTATAAATGTTGAAATCAATATTAAAAAAGAGACAACCCTACATACTGAAAAACAGGGGGCATGTCATGGATTAAGCGGTGCACAGCCTTTCGCACTATGCCCGTGTTTTTTGTTGAAGTGTGATATCGATCTGAAAAACGCGAACAGATAAAATGAATGATATGGCTTGTTAGTTTTATTTTGTATGGATAAATTTTGTTAAATGCGTTGGTACATTATATACACTAGTAGCTTTTTTTTCTTCTGAAAAAAAATCTTCACACTATGTTCGTTAGATGTATGAAGTTGACCCAAAAAAACCTTCACACTATGTTCGTTAGATGTATGAAGTTGACCAAAAAAAACCTTCACGCTATGTTCGTTACACTATGTTAGTTAGATGTATAAAGTTGCAATTTACATCTTAATTTGCAATCGTCATTGGCATAAATTTATGAGATGGTCAAATTTGCAATAAATATAGTTGACATAAGCTTATCGACCTAATTATGTTAATTATATGCTCAAATCACATTTATATTAACTAGATATTGTATGAACCGAAAAATGTTGTATATTGACATTAACCAAATGGTGTATGAACTAATGATGTTAGCCTTTTAATGTCAAGACTCAATACCAATATCAAAATTTAAAATACAATCATATATTTATGGTGAGCTCCTATTTAGTTGAAAACATTCCTTTCTTGTTTTTTTTTTAATATATTTTTGCTTTTCTTGTTTTGTTTTTTAAATATTTTTAAAATTATTAAGTTTTAGCATAATTAAATGGAATTATAAATTCCAACAAAAATTTATCCAAAGTGTTTTGGTTTTTCTGAAGTTTACTTTTATATAAGCCGACCAGAAAGAGTAGCTCGTGAAAATGAAAGGTTTAAAATTTTTAATAATTTTTCCTTTTATTTTCATCTTGTCGCAAAGCAGGAAAACTCTTAGCAGCACCTATTTCTAAAATGTTTAGAATGGAACATTTCAACTTTCCTAAATAAGAAAACAAACTCGTGGAAAAATGAAGGTACTAGACTGAAACGTTGATCACTCTCCCCCCTTTCTAAATGTATAGAATGCAACATTTCAACTTTTCCTAAATAGGCAAACATGCTTGTGAAAATTGAAGGGTTTAGCACTTAGTCTGCTTTAACTAGAAACGTTGATTACTCCTTCGTAATGGTCATTAATATGCAAGAAGAACATTATATTTTAATGAAAAAAAAAAACTTTTTGAAGTTGTCCTCTCAAATATTTTAATGAAAGTCTGATTTTATTGTTGATCAAGTCATTTATCTTTCAACCCTCATTTTTTTTTAATTACGTTTAGTCTTACCATATAATAAGAATTATTTTTATTTCTTCTTATTTCTAAATGTATTGAATAGAACATTTCAACTTTACTCAAACACGCTAGTGGAAAATGAAGAATTTAGCACTTAGTCATCCCTAACTAGAAAAGTTCATTACTGCTCTCTAATAGTCATTAATATGCAAGAAGAACAATATATTTTAATGAAAAAAAAAAAAATATGATCACTGATCTCTAATGATCCATTAATATACAAAAAAACATTTATTTAAAAAATAAAAATAAAAATAAAAAAAAAATAAAAACATTTTGAGGTTGTCCTCTCAAAGATTTGAATGAAAATCAGTTTTTATTGATAAGTTCATCTATCTCGTATTTTTATAATTACTTTTAGTCTTCCCCGTGTTATAAGAATTATTTTTAATCCTTGCCATACACGGTAGCATTTTCCTAGTACATGATTAATCTATTAATCATCTATTAATTGAGTATATACTTTGAGTATTTAAGCATTATATCATAGTATTATGTAATAAATATTTAACGTCATAGTTAATAATAGAGAAATATAATATTAGAATAAAAAAATAGTAAATCAATTATTAATTTACTACATAGTATGAAATATTTGTTTTTTTTTATAATTTTTTATATCCAGTAATTATTTATTTTATTATGAATACATATGAAATATTGTTATTATAATTAATAATACTAGTAAAAATAATAAAGATGAAATATAAAGGAAATAAATCAATCATTCTAATATTAAATAATTATTTATTTTAAATTTGTATTATATTTATAGTGTAAGGGTACAAAGGTAATTAACCAACTATTATTAATTTAATGTTTTTTATTTAATATTTAATATTTTTATTTTTATAATTTATATTTATTTTTATATTGATCAATTATTTATCAATTATTTATGACGGTATGTTGAATGTTATCTGTCATCTAATTTTAGGAATTTAATTTATTTAATAAAAAAATAAATCATTGAAAATAAAATGTAAAAAATGATATATTGTTTTCAATTGAAATGTATTTATTTTAATGCTTCATTATGAAAGGGTTACGTGAATATATGTCCTCATTGAAATTAAAACCAAGTCCTGAAATTTGATCACGCCACACCTTTCACCAGTAATCACGCCACGTCTTTTGCCAACAATCACGCCACAGACAAAAAGGGAAGGAGAGCAAGGTAGGGGAGGGACACGAGATGTTGTGCGCCCTCCCTTCCACGTCACCTTTGACCATGCAGTGGTTTCCATTTTTTGTATGACACCTCGCCTACTTGGAGGTTGACTTGTCCACTGCCTTTTGGCATCTCCTGTGGTCGTTTTCCTTGTTGTTGAGGGCTCGGTGCATGTCATTTTCCAGAGGCAATCTATTTCCCTCACTTATGTTGCTCGGGCCTGATGCGTGGGCATTATGCTGCCCCAATTCTTGTGATAGCGGTGTTCTACTCTTTTGTTACTGGCCTCAGATGGTTGCAATGTTCTTCATGTGCAGTGGTTTCGACAAGCTTGTGGGGGTTTACCATGCCCAGGGTTGTTGCTTGTCGTTTATCCCTTGGAGGACTATTCCAAGTTTCCCGTGGCACACTAGATGGTCACTAATTTGTCTTTGCACAGACTTGAAGCATATTTCATTCAGTTGAATGGTTGATATGGAGGTTTTCTTTCCTACTTGTTATACGTGATGTGCAAGGGTTTTATGGACCTTAATAGGTTTTGGGTTTTCTGAGAAATGAAGGATTTCGTTTCTAATCTCCTTTAGAAGGGATAATTTCCGCCTACATCAAGGTAAATTCAACGACTGCTCTTACTAATTTAGTCATTTAATATTTTTTTTTGTACAAGTTTCTCATATCTAACCTTACAACGAGCTTGTTTGCAGGTCATTATGCGATGTGCGATTTGCAGTTGGTCCCTGTGGCACGTTAGTGTTTTTGGAGCGCATGGGATTACTCTAGCACGTTGGCTTCGTCGAGGAGAGATGGAAGGTAGGACTCTATCCTACTAGCCTTTCTGCACGTGTTTTTAAACACATTTACCTTGATGGGTTATTGTTCCTCTGTTAAGCTTGTTTTTTGTGTTTTTAAACACTTTCAGTTGATGGGTTTTTTGCAGGTCATTATGCGATGTGTGATTTTCAGTTGGTCCCTGTGGCACGTTAGGGTTTTTGGAGTGCATGGGATTACTCTAGCGCATTGGCTTCGTCGAGGAGAGATGGAAGGTAGGACTCTATCCTACCACCCTTTCTGCACGTGTTTTTAAACACATTTACCTTGATGGGTTATTATTGCTCTGTTAAGCTTGTTTTCTGTGTTTTTAAACACTTTCAGTTGATGGGTTTTGTGTAAAATTGATTGTTATGTGTAAAATTTACTGGGTTTTGTGTAAATTTGACTAGTTATGTGTAAAATTTACTGGGTTTTGTGTAAAATTTTCTAGGTTTTATGTAAAATAGACTGGTTATTGTAAAATTGACTGGGTTTTGTGTAAAATTGACTAGTCATGTGTAAAATTTACTGGGTTATGTGTAAAATTGACTGGTTTTGTGTAAAATTGCAGCATTTTACACAGTTTTGGTGTGTAACTACCTTCATCATGTGTTTTTAAACACATTTACCTTGATGGATTACTATTCCTCTGTTGAGCTTGTTGCTTGTGTTTTGTAACACTTTCAGCTGATGGATTTTCTGTAAATTTGACTGGTTATGTGTAAAATTTACTAGGTTTTGTGTAAAGGCTTTCAATACTTGTTGCAGTACAGGGTCTATATCTTAAAGGCATTATTATTAGATGTATAGCTCAATATGCATTATTAGTAGCTTCCTCATCATCTTCATCCAATAAGGAGGGCTGAATTATTTTTTTTGCCCCAAACTATGTTAAACTTAATATATTTTTTTAGCATACAAAACTATTGTACATTTTTTCATCATACAAAACCAATGTACCTTTTTTCTCTAAGTTTAATATGTTAGTATTTCTATTAATATTATGATAATATTATTCATGGATTTGATTTATCATAAAATTACAAGGTTAATTTTTTATTTATTTTGATTTCATATGTATAAATATTAATTTATAATTATTTTGAAATTATAATATTAAATAAAATAAGATGAATATATAATTTAAAAATTAATATATGAAAATACACAAATATAATATTTATTGAGAATGTGTAAAGAATTGAAGATTATTTAAGGATATGCATTGATTTTTTCAAAAAATATGAAATTACAATAATAATATTTTATTCAAAAAGTGTGAAATGACATTTATTATTAGTACTTTAATTTATGACTTTAAAAGTACTTAGAGCACTATTATAGTTAACCATGAGATTTTATCCACCATTGAGAATGTAACAAGTAAGTACCTTTAACTCAAACAGTGTAACCTCAACCATCGGGGATGATGCCATATCCCCTAAAATGTGATTGGTTTTCATAAAGTGAATTTTGATTGTACATTTTCTTTAGGAGGCCCTTAATAGACCTCAAAATTCCCCTAATGCTCATTTTTACAAATCTTGTTGAACCTTTCTTGCCTCTCTCTCTTGCCTTGCCAATTGCTTTTGATGTTCCTTGTCTTCCCTTGCCTTTTATCTTTCTAACCTTTCCTTTTCTTGAGCTTCTGTTGTTGCAATCCTTGCAGCTCTCTTTTCATTGGCTAACTCCTTCTTTCTCTTTTTAGATTCCTAAATTTCATTCTTTTTACATTTAGACTCAAACATTAAATTCATATAATCTTCAGATGTGAGCAATTGTGAATTCCTCCCCAAACGAAGACAATCTGATGTTGAGTTCCTTGATGAGACCTTCACTCTCTCTACTAGTAGCTTTAGGAATGCACCAAGTATTCGTTGCTTTGTTGTCCCATGTTGTCCCATGCTTCTCAAGACTTGACACTTGGCTTTCAACCTCTGGGACAACTGATTGGCCCCCATTGTTGTCTTCTTCAGGTACTTCATGTTGAATAGGCTCCTCTTCCAATGATCCATTGTCCACAAAATAATGAACAAGTTCAGTGTTCAACTCTGATGGTTATGAAGGCATGTCCATGCTTTCCTCATTAGTAGTAGACACATTATTTCCTCACTGGCCTCTGTCAACCATGATGGTGCTCTTACTTGGGTTGGCATTCTCAATTTATCATTGTTTAATTCTATTGCATTTTCATTACCTTGATCAATTGCACCGCATGGAATATCACATGCATAATTGGCAGGTGGTTCAGTGGGCGTGACGACCTCAATGATATTGATAGTTGGTTCAAGACTGAATTGTGTCTCATTGACATGTTCATCATCATCACCATAGAACAACCCTTCAGAAAGGGACATTATACTTTCAACAACAGTTACATCTTCTTGGGCACCGACATGGTCTTATAAGTTTGCTTCTTGACCTTCCACATCAAATGCTTTCCTACAACTAGTATCATGCATAATAGCATCAACATTAAGTCGCCATATATCAGTCCTCCTAAATTAAGCCTTGATATTAGGTGTGAGAGCCATTTAAATGCTTTAATTGCAAGCTCAGCTAGCTCAAACCTCTTTACTTCCACCCCTGGATTATTTTCCATCCACAAAGCTCGCTTGACCTTGAAATAGTTCTTGAAAGGCCCAAACACGCTGACATCAAGGGGTTTCAATCTGTGAGTGGTATGAGTCAGCAATGTTAACAGGTCAATACCCAAATTATTGGCCTCCTCAATTTTCTACAGAGCCATGTGGCTTCTATGGCCATCTAAAATCAGTAGGTGTTATGTATTCAGGCACGACACTGTAGAAATTTTAATAAAAATTATGTATTGCCTGGATTCTCCTGATCTAAAAATTATACGCCACTGTTAAATATAGAATCACTTCTACAAAAATTCTTGTGGAATTTAAAACACGATCGCCAATTTCAATATCAAGAAGAAAGATCAATCACACATAACACAAATGTTTTTACCGGTAAAGCATAAAGCTAAAAACCACACTATCATATATTATGTGTATATCATGGATCATAAAACAATCTCATACAAAACTCTAATCCAAGAGCTCCTAGTACAATATACAATCATCTCACACTATCATACAAAAATTGGCAAGTTCCTTAGCCAATTTACTGCCTCCAGACAACCTGTCTCCACTTCTCAATCCCTGATGGTCAAGAACCTCTAAATGAGTCATTCTAGCCTGCCTTGACTGCACAATACTCATAGGCACATCCAATGTGTGTGTGGTTGCATGTGTGCACCCACTAATATCACAACTAATAGTCAAACTATCATTTTCACCTACATCTCAACTAGGTCTCCACTGGATCTGACATGCATGTAGTTTACAATAGTAAATCTTTAGTTGCATGTGATACCACTGATTGTGAATTAATTAATAATTAATTCATTGATCTCTCACTAGTGTATCATCAGTTACAACTAGCACAACTGAGTTTAACTCACTTAACTGAGTTAAACTACTTTACAGCTCTCATAACTACACATTCAACTCTGTTACAGCTAGAATCACTCTGTTACAACTCAAGTCCACTTGCAGGTCCCACCAACCAACCTTTGAACTCGAATTTCCTATGGCTAACTGATTTTCCACTTCAGTTAACTATTTCCAAAGTGCTCATTGAGAATAGATTATTGTTTATTGTCCAACTAATATTAAGGGATAATAATAATCGACATGCATCTATAAATAGACATGCGATCTATAAATAGAACTTGCACATACATCTAAAAATAGAACATCATCTATAAATAGAATTTTCTCACCATCTGTAAATAGACATCATCTATAAATAGAATTTTATCATGCATCTATAAATAGACCTCCACCTAAAAATACCCTGTGTGGGCCCCACCCAGTGTAGGTGCTTAATTTTCACTAGGATCAAGGATGTTGTTTCCGGATGCCAATTTCATTGTTTCTTGTTGCAACCTTCAACACTCCCTCTCAACAAGAAAGGAATTTCTTTGCATGCGCCATGCAACTCCATCACATACATCTAAAAATAGAACATCATTTATAAATAGAATTTTCTCACCATCTATAAATAGACATCATCTATAAATAGAATTTTCTTATGCATCTATAAATAGACCTCCACCTAAAAATAGTCTATGTGGGATCCACCTAGTGTAGGTGCTTAATTTTCACTAGGATCAAGGATGTTGTTTCCAGATGTCAATTTCCCTGTTTCTTGTTGCAACCTTCAACACTCCCTCTCAACAAAAAAGGAATGTCTTTGCATGTGCCATGAAACTCCATGCATGCACCCTACAACTCTTGTATGCAACACTTTTTTAGTGTTTCTCGCACATGCAACACTTCCGAAACTGAATAGCCTCCAAACAATTGAATCAGTATAATGCATCTGTCATCAAAGTCTTTTGACTTTTGCTAGTACCAACTGCACATGTCTTCTGGATCCACTGTGTTGTTGACCTCTGCATCCATGCACTTTGCACTTGCTTTCAACTTTGATCCGTGCTTCAGTATCCGACACTGTCACTTTGATTTCATGTCCTCACAACATCTGATTGCATAAATCCAACTGATCTTGCTACTGCTACTCTGTGGGCTCCTCGTATCCAAGTTCGATTCATGAGATCCACACCATCTCACTGAATCTTGCCCAGAAATTTCTTCTTGGGATTATCCATGCATGTCGCCCCACCTCTCACCTGGTGGTATAGCTGCATGCACTCCCTCTGCCCATCTGGCTCGAAATTTCTCTGCATGAGTGGTTGCTCTCACTCCATGATCCTCATCTTGTGGCTTATCCACATCCCGAGGTTCACTCTTACCTGCATGCAAATCCAGCTCCCTCTCAAAGTTCAATTGCATGGATTTATCACACTTCCCAACAATAGGAAGCTCTGTAGAAATCTCATCTACATCAAATCTATAAAGATTCTTAACTCAAATCCCAACCTTCTTGGCTTGCCCTGTTGCGTTGTGTCGCAGGAAAACTTTTCCTTCACTAAAGACAACATCATAGCGTCTATCCTCTAACATTGCGACTAAGACTAAATTTTTCTTCAAACCTGGTACATGAATTACATCTTTTAAATGAAAGAGTTTACCTGATGCCCTCTGAAAGGTAATGGTACCAATGCTAACCACACCGTATCATCCATCGTCGCCCAACTCAATATGCATCTGGAGATCTTTCTCCTACAAGTCACTAAGAAGTTTCTTATCTCTCGTCATGTGAAAGAAAGCACCACTATCCAAGTACAACCCCGATCCCAATGCACTTGAAACCATGCATGCGATAAATGAGAATTCAAGCTCAGATTGTGATGCAAGGGCCTCACCAGCTGCAACTCCAACAACCATCTTGTTCTTCTTCTTTTGTGGACAATTTTGTAGCAATATGTCCATACGCATGACAGTGAAAACACTTCACTTTGGACATTTTGTGCTCCTTGCCATCTTCACCAGCCTCATATTTAGAATGGAATTTCTTCCCCTTCCCTTTCTTTGCCTTGGCAGCCAAAGCACAATCCTCTTCATCATCATGCTTTGATGAAGAGCCATCTCTGGTGTTCCGCCTGAACTCCTCCTGCACCAGATCCGACCACAGTCATTCCCAATCTGGCAATTTTTCCCGTTCGTTGACAGAGTATTCATAACTATGCCAACTCTTAGGAAGTCCCAAGAGAGCCAAACTCACCAAATCATCACCAGCAACACTTATTCCTACACTCCCAAGCTCATCCCTACATTGTACAAACTTTGTTAAGTATACCAAAAAGTGTCATTCTTTTCCATCTTCAGCTTCCTGAGTTTATCTTTGAGCACCAATTTCCTATGGTCGCTGCTGCTTTGGAATAGATCCGTCAAAGCCTTCCACATAGCATATGGTGTGGCTTTCCCATGAAGGCTTGAGACAATGTGGTCTTGTACTTCTCCCAACAAAATCCTCCTTTCCCTTGCCACTTTCTTCTGCCATGCATCAAGTAATGCAGAATCTGTCAAAGTTGGCTTAGGAACATCTTTGTCAATGAATTCCTTCAAGCCATTATCTTCAAGCACCACCTCCATCCTGTCCTTCCAAGCAATGTATCTCAAGCTTCCCTCGAGTGCATACTCTAGCCACAAGCCATTGAAAGCCATTTTAATTTTTACTCAACTGTAGCACCAAGAAAATATTTCTTCAAATTCGAATTCTTTCCAACAACAAACTCAACTCCTGCTTCAAAATTGCAATCTTCTGTGCTCTGATACCATGTAGAAATTTTAATACAAATTATGTATTGCCTGGATTCTCCTGATCTAACAATTATATGCCACTATTAAATACAGAATCACTTCTACAAAACATCTTGCGGAATTTAAAACACGACCGCCAGTTGCAATATAAAGAAGAAATATTAATCACACATAACACATATGTTTTTACCGGGAAAGCATAAAGATAAAAACCCCACTATCATATATTATGTATATATCATGGATCATGAAACAATCTCATACAAAACTATAATCCAAGAACTCTCAGTACAATATGCAATCGTCTCACACTATCATACAAAAATTGGCAAGTTCCTTAGCCAATTTACTGCCTCCAGACAGCCTGCCTCCACTGCGCAGTTCTTGATGGTCAAGAACCTCTGAATGAATTATTCTAGCCTGCCTTGACTGCACAATATTCATAGGCACATCCAATGTGTGTTTGGTTGCATGTGTGCACTCACTAATGTCACAACTGAGATTCAAACTGTCCCTTTCACCTACATCTCAACTGGGTCTCCAATGGATTTGACATGCATGTAGATAACAATAGTAAATCTTCAGTTGCATGTGAGACCACTAATTGTGAATTAATTAATAATTAATTCACTGATCTTTCACTAGTGTATCTTCAGTTACAACTAGCACAATTGAGTTTAACTCACTTAACTGAGTTAAATTACTTTACAACTCTCATAACTACACATCCAACGCTGTTACAACTAGAATTACTCTGTTACATCTGAAGTCCACTTGCATGTCCCACCAACCAACCTTTGAACTCGAATTTCCTATAGCTAATTGATTTTCCACTTCAGTTAACTATTTCCAAGTGCTCATTGAGAATAGATTATTGTTTATTATCCAACTAATATTAAGGGATAATAATAGTCTACATGCATCTATAAATAGACATGTGATCTATAAATAGAACTCACACATACATCTAAAAATAGAACATAATCTATAAATATAATTTTTTCATGCATCTATAAATAGACCTCCACCTAAAAATAGTTTGTGTGGGCCCCACCTAGTGTAGGTGCATAATTTTCACTAGGATCAAGAATGTTTTCAGATGCCAATTTCACTGTTTCTTGTTGCAACCTTCAACAGACACTAGCTGATACAGATGCAACAAAGTGGCAAATCCAATTCAAGAATAGTTCATTTTTCATCCATGCATGTGGATGTGCAGACATGCATGCACCTGGTTCACAATTATGTATATAGTTTTTTAGTTGAAATTTATCTTTAAATAGATAAAATCTTGGCATTGATGCACCAATTACATTGACACAACAAAGAATTGTGATCCACTCCCTACTCTTATGCAATATCTTAGGCACATTTCTACTCCCTCTCTTGGCAATTACCTGCATACCAAAATTCCTTCTTTCTTGTAAGTCTTTTTCATGACAGTTCCATATATGGTCTTGGGCATATGAGTGTTGCTCATATGCAATAGAAATTGTGTTATAGAACTTGGACACAATTGCAGGGCGTAGATTTAAAGCCTCGTCTCTGTCAAGGCCCTCGGTTGTACGTAACATAAGGTTTGGATTCTTCTTTTTAAACCCACTCCATGATTTACCAGGAAAACCATCTGTGAAGGGGTTTGGCCTCCCTTGACAGATTTGAGCTATTGTGGATTTCAGTTTTATAAACTCTAACCCATGTCTCAATTGGGCCTTCTCCTTACACCACTCGACTACCTCATCCTCCTCCTCTTTAGTCATAACTGTAACAGACCCTCTACGCTTTGTATTAGTGAACCCATTTATCAAATAATGTATGTTAGAGGCAGCAATACAATGCTTTTTTGCAGATGCACAGATTGAAAATCCCTTAAACTCGATTTCATCAATTGCAGTGAGCATGTCTTGCTTTGTCTAGCCTGTAATGGCACTGATTTTCTTTATTGAACTTGCACCTTGCACAATGGTTGATGTTGGGATGGGATGATCTGCTACCACAGATTCATTTTCAATGACATTGGTGAGAGCATTCAGAGCATTCACATCACCCCCCCCCCTTTCCTCATCTGATGGACTTCTCCATAGTTGGGCCCACCTCGTCTTTCACCTCCTCCTATTCCTTGTCTGGTCTACAATAGAATCTCTTGGCATGGTTGCAACACCTTGCATATTTACCACAAAATTCTGATTTTTTTTTCAAATGTTGATTTTAAATGGAATGAATTATCGTTGGGAATCAAGGAGAACGGAATGGAGCTAATACTACTTGCTTATTACGGTTCATAGTGTAGATAAGAATTGGACCATCTTGAGTGTTTCCATGTATATTTTTGAAAACTGATGTGTCGAACTGTACAATTTTTCTCTTGGAAATTGATAGATTGCTCTGTGGCCATGAGAGCAAAGTTTTAGGTTGATTGTGTGAACTCGATCAAGGAATTCCACATTAAATAATATCCATCTTAAACTCTAAATAAGAAATGAAGCTAAGAATTTCTGAAGGAAAGTTTATATCCTGCAACAACTAAATGCCTTTTAAAGTCCTCTTAAAATGAAGTCATCATCATACTCTTAAAGGCCAAATATTTCAAGACCAAGAAACCTTCAAATTGATCTTTTTAAACCCAGTCGAGTATGTGTCTTTGATTTGTATGACTGTTGCTCTTGATAAGGACGAGGGTTACTAAAATTTGATTCTATATGTTTACTAAAATTCGGTTTACTAGTTATCTCTTCACTCAAATAATAGTAGTTAAGAAGGTGGTGTAGTAGTTTGTAGCCAGCCTAAAAAGGATTGTTTCCAAACAACAGTTAATTATGAGTTAAAGCGTTGACGATTGATGGGTGCAGGGTGATAGTGTGGTGTTTTGTGGCAGTTATTAGCAGTTGTATCTTCATTTAGCTAGTTGCCAGCTACTCCACTGAAGGTGAATAAGTATACGTGTGTACAATAAAATTTTGTGATGTCATGTAAATCTAAATTATAGTGAATTTCTAATCATATATACATGATGAGGCACAACATCAGCAGCAGCAATTGATGTCTATTGTGACTCCACGGTGTGAAATTCATCCTTGCCATTCAACACACATTTTCCAGTGTGCATCTCTTTCATGTATGTGGATTTTTTTTCTTAGTATTTTTCGAATCTTCTGTAACAAGGCAATAGTTGTACGCAAATGGCACAGAGGCAATGTTTGTGGTGACAGGAACCTCATTTGTATATCCTATAAGGTAAGTTCTTGTTTCTGAATTTCTTTGCAGCATTCATAAAGTATGTTTAAGTAGTGTGCATCCATATCTTTTGGCCATGAAGAAAGAAAAATAGTAATTTTTAGTGGAAGTGGTTGATGAAAATGTAATAATTATAAAGCAAAAAAGTACTTAAAAAGTAGGCATAATTTTTTTTTTTGAAAAATAAGAGCAAAATCAATATGAGATCAATTGTAACTGTGATTGTGTCTGAATTTGGAAAATCCTTAAGTGATGTTTACCATTGGTAAAGATGAAAATAACAGTTTAATGCTGGTTAGAGTGTACTATTCTACATAGATTTTGATGCGAGCAATGATTCTTCTTGCTTTTTGCGTTGTAGATATGGATTCTCTTCCATTCGTGATATGCGTGAGATTGGAAATATTGGACTGATTTGAAGGTCTGACAAAGACCTTACTCTTGAAATGGCGGTGAATTTTAAACCTTGGCGTTCTTTGGGGCCAATGTCGATTGTTGCTTTCTCTAATGTCATTCCTTGTGACTTGTGTATTGTTAAAGCCCATGCCATTCGAAGTGGTATTTGTCGGTGTGAACCTCTTGTGATAGTAGAAATGGGTACATATGTTGGGTGTGAAATGTTCCATGGTGTTCCTATGTATTATTTGAAGGCGACTACCATGAAGGATTGAAATTCTGGGGGCTTTGAGTCAAGTGCATAAAATATTGAAATGACTTTGCCAAGTGTGCCATTTACAAGGCCTGCATGTACCCACAAATTGCTGGTGAGCCTAACGTTTTGTTCATTGCATAAGAGAACCTTTGCGTCTATTTGTTCTTCTTTAGATGTAGTAAAAGTTTGTTGCCATTTTTTCTCTGCAGAGCACAGCGTTACTGGCATGTTCAATTAGTTTAACATTGTTTTATTATGCAGGGCAACTGAGCAATTTGTTGCATATAGGTGCATGGAGTCTTCAAATGTTTGTTTCTCTTCATCCGTAATAGAGGAATCTGCCCTTGACATTAGGAGGTTCCAAACTTCAAGTTTAGGTGTTCCATTTCTAAGATTTGTGAGAATCCAGCGGAAGGCAACCTAGTAAGGGTCAGCACCTTATTGGCGAAAAATAGTTGTAAGCATTATGAATGTATCAAAGTTGTGTTGAAGTTCAGTGCCATGTGATGTTCTTGCATAGAGAGGAATGTCTTTCATAGGTGGCAGCTGGCCTAAATCCCTGACAAGGATTTTTGGAGTGATTGTAGAATGGTGTATTTTTTTATGAAGGGGAAATGCCTCTCGTAGGATATCATCAATGTGGGAAATAATTTTTGGTCTGGTGAAACTCATGTCATCAATGAGGATGTATTGTACATGGTGGAGCTGCTCTTGCAAGTTTAGGAGCGACTATCCTTCAAGAGGATGCATTGTTTGGATAGGGATGCGAAGGGCAGAGTGGATTGCAAGGGTATTTATGTTGAAAGCTGCAACGTCAGTGGGTGCAAGTAGAAACAATGGGATTCTACTTGTTGGGGAGTCTTCCATGAATGCACATTGTAAAAATTTAATCAAAGAATATTTTCCTGTCCCAGTTGTCCCTTGTATGATGATTCTGAGTGGGGGTTTTAGTGAAGGGTTTTTGAAGTGAGAAATAACAAGTGTGAAAGGTTTTTTTTGGGTGGGAGATAATATGTGGGTTTCAGGAAGGGTTGAAAAATGATGATGTTGGTTTTGATTATTTGAGCGGTTGAATTCAATGGATTTTATGGCATTCTTGCAAGTGGAGAGGTAGAGAAGTATGAGACCAATTATGATTAACATCAAAGTCACGATGGCTAATGATTTCAAGGCTATCAATTTCAATTTTGTAGCTTGGGTAGATGAGAGAGGATTTCCCATTCATTCATTTGCATAGGGTGAAGGGGGAGGCCAGGAGGGGTAGACAGAGGAGTAGATTGATCTTTAGATTGTGGAGTTTGTGGGTTTTCAATTTTGCGATGAACATGCCATGTTGTATATGTCCCTTCCTTTTGTTCCCAGTGTGCAATGATTTCCTCATTGGTGGATCTAATGTCATTGGGGAGGGTACGAAAAGGGAAATACAATATTAATTCAGCCCAACAAAAAGTGGCATAAGTAGGATCATTAGGGAAAGGGATTGTGGTGTACCGTGGCAAGATATGGACAATCATCGGAGGGAAAATGTGTTTCCATTGGCTTTGTTTATGACATGGAGAAAATGACCAAGAGCGTGAAGCTTCAAGGAGGTGCCCCAATGTCTCTATCTGCTATGTTTTTTGTAAGTAGTTTCCGAACAACAGTAACAATAGGTGCTTATGGATCGACGTTGTTCGAGAGGCATGATAACATTTGGCAATAGCTTTTTGGTTTTGTTTCTGCTATGGCTGCATATTTTGAAATGTAGCTTAACATGGCATGGCGTGATAGAACTGGTTGGCAATCAACATGCGCTCTCCAGATTAAAAGTAAATCAGAATTATGGATGTTCGATCTGTCATTGTTACGAGCGGGCCTGTAGGTTTTCTGACCTTTGTTGTCTATGAAAAGTGAAGATGTGGGGTTTAACTCCCACGGTACTCCATAGCGACAGCTGAGAACATTGTTTTTTTTTTTTGAAGACAAGAAGATTCATGACACTTTCTATGTCGTTGGACACAGTTGACAAGCTCTTCATAGTCTTCACTTTAGGTTGACGTGAAGATTTATGTTGTGTCAAGAAGACATGGGTTGTGCTTTGCTGATTGATGAAGTACAAAATCATGATGTTGGGGTTGTTGCAGGTTCCAAGCAGTGACATAATGGTCAAAATATTTTTGAGCATTGAGAACTTCTATTTCACTGTTCCAGTCGAGGGCATCCATATTTGGTGCATCTTGCAACCAAATAAAGCCATGTATGTGTGCATATCCTCTATGTTGCCATTCATACCTGAATGAAATATTGAAATTCATTATTGGTTCAGATGTATTTGTATTGTAATAGTAGGTGTAAATAGGAATTGTAATAAAAAATACCTGCACCAATAATCAATTGCATGGAGGCCTTTTGTAGGACTTCTTTGAGAAAAATTGTAAATCTGCATTGCAGATATTGGGATGTTAAATGTGGGTTGTAAATTATATTTTGAATTCTCCACTTGTAGTGATTGTTCAAATTTGAGGGAACATTAGTTGGCATAATCTTGTGCAAGTCATGCCATTTGGTATCAGTTGCACTGAGAGTGAAGAAAAATGTTGGGCTTCCAATTTGTGTGATCATATTTGTTAGCTCATTACGACACTTGTTCCAGAAAGAGCATGTAACTCGTAGGGTTGAGCCAAAGTGCATGACTTGTTCGGGAATTCTTGAATTTGGGGACTCATGAAGACATTGTCGCAAATCTTAAACAGTTGTTGGAAAGTTGTTCTCAATGTATTTCATAACAAAAACATTGGCAGTTGATTGACTACGATGGCGCATTAGGATGTTATATAGGTAGTAACAGAATCTTTAATGTTGGCCAAATTCATTATCATGGTAGTGTAACAAGTGCAAAGCATATTTGTGCATCTCAACTTTTGTAATTCTTGGTTGTCTGATCATGGAAATGCTTGTAGGGAAGAGTGTGGGGAATGCCATAGAAAAGAGGGCCTCAATGGTGTATTAGTTCATAGGTGTATAGATATTGTAGTCCAATTGATTGAATTTGTTGAGTTTGGTTGGGTGGAGTGCAAATAAGCACGAATGTGATCAAGTTCACTACACGAGTTTGGGAGAATTGGAACAAATGATGAAGGTTGGATATCTAATGGAATTAGCATGGCATCAAGAGCATAAGTAGAATCAACTATGGTATCTTGGGGTATAAAATAGGATGTGGTTACATTATGAAGAAGAGAAGAAATATCTATAGGTTGATCTAGTAGAGCAGAAATTGCAGATGGGTTGAGCTCGACATCTTTGTAGTAGGAATCATTAGTGAGTTTGTATTCAAGTGTTGTAAGTACACGTGATTTGAACACGAAGAATTCATAAGCTGTTTTAGAAGGATTGTGCCTTTTCACAATTAGGATGTCCAATTCAGAAACCATTCGAGGTAGGTATTTGGCAATAGTAGTGATGTCTTGAGGGAAGCTTATTGTATGGCTGCTATATTTGTATTGACCACCATGGGCATGGGTTACTTGTAGAAAGGGATTTAAACGTGCAATGGCCATTTCCTCAACTTGTGTTAAATTTTGAAGGACATGTGATTGTTTGTCAAGGTCCATGTTGTTCATATGAGTGAAATGATTAGTATATTTAAATGATGCACAACGAAAGCAAGAAAGTTTACCATGTGAAAGCTTTGTTTTCATACTAAGGTATGATTCTTTGTATAGTGTGAAAACATGCATTGTAGAAAGTTTATAGATTCTTTGTCGAAACCGTCGGTGTTCTTCATTAAGGGGGTGGGGGGGCGTTATATTGGTTTTGATGAAGGTGGGGTGAAATGGTATGAATATTTGGGAGAGCACTTGAGAAGGGCCTTGGGTGTAGAGAAAGCAATAGGTTTTTTCAGTTTTTATAAAGAAGTCGCCAACGTGCATTTATTATATCTTCATTTTGAGCATAAATAAGGTGCCTCTGTGTTTTTTTATTTACATTTTGATTGTTGGATGATGGATCTAAAAAAGTATAAATAATTTTCTGTTAGGCAAGAGACGTGAGCAATTTAGAGTGAAACAAAATTGAGTTATGAATGCATAGGAAATTTCTAACATTTTTTTAATGATTTCAAATTTATAATTGACTATCATAAAATGATAGAAAGAAAATGGAAATGGATAAAAATTCGATTTATAAACATATACATGTTCGAGTAAGTTTCAATTGACTTTGGGAAACATGTTGAACAAGATTATTCACAAAAAAACACGCTATTGTAGCATCAAACATCGGTATATATATTATGTAAATCATAAAGGGGTAAATATACATATTTGCAATTATTGAAAAAGTGTCTTGTAAAAGAAAATGTCTAGCACAACAGCATGGTTGTATTTTAAAATGGTATGGAACAACGATCTATACAGAGATGTTATTTCATGTACAAAAAAGTAGCATTCCGTGCATATAAGAAGGGAGCTCAAAGGCGGTGAATAACATATCATTGTGAAACGGTCAATGCTTCAATGTCTTTAAGGACCTCACATGCAAATTCATATTGAATTTCCTCTAAATTTATTAGTATTGTTTGCAAATGCTCGACACCATTGTAGTACTCTGTTTTGATGGAAAGTGTTAAAAGGAAGCGACGACTTGAGATACGACCACAAATTTCTTGAAGATCAGCTGGTTCGATAGAGAGAAGGAACAAGTGTTTTTCTGTGATGACCATTAGCTCATTTCTTTCATCATTGAAAGCTGTGAAATTTTGAAGGTGCCCAATGTGGTCATGTAACTTAAATTTAAGTTTGTAACGATAGTCACATTCTGGGAACTCACCGTTACACTTTGAATAATGCCAAAGATTGTTAGAATGGTTTACTATTTTCATGCATTGCTTTCCATTGAAAACTAATGGACATGAAAGAAAATAGAAGTCGTCCATGTGTAGAGAAGTCATGGTGGCACAAACCGAAACCCATATTACTTTCTCAGAGGTTTCCATGCAAGTAATTTCTTGAATCGTCTTTTGTGATAAATCTCGGTTGGAAGCAACATTATAGTTTCTACTCAAAGATGGAGATGAAGATTTGTAGCCTGTTTCATGGAACCAAGTCTGGACTTGTTGAGTTTCTTCAATGTTTGGATTTATGACAAGAGTGGTAGTGGATACTGCCCCTATGGTGATCCCATTAAATTCAGTTACACAACCTCGCTTGATACCAAGGATTGGTAGGTTGTTAGAAGTTTATAACTCAGCAAGGTTATTTATTATAGAGTCACATTGATCTCCCCATTTTGTTACATCAATGCTAAAACCTGACTTGTCCTTTAACATGAGTGTTTTTCTTAGTGTTTCGGTTCCATCTCTTCGAATTGTTGAAGCATGTGAGGTGGAGCTAACAACACCAATAACATCTACAATGGTATTTGGGCTTATGGGCTTGATTTCAGTGATTGTTTTGAAATGAAAGCATTGATAAGGGAAGGTTGGATCATCTTCCAAACATGGTTTGACAGTTGACGCAGAAAATAAGTAAATATCCCATTTGTTTTTTAGGTGGTTGTAGTTTGGGTTTGTTTGTTTAATTGTTCCATTCGAAACAATACATAGTTGCCCAAATTGGACTAGATTATAAAAGGATTCAACCAATTCAAAAAATGCAGGAAGGTGAATCTCATCTCTATCACGATCAATAAGGTCTAAGCCATAGAGTTTTTTGGAGCCACGCGCGGTGCTGTAATTTTTCAAGGTTGTATTTGCTGATAATTTCGGTAGGGATTAAGTGACTTCAATGATACAATTTTAGTTGTGGTCGTATTCGTCAGAGTTAAAATAGAGGGCATAATCTCTTGTGCTGATGAAAAGCTTGATTGGGATTCGCCTGCCTTTGCGTGTAATAGTGTTGATGAGTCCTTAACCAAAGCTGCTTTATGTGGCACAACCTGAATTTCAAGAACTCGAATGGAACTTGTGTGAATGAAGGGAAAAAAAAATCAATGTCGAGTCCTTTGTTATGCAGGAAGAATGAAAATAAAGAAAAAAAGGAAGAAGTTGAATTCAGAATTTAATCTTAAGAAGAGTTTTGAAACACTATGCAAGATGCTTTTTTAAGAAAAATGTCTGAGCCGATTTTGGATGTTTTCATATGCAACCTGTGTGCTATACACATATGGTAGAAAGGTCTCGTGTTGATGCATCCCATCAGAGAGAGTGATGTGGAAGTGCGTGGATGTAGTTTTTGATGAGGTAACAGAGCCGATGTCAATTATTTGGAATAGAGGTTGAATCTTAGTGGAACCATTCAGAGATAGAGGGATGGCATTCTGAGTCAAGTTTGGCTCCATGATATTAGCAAAAAACAACCTTCTTTTTATAATGGTAATACCTGTAATTCATTTTAATGCATTCGAGGAGATATTAAAGCATTGTAAGCGAAGCATGAATTAGAATTGAAAATATAATTTATAACATGATTTGATCAATATGCATTGTAACTACCATCTCGTCCTCTTCTACAAGAGCACTTCTTTAATCCCTATCTAATAGATTTGTTCGTTGTGAAGACTTAGATTTCCAATCGGAGGTAGCACCATAAAACCACCAGAAATTACCTTTCCTTATCCAATTCCACAAATACCATTTATTAGGAAAACTCGCCCCTGCAACACCTTTTAATGCTGGTCCTAATGCAAAACCACAAAATAAGCCATAAGAAAAGGGCCACATCTCAGGTCTTCCTCCATCAGCATTTTGAATTTTAGGTATTTCTTCAAAGGAGTTCAGTTTAGGTCACAGGAGATATGGAAGAAAAAGTAATTGGAGTTGTATTGTGTAAGATAACTTGCATCAAATATATAACGATAACAAGTGAAATATGCTCCACACGGCAAGACATTGAAAACACTGACGTTGTTAGTATCAGAGGAAGAGAAAAAGTGACATAAAGTAATTCTATGATTGTGCAGCCATTATAGCTAGGTAATCCAAAGCTAGCTCTAGAAGAGGGTACAGATATAAACTAACGAGAAACATAATTTTGTGGATATGAATGTGAACAAGGCATAGGTTAAAAAAAAGGCTAAAACTTGTCTTTGAATATTGTCATTTTTTTGAGGTAGGAACACTATGTCAGCTCAAACTTTAGAGTTAGTACAAAATAATAAACGTCCATGCAAATTTGACCTTGGTATCTAATATTTATTGTAAAACATACCTTCAATATTAAGCATAGGAATCATAATGAAGGCATGCCTTCCTAGTAAATTTGGAATTTGGGTTTGTCACTGGAAAATTTATTTTGGAGACAGGTATATTCACAGTCCTAGTCAATTTGGAATTTGGGTTTGTCGTTGGCAGATTTATTTTGGAGACAGGTATATGCACAATCCAGAATAGTCATCAGGAAACCATCCAATTCTAATCATTGATATCATTGTGGTTGGTGATTAGAATGATGTCCATATAAAATGCTAATAATCAATTGTACCTTCTTCAAATAACCTGCTCTCAGGTTGAGGTGCATCATCTTTAGATTATCATCCAGTAGCTACTCAACCTTAGATATAACAGAGGGTATGTTCTAAGTTTTTTTTTTAACTCGATTTATTACAGAAGTTTGTGTTTTCTAATCACATACTTTTGAGGTGAAACATGACACCATTGATTTGGTAATCATTGTGCTCTACAAATTGCTGATAACACCGTAAATATACTCTAAATATCCCTCTTTGAAGAACTATGGATGCACTTAGTTATTCACTTTCCATTGATACTATTTGAAATTAGTGTTTTCCTTCACTTTGAGCCAACATTTTGACACATTACACATCTTTAAGCATGCCCTAAAGTGAGGCGATGCAATCACTAATGAAACAATGTGGTTCTAAAGTGTAACGTCATACTTACTATATGCATATCTGAAAGCCTTAACACTCTTATGAACATAGAATTAATGGCCTTGTCATGATCCGAATGGTGCATTTTAATTCACATCATATTTGGTATCATCTATTTTGTATGGTTCCTTTCAATGGCTAGTGTGACATTACATCTCATTTTCTATCACATTCTTGGTGAGTCTTAAACACCACTTGTTAACTATGGAATACACACATCTAAACTATGGACACAAAACTAAGAATTTTCACATTGTTGCACACATCTGTAATTGTGAAGTTCGAGTGAAGAATGTTTGCATTGATAACTTTCAATTAAATATGACCTGGAATTAGTGGTTATGTGTGATATTTCCTCATTTTTTACTATTATATATAGCAAATTTCATATCCTTAAAGTAATTTACATGTAACCTCTTGATTGATATATTACATTTAAATGAAAAATGAGATTAAACACTGGTTTTTTGAGCTTATTTTGTCATATAAGTATCACCTCAAATCTGTACCGACATATCCATCACTACCCACGTCATGGTTCTATGGTCAGGTTTGGCTATTTGTGATGTTGATGAATGCCCTTTAAATTGATCATTATTTACAACATTTGAAATGTCTTAAGTTCTTCTCTCCTAAAATAGAGTAACACTTTGACACATGATTAGATTCATGATCTTGTTTGCAAATCTTACTAGTGTTATTGCATTATTTTGATATAAGCTATTGCTCATGACAGTGCCACTCCTGCTTAATTTTTACAATCGTAAAACAGAGTATTCCTATTAGGCTGGCATAAATATGATGAATAATGGTGATGAATAATGATATGTGATTCATCTTTGTAAATTATTGTTCCATTTTTTTTTATCACCATTGATTGAAGTTGAGCACTTTTGAATGGTCCACTAAGCAATATCTCATTTCTAGGCACAAATTTGAATACGAATTGTTCTCCTAAGTCAACACATATTGCACATTTTCATAATTGATACACATATTTCACACATAAATGAATATTTGTTTGCTTTATAATGAATAGAGTTGTTGACCAAGTCTTCTGTCAAGCCAAGCTAGAAAAGCACTTTCCTCTTTACTACATGATCTAGCTTATATTGACTCGTAGGAAAACCCTCAGGTTGGGAACACTGGTTCCACAAAATCCCTTATTATATAACTTAATGATTTTCTGGACTAATAAAAGAGGTTTGGCAATGACAATATATGTATGCGATATTGAGGGGTTTTTCATGGCTGCAATGGGATTATTTGTATTGAAGGTAAATATTTAGAAAAAATAGACCTAAAATATTGACAAAGCTAAGCGTGTTTTAAGGAACACTCCCCACTGACTGGGAAAACAATGAATTACTACAAAAGGCAGTTGTCCCATATATCTAGAGAGGTTTCTAGCCCTCCATTAATGCAGTAAGACATTGGATGTTTAAAAGTACAAGAAAATGCAAATTTTTTTATTCAAGCTAATAAAACCTCATATCCCAAGCACAACAATCCTACCCATGTTATAGTGGTTAGATTTCCGTTTTCAAGCAGAAAAATAAGGTGAGTGTGTCGAGTAGAAAAATAAGGACACAAATTAAGATGTAATTCAACTTCAGATGAGACACATACAAGTTTAACAAGGAAGAAAGCATTGAATCAACAATGTGACCCAGGAAGCACAATATAACTCAAGTAATAATAGTCCAACACAATAATGAATTTCTTTAGGAATATTGCTACAATGACCAGAAGACACAGCTCAAAATAACATTTCTGTAATTTTCCCTTATTTTCTCCTAATGATGTCTTTAATGACAAGTTCTAAACAAAAAATTTAAGAACCTGCCAGAGCTATAATTCCATAACCTACAGTTGAATTAGATTTTACAACAGAGAGGATACAACAATCATCGTTCCATTGCTTTAGTGGGAGCATCTGTGTGACTGTTGACAGTTAACATGAACTAAGGAGTAACTATGCAACATGACAAAAAATATGGAAATTTATAATTTATTTTCTCATAGGGTTTGCTCTTTGCTCTTCTTGCCTTAACACTTTCACCACAATATAATGGAACAACATTGTAAGAATTGGTGCAAACCTAAAGAATTGGAATCTAAAATAAAATTAATTTATTAATATATGTTGTGAGATGCTTCAAAATCTAATAGATGACCAAAGGGTTCAAACATATGTTCAATTATTTGCTCCTCCTGGGTTTGCTGAAAAGTAGTAATTTATAACTCTGTTTAGGGTATAATATCTTTCATTCCTCATAATCTATCGGTCTTAAAATTTACAGATTAGTTTTAATGTGAAACAAAAATGCAAACTGGAGGTTTTTTACAACTACCCATTTTGGGGCACACTGATGCTTCAAGAGATGTTAAGAACTTTTGGCAATAAGGATGTTAGTTCTTTAGTGCCAGGTTAGAATTTTACTTGAACAGAAACTACTATGTTTAATTTGAACCTTGAGTCCCCCGGGTGAATATCATCAAAAACTATAATAAAGCTTACAAGCCAAATTGCATATTTTGAAAGTGATCCTAGTGCTCCAGAATTAGCTATGAAACTTGAGTAAAAGAGCATCCTGAGGATCCTCGGTCCAACCATGAAGCCTATGAAATCAGGCAAAAAAATTTCTTGTTTTACAATATAGACAGTAAACATTAGAGAATAAAAAGAGGTAAAATTTTGAAGTTTAAAGATATAGGAGTGTTACAACAAAGTTTAGAAATTTCAATGGGTTCTTGGTTCAGTGAAAATGGTGGTCTGCTTCATCCTATGATGTCACATACTGCACTCTCATAGAGCAATATATGGGTGGGATTATAAAGCCTATTCTTCCTAGGTGGACTACCCATTTGAGCAAACGAGACCAACACATTGGTCATAATATCAGATTTAAGTTTTAGGAAAATCATACATGCGAGTAGACACTGGTTCCACCAAATCCCTTTTTATATAACTTAATGATTTCTGGACTAACACAATAGGTTTGGAAATCACAATATATTTATGGGATATCGAGGGTTTTTGCATGGTTTCAATGGGATTATTTGCATTGAAGGTAAATATTTAGAAAAAATAGACCTAAAATATTTACAAAAATAAATTTGTTTTAAGGAACACTCCCCTCTAACTGGGAAAACAATGAAATACTACAAAAGGGAGTTGTCCCATATATCTAGAGAGGTTGCTAGCCCTCCATCAATCACTTAAAACTAAATTGTTTATAAAACTAAGTTATTTATTAAAAGAAATTTGATATGCCCAAGGCATATAGCTTGCCTTCAAGGCAAATCATATAGGCTTTCTTGGTCTGCTCAAATCTTCTATATACATAGATAGGCTTTTTTGATATGCCCAAAACTTATATATGTACATGATAGCAAACTTTCTTCTTTTTGAGACTTGCATTTATTGTCATTGAACTATTGTGATTTGTAGAGATATGGGAGAATGGAAAAGAAGTGGTACCATACATAGGTCCAACCCCACCTGAAGGTTCCTACTGTTATGTATTTCTCCTTTTCAAGCAGGTGGGTTTTCAAATCTGGCATATTCCATAGGGAATGTTTATTTGGTTTTCTTCAGTCAAAGAAATTAAGGCTTCCTGTATCTGTAGAAGGCAGAGATAATGGTGGACCTATTGAAGACATGAAGCTTTTCAAAGTGAGGAATTTTATGAAGCAACATCGACTGAGCCCTCCAATGGGTGGATCATACTTCTATGCCAAAAGTGGGGATGATCTCGAACAAATAGGAAATCAACCTGCTTTCTGATGTAATAGCATGACAAGCAATCTATGCATACACAGATATTATTTCTGATGTAATATGTAAGAGAATTACAAGCACTTTATGCATATAGAGATAGTTGGAAGAGAGAAGCTATTATATTTAATTGTACAGAGTAGTAGTAAAGCTCCCTTGAAACATAGTTGTAGCTGGGAAAAAATAAAAACAGAGGAGGAAATTTCTTTTTATCTATGAAAATCAGCTATCTGGTAACATCCCTATAAAACTGGGTGACTTTTCTAGTCTAACTTTCCAGATCTGGAACATTGAAGAGGCACTATTTCATTTTGACATAATGACCAAAAGGGATGTCGTTGCCTGGATTGCAATGATTGGAGGACATAAACAACATGGGGAAGCTAAGAAGGCTCTTGAACTCTTTGAACAAATGTAATCTGAAGGAATCAAGCCTAATTACGTAACATTTGTTGGTGTACTCTCTGCATGGAGCCATGTAGGCCTAATTAATGAAGGTCGACAATACTTTGAATCCATGAATAGAGATCAAATCATTGTGCCAGTTGTGGACCACTATGCCTGCATGGTAGACATTGTTGGCCATGCTAGACACCAGGAAGAGGCGGAGAATTTAATTAATCAAATTCCATTTAATCAAATGCTTTGGTATGGAAAATTTTGCTTGGAACTTGTAGGATCCATGGTGAGATGAAACTCTCGAAACGTGCAGCAGAGCGTATTTTTGAGTTGGAACGTGAAGATGATGCAACCTATGTCTTGTTGTCTAATACAAATGCTTCTATTGGCGATTGGGACAACATAACAAAAATAAGGAAAATGATGACTAAGAGGGGCATTAAAAAGGAGGTTGGGCAAGAAAAGTGGGCGTAAGCCCCATTATGTTTCTGAACAATTCTACAGATGGTACCAAAAATATATAGGTCGGGTGGGTGTAAGTCACATTCTGTTGGTGAAATTATTCAACGAGGCACATAATCGAAATAGTTCACATTGCATATGCTTGTTCACTATTTCCAACAACCGAACAGGGACTGTTACAGGTGAATTTGGGACTGTGGTTGAACCATATGCACATAAATTTATCGATAAGATACATAGTGAAATTTTGGAGGGACATCCACCATCTTGTGTCACTTGTATACTAATAATATAGAATAATCACACAACAAGTGAAGTATAGCCGCTAAATAGCCAATAGAAGCCTGTAGCTTAAAAAGCGTTAAAAATACCTCGTTGAGAAAATCTACTTCCTTGTTCTTGAGTTCAATAGGTAGGTGTTCGAAACAAGCCACTGATCTCCAGCTGCAGCTACGTGACTTTTTCTAGAAAATTTCAAATGGGTCGTCCCACAGAAAGAGCATAAGCACAGAAGAGTAAATAAAAGCTAGAAAGAACAACTGAAAACACATAAATGCTAACCTAATAGGGGAGAAAATATGATCATCGTGAACATAGTTTCGAGAAGCTATTGGTAGTGTAGGTCCTAAGCCCAGAAGCTCTTGGTCGTGAAGAGTATGGGGAATTGAATACAACCGTTGTTATCTCTTTTCTTGTTTACAGCAATTTTGTGAGCTAACGTCTGAGCCGCTACCATCTACAAGTTAGGGTGTCGGCCTGATTTTTTCTTGAGCATGGGCCGAAGTTAGGGTGACGTGGAATTAATATTCTATAACATGATGCGTAGTTACAACAAAAATTTATGACAGGTCATCCCAAGTTGCTTCGACATGCGGTTGTAGATTTCGAAAGGAGCGTAATTTTACTTAGAGGTTATTGGAGGAATTTATTATTCTTAAATTATCCAAGTGCAGACATATTACTATAACCATATTATTATCCGAGCACGGGCTTCATTCTGCACAGGTGTTATTATCCAAGCGCTAGCTCCATTTTGCATAGGTGTCAACTGAGCGCAGGCCTCCATTCTGCACAGGTGTTATTATCCATGCGCAGGCTCCATTCTACACAGGTGTCAATACCAGAAAAGAAATGTCGACTAAAAAAAGTTAGCCTCATTCAAAAGAAAAAGCTTATCGACCTAATTATATACAAAATTATTATTTCTATATTATTTTTCAATGTTGTTAATAATTAAAATAAAAATTTTAAATTAATTCAAACTCTTACAATTATTTATTTATTTAAATAATATTTTTCTTTAAATATATTTATATTTGAAATATATTATTTTTAAATTTCATGAATAATTAAAATAAAATTTATAAATTAATTCTTTATATTTGAAATATATTATTTTTAAATTTCATGAATAATTAAAATAAAATTTATAAATTAATTCAATTTCTTACATTTATTTATTTATTTAAATAACATTTTTCTTTTAAATACGTTTATATTTGAAATATATATTTTGCCATGTTTTAACGAGTTCAAAAAAATCTGTTATTTTCACAATTTTGCCTTAACAAGAATTATTAACATTACAAATTATACTTATATTTATTTTATTAACATTATAAATTATACTTATATTTATTTTACAAGCTGGAGTTTTAAGTCATGCGTAAACTTTGCAAAGTTGGATCAACTTGGACGGCTGTCGAGTACAGTAATCTGTAATCTGGTTATCATGGTTATCATGTTACTGCAATTAAGGGTAACATTATTAATATATTTAGACAAGAGAGTCACCGTTAAGTGTAAGCGTATTGATATTTTTAGACGAGACACAACGTCAACTGAAGTGAAGTGTACAAATATTCTTAGTCAAGAAGCTCACCACTAAGTTTATGTTTACATGAAGTAGCATGCAGTATTCTTAGTCAAGAAACTCACAGTTAAGTTTATGTCATCATGCATAACATGGTGCTGCAATTACATTAACTGATAAAGTCTCCTTCAATTCACCACATCATGCCTATGCCAACACATATTTCGATATTATTTTTTAAATTGAAAAATTCGGTTCAACAGTATCTACATTCCTTCCAGATTCTTGATGGTTGCTGTGCGTTGGAGTTGAGCAGTCTCTTTCTTCCTTTTTCCTAATTGAGCTACATGGAGTTCTTAATCTCACTTCTTCGCTCCAATCCACATGCGGCCTGCTCAACGATCCGGGGCCATTGATGCACCAGTTTTTCAACGATCCGCGACAATTGATGCACCAGTTTTCAAGGAACTAGGTAATCGATTGCGAACCGGCCGTTGCAAAATCTGTTTGTGGGTAACTCGGTATCAAAGTCTCCTTATTAGCTTTGCCAAGATAGTTATTATTTCCGGCATCTACCTTATAATCCCAAAAATAAAGAAGGCAGAAAGCAAGGGATATGATTCAAGCTGGTGCTCTAAGGTTGGTGATGGAAATGATAATTACCTTGAAGTGTTTGCCAGAGCTAATAATCCTTCCTAATATGAAAGAGACTTTGATAACTACTTGCGGTTTCTACAACGTCCTATTGGCAATCTACTACCTATTTCTTTCAAGAACAGGACTAATCTTTCATGTCATACTTGAATCCCGATTATTATGGAAATATTCTGTTATTTATATCTTCTTGTTTGAGGTTATTTTGGTGCAGGCTTACCGTTTGAGTCTGATAGATAGTAGGGTTAAAACATATCCCTCACGCAACAGATCCAGCGAGCCTCCCATCTGAAAATGTCTCAAAGGTAAGTTTCAATTGGCAGCAACGACTGCATTGATCTCTACCTTTGCAGTGCCTTTGAAATTAGATCAATTAGTTTTCCACGCAACAGATTCTTAAGTGTATACTGAATGAATTTGTCAATATATTTTGGTTGAAAATTGATACAGGATAATTATAAATTTGGTTATTTTTTTCCTTTCTATATTCAATCTGTTTTCATAATAATAATTTGTTCATAATCTTATAATCAAATAAATCTAAAAATAAGTAAACTAGCACAACTATATGGATTAATATACATTTATATATTACATGCACAACTATATTAGAGGATATTAATATACATTTATATGCATATATAAATCACATGCATACAAGTACATTAGAGGATAGACCTACTTAATATTAATATTATTAAATAAAAAACAAATAATTACTATAATTATTATACAAATTTTTATTATATGTTAAATAATAATATTCAAAATTATTAGTGATAAAATAATTAAAACTAAAATTAATATTAAATTTAAATAAAAAAAATTAATGAGAAAAAATTAATTTATTAAATTTCAAATAATAATAATATTACAAAAAGAAAATAATCACAATAATGAAAATAAATTTACTATAAATTTCATAAATAATTAAAACATAAAACAATATAAAATTTACATTTCAGAAGAAAAAAATATTATTTAAAATAAGAAATATACCTTAAAAAAAATTCTACAAAATAAATATGAACATAATAAATATTTTTATATTCCCATAAAAAATATATAACTTCTAAATTTTACATACCTCTAACCCACATTACCTTTTGGTATCTCTATATCTTTGTCAAGAAAATAATTTCCAACGTCGGCTAGGCTATCGTTTGCCAAATTGATACTTTACACCAAAGTAAGAAGAATTATTTAAATATTTTTAAACATTTCTTAACTAAAGTGCCAGCTGTCCTTAATTCTATAATGTCAATTTAAATGATTTTCCATGATCTATAATGTCCTGAATTTTGACAACATGATCTTCCAAATGGCAAATACATCTTCAGAAACAGAAATGGAATATGATTTCTCCCTTATATGAGCCATGAGTTTGAATTTGAGTGCAAAAGAAATAAGCCGCTAGATCTTTCCTGTTCAAATGACATAGATTGAAATAACCGAACAACTGGAAGCTTCTGCACTTCTTTGCGCCAAAGGAAAAGTCTCAACCGTCAATATTTTGCTTTTCTTTAATTTCTTTCACGATTTCATCATTTTGTAGGGTTTGTAAGTCTGCATAACTTGAAGGGGTTGTCCATCCAGTTAATAGAATAATCTGGATGGCAGTTTTTTTTTTAAATTAGTAAAAAAAAAATAAAAAATCAGATAGACTATTTGAATTGTATTTTTGATAATAAAAATGGATTTAGCACTATCAAAATTTTTTAGAAAACTCAAAATACTGAAATTTAATAATTATAAACAAGATTTTGATAAATCTTTACCGAAATTTATCAAAACTTTTGCCAAATTCTAAATTATTTTATAGATTTTTTAAACTACGTAAATGAATCTTCACATATTCCCACGTGTTTGCATCGATGTAACCATTCATCATCATTAGACCCTTCGCTCTTATGAGTTGTTTCTTAGGCACATATGATGTATATTTTGGAGCCAATCTTTGTGTTTATAAAAGTGGCTTTAAGTGTATTTGGAAATCCATCTACAGCACAACTCAGAGAGAAACTACAATGGCTTCTCTTAATGCATGGTTTCATATGCAGTTTGTTGAAAGGGGTCATGGTGCTTACTTGAAAGGTGTTGATCTCAAAACATATGAGAATGGAGAAATTCAAGCACCAGAACTGCATACATATGACACACCCTTGAACAAAGATTTTGATATTTTTCTCAACGCAAAGAAAGGTGGAAAACAGTTGGCTGCGGATGTTTTTTTTTTTATTCTTTTGTTTGGTTTTTGTTTATTTAACGTAATAGATCCTTTCTACATTTTATTTATAAACAAAATGCATATTTTTTATTTATAAACAAAACGCAGGTAAGTTGGCTGCGAAGTTTTAAATTCTTTAACATGTTTCATATTTCTCATATTCTGTATTCTATAATTTCTTTGAGCAATAATTGGACAGTTGCATTCGGGGCTTTGTTTATTGTTTGCCTACAGTTTATGAATTTCAACAATAATAGTTTAACTTCTACTGAGCAATGATTGTACTAGTTATCCTAGGGCTATTATGTATTCAGTACGTTAAATGCAAAACTCTAATGTCGTTGGTCTGGTAGTCGAGTTGTGTATCCACATCACCCATGCTGCATGAATTATCTGCAAGTAAAGGAGACCAAGCACAGTGCTCAAAAAGGAAATTACAACCATAGCGCTGGGTTCCGTCGTCACTGGAGTGCCACTTACAAAATATGTTGTATAAATGAGCTCAAAATTCCCCCGAGACTTGTGTGCTAACCAACTAAGCCACCACCCCTCAATTCTTTTTTAAATTTTTTTAACTCACGGATTGTTATGAGTAGATATACATATTGTTGAATTTTTTGAGAATTCCATAACAATACACTCTTTCTAATACAGAGAATTAGAACAAAAATTTTGCTCACTGATAGACAGAGTTTGCACAAAAACACTTCTATTCTATTAACTATAGAAATCTATTACAAAAATTTTGGTCTTCCTCGTCTGAGGGATAACACTGTGACTGCTACAAGACGCAGTGCTGAAAACAAAAACTCTTTGTCTCTGTTAAAAAAAAAATACTTTGTTCTTTTCAAAAACTCTACTACTCTGTATGTCAAAAATTGCTTTCGAGCTCTGTTTTTCAATACACTGCTGTGTATATCTCTCCTACGCACTACTATGCATTCACTTTTTTTTTCACTACTTGCAAATAAACCTTCGGGCCTTTTTTATATGTGGCACAACAAATTTGAACCAACATACAACTTATAAAAAAAATTAAATATGTGCATGCGGGGATATATATATTGATATATGTTAAAACATAACATAACCAATGGTTTAACATAACATTTCATCGCGCGATAAACAAAACATATAACAAAACTTTAATCAAACTATAACAAAACACAATACAAAAACTTTCGCATGTGGTGGACCCGTTGGAATTCAAAATTGTTAAACCAAAATGTAATAAAACTTCGCATCACAAAATAGCTCGATGACGTCAGGGGGTTTTGTAACGCGAAATTTTTAGAACGCGGTTCATAAAACTTTTTCGGGTCCGGAAATGTGGTTGCATACAGGCCCAAAATAAAACCTGAAAAATTTATGGATTGCAGCATATAAAATGTTCGGGTCCGGATCTGAGGACCGCGGACCGGCTCAAATAAAATGCGAGCCTGTAATATCACTCCACGTTTTGTAGTGATGTGGTCTGTGGGACTTATGTGACGTGGCCCTATTCAAATTTAAACTGGCGCGTAAAAACGAAAACTCTGCTTCCCAAACAGAGGACTATGTACTCTGTTTTTAAAATTTGGGTTTGATTCCTCAATTAAAATAACAAGCTGCTGCGGTTAGAAATCCTGTAGACAAAAAATGGAAAGCGGCTCTGTGACAGAAATTTCAGAGACCAAATTAGAAAGCGGCAGAGTACAAGGGCAGTTGAAATTAACATTTCAACACTCCCCCTTAAGTTCAACTGTTGGGTTATCTGTCATACCCATGCATTTCCTCAAATATTCAAAACTCTTCTGCCCCAATGGCTTGGTCAGAATGTTTGCAAACTGCTCCTGAGTTCTGCAGTGTTTTAAAATAATTTCTCCATTGTTCACTAGCTCCCTGATGTAGTGAAATTTAGCATCTATGTGCTTTGTCCTTTTGTGAAACACGGAATTTTTAGACAATGCTATGGCTGAGCTATTGTCACAATAAATCATTGTCCATTTTACCTGTTCTTGACATAAACTTCTCAACATCCTTTTCATCCATACTGCTTGACACGCTACTGCTGTAGCTGCCACATACTTTGTCTCTGCTGTAGATAATGCTACAATAGGCTGTTTCTTAGAAGCCCATGAAATGGCTTTTGAACCCATGTGAAAAACATAACCAAAAGTACTTTTCTGGTCATCTACACTTCTAGCCCAATCACTGTCATTGTATCCAATTAATTCTGAATTTTCTGAAGTAGTATATAAAATTCCATACCTTTTAGTTTCTTTAACATGCCTCAGAATTCTTTTTGTTGCTTGCCAATGTGCTTCTTTTGGCCTCTCCATAAATCTGGAAATTAAACTTACAACATGCATAATATCCGGCCTAATTGCAGTCAAATACATGAGGCTGCCAACTATGCTCTTGTACAAACTAGGATCAAAATCCTTGCTATTGTCCTCTTTGCTGAGTTTTAATCCCATTACTATGGGAGTGATTGCTGCTTTGCAATCCTGCATGTTAAATCTCTCCAAAACTTCATTAACATACTTTTCTTGAGAAATAAAAATTTTATTTTCATTTTTCTTTACTTCTATTCCTAAGAAGTATTTCAGCAAGTTCGTGTCAGTCATTTCAGATTCATCTTTCATGACCTTCTTAAAATTTTCAACAAGGTAATCATCATTACCTGTAAAGATCACATCATCAACATATAACACAACAATCAACATCCTACCATCTTTCTCCTTGATGTACAAGGTGGGTTCTCCCTCACATTTTTCAAACCCATTCTCCAGTAGATAGGAATCTATCCTACTGTACCATACTCTTGGTGCTTGTTTCAGCCCATAAAGAGCTTTCTTCAATCTGCAAACTTTATGTTCTTGGCCCTTTTTCTCATAGCCTAGAGGTTGTTCAATATAAACCTCTTCCTTTAAAACTCCATTCAG